>PJEM01003469.1:0-184429 GCA_004023845.1 Helogale parvula
TGTGGGCGGTGCTTGGGCTAGGACTGACGCTCACCTGGCGCTGCAGGTGGAGAGCATGAGGGAACAACACCTTGACTGGATCTCGGAAAATCCGACTTCTTCCGCGTCACCACACTTTTCACGTCTTTCCAGATAGCCTGAGGTCGGCCAGGAGGAGAATCAGGTGGGCGCGAGCAAGTTTGGGACCGTGGAATGAGAGGGGCTGGGGTCAGCGTGTGGATAGTGCTTAGTGCCCAGTGTCGTAGCTGCTGCCCGGCACCCCAAGCGCCCGCCGTGGCTGCGGCTTTAAGGGAGCTGCCGTGTCTAGGCTGTGTCGCAGCAACTTTGTATCAGTCATGTCGCCCTCCTGGTGACTGACAGCCGGGATTGTCCAATGAGAAGCCCGCCTGACCTGTGCAGCGTGGAGCCTTGCTTCCCTCCGGGCCAATGGGAAGGGCTCAGGGGGGCGGGATAGCAACCTGAACTTTATCTGGACATGTGACCACCCCGGCCCTGGAGCTGGCCCACTCCCCCTCCGGGCTTTCGCCCGCCCTCTCTCCCTCTTTCCCTTCCCACTTCGCCCGCCCAGGCCCTGGCCCTGCCCCCGCCCCCTCCTCTCCGCCCCTCCGCGCCCGGGGTGTCATTGGGCCGGAGAGACACAAGCCAACTTCAGGCTGCTCTGAGGAAGCCCGTGCAGTCACCTGGGTGCAAGAGCGTTGCTGCCTCGGGCTCTCTTGCTGCAGGGAGAGCGGCACTCGCTGGCCTGGATGTGGTTGGATTTAGGGGGGCTCCGCAACTGGGGTGTCGTGGCGTTGACGAGCGCTGCAACAGGTAGACGCCGAGAGACGGACCCCGGCCGAGGCAGGTGTGTAGGGGTGCGCCGCGGGGCGCCGCTTGCCGGACTCGGCTTGCGGCCGCGGCGCGGGAGCATGCACTTTGCAGAGAGAAGTGGCTGCGTAATCCGGAGGCACAGTCAGTATGGTGCTGTGTGCTTGTTGTTTTGTTTTGGTTTTCCACTTTTTCCCCCCTTTGGCCGCCAGAGGACTATTTTGGGAAAGTTTGGCCACTTTGGATAAATGCCCTCTAACGAGCAGCTTTCAACCGCCTTTGGCAGTGGGAGGTCTACCACCCTTCCCTTTTACCCAAGGATGAATTTCGAATCGTTTTCCTTTTACAATTTTAAAGGACACTTGAATAATATTTCTTTCGTCTATCAATTGCGGAAGCACCCAGATCTTAGCTGGAGGTGTAGCGGAAAAGGGCAGTTGAAGGAGATACAGAATCCTGATGGAGCCTGTATGAGGGGGGCTCTGGAAATTCGTGCATTTACCATATCCTAGTATTTATAAAACTCTTGAGAGAGGCTAATGCTTTCTGTGGCATCAGTTGCAATTCTAAAGACAGGGGAGAGGGATGAAGCTTCTTTTGATGCCATCCGTACCCTACTACTGAATTTAGGTGCATGGCTTTTCCTACTGAATTTTAAAAGACCAGGTTTAAATCATAATAGTTAAGGGCACCATCAGTTTTAACTATTTATTATAACCTAGAAGTTAGGAAAACTTTTGATAGCAGACAAGTTTTGGCAACCGCTGAATTTCTAATACACTAATTTGCTTTTTAACATTTGTACTGCCATTTCTCTAGGTGCTGTTATTGATGAAATTTACATAGTAATGATAACAGCGTTCTCCATCTGTGAAGTTCTGTGAAGTTTTAATTTTATGTTTGAGTTCAAGGCACACTATTGTTGAAATGCCTGAGCATAGAAGTTTAAAAAAAATAATCTAAAGGGGAGTTTTTTCCTTTAAGGGAGAAATAGTGTGGCTTGGGGATTTTAGAAAGATCAGGTGGCTCAGTGAATTAGGTGAGTGAATAGAAATCAGGTGTGCTCAGTTCTAACTGGTTCTCCTGCACTCTTAGGTGACCTTGGGCAGGTTTTTATCATTTGCCTCCTTTATAAAGGAGAGGAGCATAATATTCTTTAGTGGGGATGACATAAAAGTAGTTACATAGGGCAAACTTTTACAAGGATGCAACCAGTGAAAATTGTGACTTTAAGATTCTGTCTTTACGGTGCCATGTTATAGTGAAGTAACTGTTGAAAATGATGTTTTAAGTGGGCTAGGTTTGGGGGGGGATTTTAAAAGTGAAAGTGTTTTTAGATAAAATATAAATTGGCAAATATCTTCGTTAATATTTTTGAAAAAAGCTATTTCCTTACAGAAAAAAAAACAATTTAACACAGACTGTAAAACAAAATTTTAAAGTCAGATTTTTCTTTGCAAAAATAGTGTTAAAAAGCATATGCATAGCTTCAGGTAGAACGTTTATCAGTGCTTTTTCATACTTTTGTGAAATTTCCTTTATGTTTTGGGGGAAGTCGTTTGCATGAAAACTAAAGGGTCATCCTGGTTTTTGCCTTTGTCCTAAGAGCCTCTGTTATAGTTTCCAATGTAAGGGAGACAAGTCTGATTCTATATAAGCTAGATATGTATACTAGTGTTTGCTTCATCTTCTACTTCAGTAACAAAAACTTTACCCTCTGTTTGTGAAGTTCTATGAGGATCATATTCAGCAACTAAGATTTTCATTATTTACTAGTACTTTCAGGTTAACTGAAATTCTGATCAAGCCATTGTTACTGTGCCAATTCCAAGAAGATAACCTAGGTTTCTTGGACAACATAGGAAATAAATGCCTAACCTAATTTATTTGTTTACAGAGACCACTGGTTAAAAGTATAGGGGGAACTCGGTATAAAATATTTTAATAATCCTAAATTTTTAAGAACTCTGATCTTGAAAAATGTTTGCAGTAAAAGCCATGCAGATGCTAGATGTTCTCTGTTCTTTTGTGCCTTTTGGTTTCCAACCTTTATTTTCTTTGTTGAGAAGTGCATTAAGTTGGTAGATGAACACAGTACTTCAACAGAACTAATTTAGATTTCAGTAAAGCCTTTTGCAAATTCTTTAATGATAGCCCTGTTGATAATGTGGTGAAGTGCAGGCTGTTTTATGTTATTGTTAAGAGTTCAAGGCTAGCCAAACAGGACTTGGAAAGTTGTGATCAACTGCATGTTAGTTGATAAGGTGCTTCCTTGTGGAGTGCTTTAAGATTGTACTTGCCTGCTGTCTCTCATGTTTGTTCTCTTCGGATCTTCATATAGCCTCACAAATCTTAGATTTGGCTCCTGCTTTAGTATGATGAAAGGCATCCAATTTTTTTTTTTTTGAAGGTTGACTTCTTTATGTTTTAAATTTTTAAAAAAATGTTTTTTTATTTATTTTTGAGAGAGAGAGACAGTGTGAGCAGGGGAGGGTCAGAGAGAGAGGGAGATATAGAATCCAAAGACAGGCTCCAGGCTCTGAGCTAGCGGTCAGCACAGAGCCTGATTCGGGACTTGAACCCATAAGTGGTGAGATCAGGACCTGAGCCACCCAGGGGCCCGAAAGGCATCCTTTAGAATATTAGTAGGTGTGAAGAAAGGGAAGTGGCCGAATTATTTAAAGGACATTGGGTTATAAAGGAAACAGGTTTCTCTGTACTGGAAAACTTCTCAGGAGTTTAGCACGCAGACTTACAGTGTGAAACTTAAAAAAAAAAGCAGTAAGTAATCACCCTTTTCAAAAATGACATTTGGAAAATGGATTTTTGGAAAGGTGTCTGGAGATGGGGAGTCTCCTTTCGGACTCAGAGTATATAGGCCTATTGCTTGGGGTGGGTGGGGTGGGAGAGGCATGGGGGGTGCAGATGAATAATGCAGCTGTAGGTGAAAGGTGGGGAGGCTGGAGCCTTTGGAGCCTTTGGCCAAGGTGCCTATGCAAGGGTGACCTGCAGCCATTAGGGTAGAGGGTGGTGCAGTTCACGAAGACAAGAATGTGGATTTAGGGACAGGGTTCCTGGAGAGGGGCGTACACAGAGGGTACATGGAAGATGTTCAGTTTTTTTTTTTAATTTATTTTTATTTATTTAGAGAGAGATTGCAAGTGAGCCAGTGGCGGAGGGGGAGGGAGGGAGAATCCCAGGCAGGCTCCTCACTGTCAGTACAGAGACCTACAAGAGGTTCAGACTCCTGAACCATGAGATCATGACCTGACCTGAAGTCGGATGCTTAACCGACTGAGCCACCCAGGCACCTCAAGATGTTCAGCTTTGAACATGAATAGAAATGTTTCTTATGGTGTTTAATTAATGAATTTGGACCTGAAACATCTATACCTTAGATATGCATCTGTTCAAGTGTGGTATGGGGAGGGCAGAATATTCTTAGGTAGAAGTAGAAACACAGAATACTTGTATTTTGCAACCTATGTCTATAACTAAATGGTTTTTCAGTAAAGTAGAGGTCAGTATAAGCAGTTTAAGCCCCATTTTACAATATATATATATATATATATATATATATATATATATATATATAAATTTATTTGCCATATATATATTACCATTTTACCATATAGATAATAAAATGAGGCTTATATATATGTATACACACACACACACACATATATTTATAAATTTCAACTTGTCTTTCATCCATACTAAATTTTTTGGCTAGAATTACCAGATAAACAACTGTTGTAATTTGATTCATTTTCCTCTGTTTTGTGATTGACTTATGATTAGGAACTTATAGAATAATATTCTTTAAGTAAAAGTAGGCTACATGCTAGGTTTTAATCCTCACAAATAGAGATCAATTATATTATAATGAAAGATTTTTTATTTGTACTAGGTATCTGCTTGGGATGCAGTGGTAAAATTGATAGTTTCTGCCTCTTAACTTAAAATCTAGTGTAGAATACAAAGAAAAGTAAGAGGTATTTACAGGACTCAGACAATTTAGGCATTAAATGTCATTATGCAGCTTTGTGATATCTATTGCCAACTTATTTGGTAGAGCCATTCTCTTACTTTTGTGTTAATTAATATAAGTTCTGTAGCCGGAGGACTTCCTGGTCTCTTTTTCATGAGGAGAAGCCAGGGAGGATGGGGGTAGTACAGGGTCAAGGTGGAGGAAAGGATGATAGGACCCAAGGTAATACTGGTGTACAGAACTGCAGAAACTACATTAGACATTTATTTGGGTCATGGATTGTTTACAGACCTGAAAGGATTTGAAAAATGTATACATAGTGACTTCAGCAGTTTTGTATATTACAATGTACAAATCAAATTTGTACTGAGAATGAGTTAATTTTCTTTAAAATATGTTTCTTGAGAGTGCTGGTTCTCAAAGGGAGGAGTGAATATTGCCCCCCATTCCTGCCAATAGCCAAGGGGCATTTGGCAATGTGGAGACATTTTTGTTTGTCACAGCTGAGGATGGGGAATGCTACTGGAGTCTAGCGTGTAGGAGTCAGAGATATTGCTAAACATCTTACAATGCAGGACAGACTTTCACCACAAAGAATTATCAGGCTCCAAATGTCATTAGTGCCAAGGTGGAGATACCTTGCTGTAGAGAGACCTGGGATCAAATTTCAGCCCTGCTATATAGCTGTGTGGCCTGTATCTCGGTTTCTCCAATGTATCATTTGGAAAATAGTTTTACTGACCTTATAGGTTTATTAGGGTAAATAAGAGGCTTTTAATGTTCCATTGAATCATATGATGCATGGAATTATGTAAATATCGCCTATTATAATGATTTTGTCTATGAAATAAATTTACATAGAGAGTCAGTAGATAGGATTGTATACCTTAGGGAAAAAAAACCAAACCTGTGGGCTCCCCAAGGATGAGGACTTTACCTGTTTTGTTTATCACTATAGATTCAGTGACTGATTATAGGCCTAGGATGTAGCACACACTTGGTAAATATTTGTTGAATGAATGAACACATAAGTTGTCAGGACTCATCTCAAACTTCCTCCATTTACTATTGAAAATAAAACTACCTCTGCTGGAAGTCTTTCTAGCAGAGGGACCACTAAGTAAGGATACATGGTGAAGTCCCTGTCAGTACTGAAATACAGAGAATCTGGTGCTGACATTCCCAGGTTCTCACATGACCTGAGCTATGGACTGTCTTAATTAATCAAGATTTATGAATCTTTTCTTTTTGGAACTGACACTGGATTTTCCTCATCACCAATCCATTTTAAGAAAATCTTATCTTTTAAAAAAAAATCTTAAATTATTTTTCCTGTGGTAATTCGCTTGATAACTTTAATTTTATAGTGAGAAATGGTAACTTACATTGATTGCATTTCCATGTTGTTTTTAGTAAAACCACGTATCAGATCTGGAAAGCAGCTTCCATTTGCTTAAAGACTCCAAATATTGTGGAGTCAGAAGATTTAGTTTTAAACCCATATTCATCACTTATTATGTCTTTGACTTTGGGCAAGTAAACAATATCCCTAAGCCCTCAGTTTCCTCCTTGTCTGCCTCATCAGTCCCCAGGGTTACTCTGAATATTAAAAAAGTTGACATTCATAGACATTCTTTGCAAATTCTAAAGCCTGTATTATAGCATATATGTTATTTTTATTTAGATGCAAAATAGTTTTGTATGATTGCTGCTCATATTCTGGCCTCTGGACAAGTTATAGTCAGGACTCTGTTATAACAGCACCCAAAAAGGTAATAATTTTAATATAACGAGGAGTACTGTTAATAATAGTAGAATATGCATTTATAGTTTAGTAAATGCAGCTTGTGAATGTCTTCTAGAGTGATATTGCTATAAATGACTCTAATTCAATTTTTTAATATAAATTTATTTGTTAGCTATGGAGACCAAAGGCTACCACAGTCTCCCTGAAGGTCTAGATATGGAAAGACGGTGGGGTCAAGTTTCTCAGGCTGTGGAACATTCTTCCCTTGGACCTACAGAGAGGACCGATGAGAATAACTACATGGAGATTGTCAACGTAAGCTGTGTTTCCGGTGCTATTCCAAACAACAGTACTCAAGGAAGCAGCAAAGAAAAACACGAACTACTCCCTTGCCTTCAGCAAGACAATAATCGGTCTGGGATTTTAACATCTGATATTAAAACGGAGCTGGAGTCCAAGGAACTTGCAGCAACTGTAGCTGAGTCCATGGGTTTATACATGGATTCTGTAAGAGATGCTGACTATACCTACGATCAGCAGAACCAGCAAGGAAGCATGAGTCCAGCAAAGATTTATCAAAATGTTGAACAGCTGGTGAAATTCTATAAAGAAAATGGCCATCATCCTTCCACTCTAGGTAGTGTGAACAGACCCTTGAGGTCCTTCCTGTCTGACTCTGGGAGCTCTGTGAATGGTGGGGTCATGCGTGCCATTGTTAAAAGCCCTATCATGTGTCACGAGAAGAGTCCATCCGTTTGCAGCCCCCTGAACATGACCTCTTCAGTTTGCAGCCCTGCAGGTATCAGCTCTGTGTCCTCCACGTCTGCCAGCTTTGGCAGCTTCACAGTGCACAGCCCTATCACCCAGGGGACTCCTTTGACATGCTCCCCTAATGTTGAAAACCGAGGCTCCAGGTCACACAGCCCAGCACACGCCAGTAACGTGGGCTCTCCTCTCTCAAGTCCATTAAGTAGCATGAAATCCCCAATATCCAGCCCTCCGAGTCACTGCAGTGTAAAATCTCCGGTCTCCAGTCCTACTAATGTCACTCTGCGATCCTCTGTGTCTAGCCCTGCAAACGTCAACAACTCAAGGTGCTCTGTTTCCAGCCCTTCCAACACAAACAACAGATCCACGCTTTCCAGTCCAACTGCTAGTACTGTGGGATCTATCTGTAGCCCTGTAAACAATGCCTTCAGCTACACTGCCTCTGGCCCCCCTGCTGGATCCAGTGCAGCCCGGGATGTGGTTCCTAGTCCAGACACACACGAGAAAGGTGCTCACGAGGTCTCCTTTCCTAAGAGTGAGGAAGTAGAAAATGCCATCTCCAATGGTGTGACTGGCCAGCTTAACATTGTCCAGTACATAAAACCAGAGCCAGATGGGGCTTTTAGCAGCTCATGTCTAGGAGGAAATAGCAAAATAAATTCTGATTCCCCATTCTCGGTACCAATAAAACAAGAATCAACCAAGCATTCGTGTTCAGGCACCTCTTTTAAAGGGAATCCGACAGTAAACCCATTTCCGTTTATGGATGGTTCATATTTTTCCTTTATGGATGATAAAGACTATTATTCTCTATCAGGAATTTTAGGACCACCTGTGCCCGGCTTTGATGGTAACTGTGAAGGCAGCGGATTCCCAATGGGGATTAAACAGGAACCAGATGATGGGAGCTATTACCCAGAAGCCAGCATCCCTTCATCTGCTATTGTTGGTGTGAATTCAGGTGGACAGTCCTTTCACTACAGGATTGGTGCTCAAGGTACAATATCTCTATCACGATCGGCCAGAGACCAATCTTTCCAACATCTGAGTTCCTTTCCTCCTGTTAATACTTTAGTGGAGTCATGGAAATCACATGGTGACCTGTCTTCTAGAAGAAGTGATGGATATCCAGTTCTAGAATACATTCCAGAAAACGTATCCAGGTAAGTTGGCTTTTCCTTCTTTTTTGAAAATCATGGCTTTATAAAACATTGAAAAAGTATTTACAGTTGATAATTTTAAATACATTTCGGTTTACGGTTTTATTTTTGTTTTCAGAATGGTCATTGAGCGCCCCCCTCTTTTTTTGTTTGTATAATGTTACTGCTTTTTCGAAATAGAGGAAAAAAAATTCTTAAAATCTTTCAGAAAATACCGGTGTTGATTTTGAAGGAGCGAGCATATATGGGTGCCCCTCCCCCGCTTCCACATTGCCTTTTGTAGGTGTTTGGGAAAAGCTTATTTTGTACTGCCTGATACTGTATTTACTTTAGCAGACTAGCACTAGACTATTTTTTCTTTAGCTGTATACTGGTTTATTTCTTTGTGGTTTTAATCTTTTTTCTTTTTAAAAGATTAATCACTTCATTGTTTGTGAAATATGAAATTGAACCCCAAATGTGTTACCCACAAGCTCTGCACCCTCTTCGTCCTTTTCTAGGTAGGTTAATTGTATGTAAGTCATGGTTTTCAATACAAATAAATCATTTCCTTAACTGTGAGGGCTTTTAAAGACTCAGCACATCTAAAATTACTAAGTGGACAGTCTTGCTTTCTTACTCATATTGGAAGTGAAATATGTCACAGCAATTTTGAATTGGTAGATTTATAACTTTTAAGATCTGCAAGAAGATGTGTTTTACTTACCGTAAATATCTCTTGACTTTGCTTTTTGCAGATAGCATATTGTATATATCTAGAAAAAAAAACAAGGAAGAGGTTTTTGATATGACTGTAAAGGGTGGTTCTAAGTTATATAGTGAATACTTGCATTGAACTTTGCTTCAGTACTGTTTTTATTACATGGTTGTGATAAATGATCCCTTTATTGAACATATAAAGAATAGATTTCCTAGATATGGTTCATTCCTTTGGCATTTAGGAATATGTGGATATTTTCCTTAAAAATTACGTTGTGGGAGATAGGCTCTTCCCATTAGCAAGAGGGTTTACGTGTATTTCTGTATCTTTCTCCTACTGTTCTGTCTTCTTAGTGAGCCAAAAGCTAAAACTTGAATTTGTGCATTCTTTTCCTTGTCATAGATGCAAACCTTGCTCCTCTGGCCTTTATGGAAGCAAACATTCCATTTACAGGATAACAGTTCTCACAGGATATGTTATAACAGTTCTCGACTGCATGAACTATCATACTGTGATCCTGCCTCTCTGTCTCTTAAATTCTAAACCCTAATGCAAGATAGCCTAAGATAGCATGGCTTTCAACAGAAACAAACTCAGCATGTGGTCTACTGCTAGTGCTTTGTTTTACTTTCAGAGAAGGAAATTTTGCACATGATGTTGATATTTTCGTAAGTGATGTTTTAAGTGAATTAGTATGAGGGAGTATAACCTGGTAGTTGAGGGCATGCCGCCCTGGTTGAAATCCCAGCTCTGCCACTTAATTGCTTTGTGTTGCTACCCATATACCTTCACCTCTGGGCTTTAGTTTTCTTATCTGGAGGAGAAAGAAAGACAAAAAGAAAATGAATTCAGTAGTACCGATCTGAAAGTAGTTATGATAATTGAGTTAATTTATGAGAAGCACTTTGCATATCATCTGATATGCAATAGGTATCATATACATTTTTGTTATTGCTGTTACCATTTGATTAGTTTCCACAATTTTTAGTTTTTGTTTTCTTCACTATATGGAATTACATAATATTTTAAAGAAATATTTTATACATAGTTGAAAGAAATATTGATAATTCTTATTAAATTCTATTCTTTTTATTTTTTTGGTTAGGCACCATACATTTGCCATCATATTTCTTTTGTTTCGTTTTTAATGTTTATTTTGAGAGAAAGGGAGCATGAATAGGGGGAGGGGCAGAGAGAGAGAGAGGGAGAAAGAGAATCCCAAGCAGGTTCCATGCTCAGCATGGAGCCCCACTAGGGGCTTAAGCTCACAACCAGGAGATCATGACCTCAACTTCACTGACTGAGCCACCCAGGCGGCCCTGCCACTACATTTCTATTTCTGTTTTTTTAGTTTTGAAGGCAATGGCTTTGGGTAAGTAGTAGAGATATAGTAGATAAAATCATGAGGTCTTTATATTGTTCCGCATACTCGCTCTACGACTTTACACTCCTGAAGCACCTCCCGATGGTCTAGTGACCCATAGCCTTAGACATGTTAATATGAATCAGTGACCTTGAGCCTACTCTGCATTTGTGGGCATTGGAAGTATTGTTCAGGGTCTCTTCTGGAGTATTCCAAAATTCTTCATGTGTGGGTTAGTATGATCAGAGGGGATTCATTTTGTTTACATACATGTTAGTATCGTTGCTAGTTTGTAGACATTTTTCCAAAACTCATAATAAAGCTTTATTGTTATTTGAAGTCACTTATAGCCTACTGATTCTGTACAGCTTTCTCTGGTGAATATTATCGAAACCCATAGTTTTGATCATTCTCAAAATAAAGGCTCAAAGATCAGAAGATATTTAGATTTTTTTTCTAGATGGCAGCGTCTACATGTTGTAATGTTTCATTTAACCTCATCTGTGCTTCATCCCTGATCTCTTATTTTGTGTCTTTTGGATCAAAATTGAGCCTTTTTGTTTATATCTTAATGTGGGATGATGATACCCCATTCCGGGGGATGTGGAAATAATTAAAGAATTACAAGTTGTGACTGTTCCTAAGTTTTGTAATAACCTTCGTCTTTCGATTGAGCTCAAAACAGTTTTCTAGTAGGTGTCAAAGTGTTCTTTGGGATTCCTGAGACCCTCTCAAGGAGGGTTGTGAAGTGAACGATCATGCATTAGTAAAAGTTCCATTCAAAATGGAAGATAGACCAGCGATAGTGTATGAAGAGTTCACTCATAGGGTTTCAGATTCTACACTGCAACTAACCTTTAAGAAACTACTCGCAGTTTTCAATGTAGTGTCAAAGAATCACATCTGCATTTATCTCCAATGATCATAAAATGCTTCTCCTTTTTCCAAAAACATACCAATATGAAGCTAGATTTTCTTCATACCCTTGAACTAAAACCTGTCACCACACATTGAATGCAAAAGTACAGATGTCTTAAGTGAGACAATAGACTTGCAAAGATGTAAAACAGTGCCACTCTTCTCACTAAAGTTTTTGTTTTGGGAAACGCTTATTTTTTTCATAAACATATGCTTATGTGAATATGTCAGGGATTCTTATTTTTATGACTTAATTAATGACATTTTAATGACTTAAAATGAATATTTTAATTTCTAACACGGTAAATACCATTAGATCTAACTTACCTAAACAAAAGCTTTTTGGAATCTTCCGTACATTTTAAGCGTGGAAAGGCGTCCTAAGACCCCAAAGCTGGGAATTGCTGGTCTCTTCTATTTTCTACACCCTTTGGCAGTGAATGAAAAAAGAGGTTATTACTTTATTTATGTTAGCCTTCCTGAATATTAGCTGAGGAAGGAGTGCCCTATTCAAATAAGAAAAATGATTCTCTTCTAGTTAATTTTTCAAGCTGATAGAAGTGAGTAATGGCCGTGAAGTGTGTGTTGTCCTCCTCTCTGTGGGCACCCTGTAAGAGCAGTGACGAAAGCCATCTGTCAGTTAATGATTTTTAGTGAGTGGATTGCCTGAGCACCACAATGTAAAAGTAAATTATGATACAAGCTGAATGTAAAGCTTTGAGGATAAACACTGGACCTAGTTGTGTCATGTCGATTGGAGTTTCCCTGTCAGCCAGGACACAAATGAAACTGTGACCATGGTGAGTCACAGCTTCTGTTGGCCTCAGTGTCTTCATTTAAAGTGGATGTGTTGAACTCGGTGCTCTCCGGAGGGTCTGCCAGCAAACCCATGGAGTATCTCTGCAGTCTCCTTGGAGTTCTGTTTGTGTTATATCCTTTAACATGTTTGCTAATCCGGTTTTGAGTATATTTTAATGTCAGGCCTAGGTCTGTAGTTTCCAGGGTGTCCTGGATAGAAAAATGCTCTTGCCATTTACCATTGATTTTTATTATTTTTAAATGTTTATTTATTTTTGAGAGAGAGAGAGCGTGAACAGGGGAGGGGCAGAGAGAGAGGGAAACACAGAATCTGGAGGAGGCTCCAGGCTCTGAGTTGTCAGCATAGAGCCTGACAAGGGCCTTGAACTCATGAAGGGTGAGATCATGACCTGAGCAGAGCCAAAGTTGGATCCAAAGTCAGATGCTTAACCAACTGAGCCACCCAGGTGCCCTGCCATTTACCATTTAAAAACAAGTAGCAGTGACTTATTTCAGTTTTAAAAGCAGAGGTTATTTGAAGTCAGTTTTTCTGTAAAATTTGATACCCACTATATATTTGTTTATCTTTTAATTTGCACCATTCCTTTTGAAGACTGGGTTTTTCTGTTGACACAACATTGATGTTTATGGCAATGGTCATAGTCACCCTGATAGCATCATAACAGAGCGCTAACATTGACTTAGACCTTTGAATGTAAAGTTCACTGTTTCAAAGGGCATATGCTGGTAGGCTTCAAGATGAATGATCAGGTGTTTATCTTATTCTGTGCTGCGGTTTTTTTTTTCCATGATAGGATGAAACAATTTAGTAAATAATCTACAGTTATTTTTTTCATTTTCAGTTGTCCCTAGAGTTTTTAAAAACTCACTTTATGTATGTAGTACACCAAAAGCTTCAGAATTCAAGGAGTTTGTTAGAAAAGTTGCCCTGTCTCTTAGCAAACCTTCTGAGTAAACCAATGAAATCTAAATATCTCTATGTAATGCAAAGTATGAAAGACTGATGTTTTGTTTTGTTTTGGAGAGGAGGTGGAATTGGTGTAGTTATTCATGCTTCCTCTAATAAATAAATCCATTAAGAATTAGGTCATTTGGAAGTGAAAACCTGGAACTTTCTTTTTTTTATTATTTGTCTTAAATATTTTGATTTTGACATTGCTAGTGTACCTAGAATTTCTCCCAGTTAGTATTCTAAATAATATTTTTAGAAATGGTTTCACAGTGAGACTTGCTTTTCCTGATGATTCATCCACTTTCATTCATTTATGGTATTTCTGGTAAGAGTAGTGATAATTTTATTGAAAAAAAACCGCTTAGTGCTTTTTAACGAACAAATCACTATGAACAGTTTGCTTTGATAACTTTTGCTTTTAACATCACAAGTATATTAGGTTTATATGTCAGTATGTCTACCTTTTATTATCTAAAGTATTAGATATAGTTAATATACTTAGACCTGTTTACTTCATACATTAAAAATGGAGATAAAAGCCTGGTTTCCGTAAAATAAACTCAAATTATTCAACTTCAGACTGTTCAGGCTGTTTGCATACCCAGCAGTGGTGTGCTAGAACTAAGATGGAACACGGGGGATGTAGCATTTAGGGATTTGATGCCTTTTGCAGAAGTAAAATTCTGGATGTGTGTGACCTTTTCTATACTGGTAATGTTTAGAGTGGTACCAGATGTTCTGTTGATCACAAGTAATTTAGGAGTAACACTTCACTTCCCCTAATGCTGTGATGCCATTAATTTTTTCTCCAAAATAATATTTTTCCCCTAGACTTTCAACTGTTGCTTTAGTTTAATACTACTCATCTAGTGGTAAAATTTCAGCTCTCCTGCTACGTAGTGTATCATTTTCTTTCATTTCTAAATTCAAATCAAGAAGAAAATATTAGCTTTTATATGGAACTTAAATATAGTCATTAAATTGTATATTTTCATGGACTGCATTCCAAAGTTTGTTAATGAAGACCCAGGAAATAGAAGGGTGTTAAATGTGTAGGCCTTCGTCTTAAATTTTAGAATTTCTAGTTTTAAACTTGTCACGTAGAGGCTTTGTTTTCAGTTTTAAAAGTTTTATTTTGTTCTTTATGTGGCAAAATAATGATAAAGTTAAAATACAATTACATATAAGCACTTGTTTCTTAACTGATGCCTGGAAACCTCTGTATTTATTATTGTCAGTGGTAAGGGCAAGGCCAAAATATCTTTGTAGAAAAGAGATAGAAATCACTTGTATTTATGCAAGAAGTAGAAAACTGTAGTATAAGGAAGGAAAGAGAACAAACAAAAAGTAATTTGAATACTTAAAAAGTTAATTCACTAGGGAGAGAGAGGAAGCTAATAACTGGTGATCTGAATACATAACCGTGGCTATGACTTAATTTAATTAATGATGATATCTTCACTGGCATGTATCCTTACCTTATATATTAGGGGTTGTTGAGACATAAATAAAAATTGTAATCTGAAACAGAATGAAATAAGGTTTACAGTGGGCAAAGTCAGCTTTGGGTATTCTGACAGTATAAGATTATCTAAGCAAATTTTGGAAAATGAGGAGATGGCGTGGTGGTGGTCAGAGTTGATATTTATCCTTAGTCTTGAAAAATTGGCAGAGGGTAGGAATGGCCATTTCCTGATGGATTTATGTGAGCAAAACTTGGAGATCGGCAGAAAACCCTGAATGTGTCAAGCTGTATGGCTGACTGTGACACAGGGGGCTGAGAAAAAAGCCTGGAATAGATTAGCTCATTGGAACTAGAAGGGAATAGAGCTGGAAAGTCACACGACGAAATTTGTACTTAGTCTGGTAGGTAATGAGGAACTATCGAAATGTTGGAGCAGGGAGGTGGCATGAGCTGAAGTGCACTTTGGAGAAACCTTAATTAGGCAGTGGCTGCAGGGTGGAGCCTTGTTAAGAAATTCTTGCAGCAGTACAGGGGAATGGGAACTTGACTCTCTGGAGCAAGGATGTCCAGGGTAATGGGGAAAAAAGGGACAGATGTGAGACATTACAGAAGAATCCCTTGTAGGAGTTGATTTTTTTAAAATAAGGTTTTTATTTTGAAATAATCATAAACCTACCCCCAAAAATTAAGTCCATTATGAAGAACTAAAAAGAAGGACATTCACATAACCGCAATATAACCATCAAAATCAAGAAATTAACATTAAGTTACTAGCTTTAGGCCCATTTTGTGCTTTTTCTGCCCCAGTCCTGGAGTCAGCTATTTCTCCAAGGACTGCCCCTATCCCCACAGATACTCTCCTGTCTGCCTCTGGGATATTTGTTATTATTATTTTTTAATGTTTATTATTGAGATAGAGAGAAACAGAGCATGAATAAGGGAGGTGCAGAGAGAGAGGGAGACAGAGAATCTGAAGCAGGCTCCAGGCTCTGAGCTGTCAACACAGAGCCCAACAAGAGGCTCAAACCCACCAATGGTGAGATCATGACCTAAGCCGAAGTCGGAGGCTTAACCGACTGAGCCACCCAGGCGCCCCTGCCTTTGGGATCTAACTCGGTGTTCTAGGTCACAGGGCCACACTTCCCCCAGAAGATGCCCTCCTTGGTCCACTCTCCACTCCAGCACTGACTCCCCCTGCCGTGCTGTCCTCTCCCTGTTTGGCTGCTACTCTGCACTAGACCATGTGAACATCTTGACATACTTGTTCTCCTCCTACCCCCCCACCTCAATTGGGCATTAGAGCTACTATTGGGCTTGGTGCCCTACTATGGGCCAAGACACCTATTCACACCCTACCCCCTACTGTGGATTTCTACTTTGCTATGTCTTTAGGACTGAATTATTAAGGAAGAGAAAGGAGAGGGCTTGATACTTAAATAGAAATAGAGGGTAGAGTATGTGGAAAATCAGCAAAGACCCAAGTTGTGAGTTTAACTGTCATGGATAATGGTAAGCAATTAAGGGAAATGGAGAGGTCAGGAAGACATTTGTTGGAGAAGTGATGATTTATCTTGGTTGCATGAGTTTTAAGTTCACAGTAAAAGCTCTCCCTATAGGTGGAAATGTTGGTCTGGAGATGTGAGAGACCTTTTCATAGAAGTGGCAATTGAGGGCGTCAATGTGGGTGCTATTGCCCAGGGAGAGAATGTATATATGACTCAAATGTGGTTTAAAGTGCATTGTGTGAGGCATTTGGAGAAACAGAACCCCATTTAGGAGATGAGCAACACATCCTAATAAAGGAGACAGAGTTGTTTAGAGAATTAAGTTTAGTGCCGAGTCATGGATGCCAAAGGGAAGACTCATGTAGTCTTAGGCCTTCCAAATTAGACGGCCTCTAAGACTATCTATAAATCCAGGCCTGGAACGAAGGTCCAGAGAGATCACATGCCTTTTCCAATATCATACAAAGCAGTTGGTAGCAGAGCTGGCAGTAGATCCTACTCTTTTGTCTGTTGTAGCCTTTTCTTCAGTAGGAGATGGTGGTTCAAAACTTGATTATGGGAGTGAGGAAAACTGGAAATTAGACCAAGTACTTGATGCTGGTGATTTTTTTCAAGAAGGAATTCTGTAGAGTGGTAGGAATGGGAATCAGATTGTGATTGGTTAAGGAGTAAGTTAGGAAGAGGAGAAACTTAGGGGATGTGGGCACAGGGTTTACCCTTGGGAGGCATCTGTTCAGTGGTAAAAAGAAAGGGTGAGAGGAGAGAAGCTAGCACCGAGGAGCAGCAGGATCAGAGTAAGGGTTTTGTTGGACAGGTGAGATATGAAAAGGGTGGTGGAGGAGATTGTGCTGTGATTGAGATGGGAAATGTGAGAAGGAGGGCAGATAATGATGGGAGTAGTGTCTGAAGAAGTTGGGAATAAAAAGGAGACTGCAGTTAGCTGCAGGGTCAGACATTTAACTGCCACATTGAACCAGTATATGCAAGCAGTTGTTGGCAGCCAGCGTCGCTGTTTTTACAGATAGGGAAACTGAGGCTCAGATGGTATCCTGAGGCCACAGCACTAAGGCAAATAAGGAAACAAATACTTGAGATAGAGAGGAAGAAAACAATGTCCTAAAAAAAGACAGATGGAGGTTTTAAATACATAAATCAGATTATGTGGCTGTTGTAAAGCCCTCTGGCTGCCTCTCATTGCAAGCCGCATAAAGTAAAATAATTGAGGGTCTGAAAAGCACTGAAATATCAGACCTCTGACTACTTTATTTAATATCTGTTTTTTCCTTGCTCATTCTGCACACTGACCTTTCTGTGACTCAAACCAACCAAGCCCCCTTCCCTCTGGGGCCTCTGCACTTACTGTTCTCCCTGCTGAGGCTCTGCCTCCAGATTTTGGTTGCCTGCTCCTTCTTGTCACTTGACATTAGCTCAAATGTCACCCTCTAGAAGAGGCATTCCCTGACATCCTGTTTAAAGTGGTGACCCCCGCCCCCCCTTCTAACAACACATCACAGGCTTTTGTTGCCTTCATAGCGCACACCTATCAGAGTTCTCTTTGTTTATATCCTCCAATTAGAACGTACACTTCCTAAGAGCTGGAACCTTATCTATCCTGGTTGCCAGGATATTTGTCATATCTAAGACAGTACCAGGTACATTGTTGATATTCAGTAAATCCTGAATGAATGAATGAATGAATGAATGAATTGCCTGGCAGAGGGACTTGGGGACAGGCATATATCTGGAATGACCAGATAATGTTGGTGATTGTGTAAGACTACTACAATTATTGTCAAATAGCAGAATTGTGTTGAGTAGTGAAAAGTTGTCATGACCTATAAGCATATTTTTAAGGATTTTCACAAAAATAATAGGTACTGTTCTTGTTTTTTCTAATCTCAGCATAATAACGTAGTTGGTGATGTGTTACAGGCTATCTGGTGACGTCTTCTTAGTCTTTATTTACAAGGTCATCTATTTTTAATTTACAATTTTTTTGTTTTTGTTGTGCAATTCTAGTAGTTTTGCCAAGTGAGTAGTCGCCTAACCACCATGCATTCAAGATAAGAATAGTTCTGTCTTCCACTGAAATTCTCTTGTGTTCTCCCTTCACAGCCAAACCCTAGCGACCATTTATATGTTCTCCATCATTGTAGATTTGTTGTTTTGTAGATTGTCCTATAAATGGAATTACGTGTTTTATAGCCTTTTGATTCTGGCTTCTTTTATTTAGCATAACGCCTTTGACATTCATCCATGTCGTCTGTATTATTAGTTTTTAGTGCTGAGTAGTATTCCATTTGTGAGTGTGCCAGTTTGTTCATCCACTCACCTGCTGATTGACATTTGGGTTGTTTCCAGGTTTTGCTGTTACAAAACAAAGCTGCTATAAATATTCACATACAGCTCTCTGTATGGACATATACTTTACTTTTCTTCAGTAAACATGTACATGTAGAATGGCTAGATCCTATGGTAGGTGTAGTTTAATTTTTAGGAGACTGTCAAGCTGTTTTCCAAAGTGATTGAACCATTTTTACATTCCCCCCAGCAGTGTGTGTGAGTTCTGGTTCCAGTACATCCTTGCCAGCACTTGAGAGAGTCAGTCTTTTTAATTACAGACATTATGATAAGCGTGTAGTGAAAAGTCATTGTCATTTAAATTGGCATTTCTCTAATGCCTAAATGATGGTGCGTGTTTTTGTTCCCATGTGGTTCCTTGCCATCCATTTGCCTCCTTCTCATGCCAGTTAACCCTTTTGCCCGTTTTTACTAGGTTGCTTTCCTTTTTTTGAGTTCTTTTATCAGTGGATATTAATGTAAAAGTTTTGACAGAAGACCTAGAGCTAAGAGAAAATTAGATTTCTGGATTAACAGAGGGAAAAATAATAGACAATTTTCAAATTATTTAGTACTTACTGTGTTCTTAATGTGGTCTTCACTGTGTTCCTTTCCAGCTGGGGAGATGACTCATATGAGTATGCACAGCTTGTTTTGGGGGGCCGGGGTAGTGGTTCCGTAATTATGTGTTTGATTGAATGATGCAGGTAAGATCTGTTACCAAAGATTAGAAAAGAAAGAGTTCTATGTGGCCTGAAATAGCCAAGGAAAGCGTCATAAAGGAGGTGAGATATCAGGCATTGGAAGATTGGGGGCGTTTGGTGAGGAGTAGAGATGGTATTGGAGGGTAAGCAACAGCACAGGTCAGGTATGTGGACAGAGGACAGATGAAGCCCCTTGGGTTGGTTTAATGGGATTTAGGGAAAACCAGATTATAGAAAGCTGAGAGTGCCAAAAAGAAGTGTTTGACACTTTTAACATCACATTATTAAACCATCTTTTAACCTGGAAATGACTTAAAAGGATCAATAGGGAAATTTGATGAGGGAGATAAGAAATAGTGAATGAAATAATAGAAACAGTTGAAAGTCTATTGCATTGGTAATTCAAGCCTAGAGGATAAGTGCCAGCGTGGTGGGGATGGTGGGCAGGGGATTGAGGTTCCGAGTGTGAAGGAAGAAATAATTGGATGCCAGATCATCTGACCCAGAGCCTGTTCTTTTCCACTCTACCACCAAGCCAGACGTGCTAACAGCCCCAGAAGAAGTAGATAGCCATGGGGGATGAGGAACAAAAGTAGTTATAAGGAGGAAATTTAAAGATAATTATGACTCTAAGAGAAAAGAGGTGAAATAATTTTATTTGGATGAAGGTAAAACCTGGTAATTTCGATACTGAAATAGAATACTTTTTATTAGACTGTGGAGGAAAAAAAATAACCCTGGGAAATGGAAACAGGAAGAGCTGACTCCTGGTTTGACAAAGTTGAAAGCAAGCTGGTAAAAGATGATATAAATGAATCAGAAAGCCTGATATATGAATTTCAGGTGCACACAGGTATGTAAAGGAGCAGACTCCTAGCTCATTCGGAAGCCCTTTTTGTGTCCCCACGTAACCGCTGTCTGAGTTAACAGAGCACGTGCTTGTTTTCCATCATCACATGTTACAGTTCATATTTACTTAATAAATATTTTTCTGATAAGTTTGAGAAGAGATTCCAAGGGCAGAATTTGGGAGGGTAGAGATTTCATGAACAGTTCTCAATTTGCTCCAGATTGGATTCTTAACTGTATTTTTGAAATGCAAATTGTGTTCAGAGCAGCCTTTGTTTTTGGAAACTACGGTATGATGGAAGAATACATGGTCATCGAATGCAAAGTACTTTTTTCTTGTTTTCTCCATCATTTTCAGACCCCACTGAGGTAAATGTGCGCTTGAGGTATTCCTTTGAGACCTTCTGGAAGCTTTGGAGTTTTCTGTACGTGATAGAAATATGATAATTTTGTTGACATATACCCTGTATTTTAGAGTTGGTTGCTATGATTCAGGTGCAAACAGCACATTTCCCCCATCCTAAATACTGTTTTTGAGCAAACTGAAGAAGCTGCCAGATGGGCAGAGTAAGGGAAGGAGAGGTTACAAACATGGAAACCTTTCACAGTGAAAACCTAGGTCTGAGCACTCTTATATTTATATAACTTTTTACAAGTTTTATTTATTTTTCTATTTGTTAGGGAGAGAGAGAGCCCAAGCAGAGGAGAGAGATAGAGAGACAGAGACAGAGAGAGAGAGAGAAAAGAGAGAATCTCAAGCAGGCTTCATGCTCAGAGTGGAGCCTAACATGGGGCTCGATCCCACAACCCTGGGATCATGACCTGAGCAGAAATCAAGAGTTGGACATGAACCAGCTGAGCCATCCAAGCATTCCTATTGATAGAACTTCTGAAACCGCTGAATGGGAGGGTCTTAGGTGTTGATTAGCAGGTACCCCATATTTTTGAGCTAATGCTCATGCAAAAGTCAACGATTTTTCTGATAGAGTGTACTTGTGTCAACTGTGCATTTGTTAAAGGATGAATTTGTTGCCAATACCCGAGAGTAGAAGTTAAAAAAAAAAAATCTAACTGTGAATGTGGGTTAGCCTTTGTGATTTCATAACACTGACAAAATGTGCTTTTTAAAACTTCTTAATTCTTTTCAGCTTTTAGCGTAGCAGAAATCGTCAAATCTAGTATCATGAGGGTTTAAAGGAAAATAGACATAAAGCAATTAATGTTGTTTTAATGGGGAAAATGACTAAATTTCTGTGAACTTGTCAGTCTATATACAATCTATATACTCTTCCACACGTGTAACGGATCCTAAGCTTACCAACCTCAGTTATTCAGGCCTTTTAATCAATGAAGACTGCTAAAAGTTTTCTTGTCATGCTATTTTTAGTGTTGATGCTTCAGTTGCTTGGCTTTAAAAGGGGGTGCTCTTCCCTGGTCCTTAGCCCAAGAGAGGGAAGAGAGATGATTACAAGATAGAAGACATGGAGACTTTCCAAAGAGGAACGCACTGCCACCTATCAAAACTAATATCAGTTCTGTTTATTGAACTCCCTGGAATCTATAACAAACCACAATGCATGTTAAAGACACTTAATCCGAAAAAGTTCCAGAGAGGGATGGTGGTGATGGCTGCACAACACTGTGAATACACCTAATGCCACTGAACTACATTCTTTTTTTTTTTTTAATGTCTTTATTTTATTTTGAGAGACAGAGTAGAGAGCGAGCAGGGGAGGGGCAGAGAGAGAGGGAGACACAGAATCTGAGCAGGCTCCAGGCTCTTAGCTCTCAGCACAGAGCCCGACACGGGGTTTGAACCCACAGACTATGAGATCATGACCTGAGCCGAAGTCGGAGGCTTAACCACCTGAGCCACCCAGGCGCCCCTGAGCTACATTCTTAAAACTGGTTAAGAGAGTAAATTCTGTGTATGTACATTTTATCACAAATAGAGTAGCACTTCATCTTGACGGAAATGGGAGTGACTTGCATTGGTGAAATTTGGCATAGAATCAAAGATACGGAGGTGAACTGAAAGTCCATGTCATTCTTGGCTTTGAATCTTCAGCACTACTAAGTACAGTCTCCCCTATGGACCGTGTTCAGTACTGATTTTCATTCAACAAGCGTTTATTAAGCACTTGAGTCTGTCAAAGAATAATCCTGGGTGTGTGGTCAGAGTAAAAATGAGAAATTCCTTATGCCTTAGGACACCCAGTCAAGATACATCCAAGATCCCATTTCAAAGTAGATTGTGGCATGTGGTTTTTCTGGAGAAGGCAAATGATGTTTTGAGCACATGAAGAGGGAGTATTTCGGAATTAAATATTAATTTCATTAATAATATTATTACAATGGTCATAAATGAGTTTTGTGTAATTAATCAGAAGTCTTGATTTGTAAACAGCACAGGAGACCATCTCTGACTCAAGAAAACGGGACTCTCTTGGCTCACAGAATGGGAGAAGTTCAAGGGGTAAACCGCAGGCTTGGCTAGATCCCAGGTTTCAGATGGTGGTGTCATGAGTTTCCTTTATTTCTCTCTCTATTGCAGCTTTTCTCTTTCCATTCAACTTTGTTTTTTGATGGCATGGCTGGCCTCACTCTGGGCGTGGGTTTCTGTTCATTTTTGATCCCCATGAAAGGATCAGCTGGTTTCTTGATGGATTCTGATTGGCCTGGCATGGGTCTCACCACCAACCTGGAGGCGAGAGAGTTCATGTGCTCACACATACATGGGAAGGGAAGGGTGCTTGGCCTCACCTCGCACAGTGGACTAAGAACGCAGGAAGAAAGTTCTCTAGTGTTCTGGGCAAACAAAAACAATGCTCTGTGTCAGTAATTTCGAAATTGATCCTATAGTCAGTTATTAGTTATCCTTGTTTAATTAGAAGCATTAACTACTATGCTTGACTCTCTAAGTATTACTGTTAATAAGACTTTACTATTAACGAAGTAGAGTATCTAGTAGTATTGAGAACTTGTGGAGGACAGAAAATTGATGATTGGAAAGGCTAATATGACTTGTTTTAGAAGAAGAGATCTGATAGTCTCTTTTGTGGAGTACATTTATAGAAACTTCAATGATGGTAAAATTTAGTAGTAACCAGAATGTTTTGCAAGAGCAGTACATTGCAGATTCAGCCCCATTCTCTGATACATATAGAGAATCAGCTTTAATGTAACTCCAGAAGGGTTATTAAATTGACCCCATTAATAAATATGGCCTTAGACCATCCAGAATTGCTCATCATTGTCTACCTAAGAAGTGTCTGTCTTCTATATTATTTTCTTTGGTCTTTTCATGGAGAGCCTCTGCAGTTCTTGGTGCAAATGATATTTTCTTAGTGTGGGAGGATTACTAATGAAATGAACTTCTACTCCAGTACAAATACGTGCATACCTACACATAGCATTTTGCATATGGCTTCTGAAGATTCACACACCATTTTATGAATCCCCTACTCCAAGTTAAGAACTACTTCTCTTGATCATTTTTAAAATATAATTATGTAACAACAGAAAGAGAACCGTAGTGATCAACTACCAAGAGATCATTTATTGTTGAAAATGCAGTTTGAATTGTTTGCCAGTAGGGCTAAGTTATATGTTCAGTCACAACATCTCCTTACACGTGGTAAATACTTATGCCAGATGGCTATTTGGGCAAACAAATCCCAGGAAAGGGGCGCCTGTATAGCTCGCCCAGCTGGATAAGCATCTGACTTTGGCTCAGGTTATAATCTCACAGTTTGTGGGTTCAAGCCCTGTGTCGGGCTCTGTGCTGACAGCTCAGAGCCTGAAGCCTGTTGCAGATGTTGTGTCTCCCTCTCTCACTTCCTTTCCCCTGCTCACGCTCTGTCTCTCCAGAAATAAACAAATATTAAAAAAAAAAAAAGAATCCTATAAAATACAGAGGGCTGGCCATATAAACTGGCCAGTGTTATCAGTTGATATCTGATAAGTTGAAAAAGTAAAGATCAATAAGCTTGTAGATATTATAGTTACAAGTAGCATCTTTTGGGAAGGTATAATCAGAAGCCAGAGTGGTCTTGATACATTGGAGAAGATGTAACAAATGAATGTATAGGAGAATAGTGGTAGATAGGAAAGGTAGCATTGAGAACACACTTCTACTTGTTTTAGACAAGTTACCTGATCTCTCTATCAGTGAGTTTCCACATCTTCAAAATAGTGACAGTAATAATCCTTACCCTATGGCTATTGGGAAATTTATATGAGCCAGTCCATGTAAAATGCTGGCATATAGTGACTGCTCCATGAAAATAAAATATTAGGTCTCATTATTGTTGATTATTATTATTAGTTTCAATTAGAATTGAAATAGAGGAATAGGAACAAATAGGAACTACATGGGTAAATAATTGCTCCTAAGAAAGTATGACCTAAGAGATCCCATTGTGAAAAGAATTAGCAATGTAGATTTAATAAATTCAACCACAAAACTAACATTATTTTAGAGAGAGGAAATCCTTCCAGTTCTTTGTGCCCTCATGAGAGCCTTAATTGAGAACTCTATTCTTTTCTGAATTCCAAAAATAGAGATGATTATGAAGATAGTTTAGACTAGGGATTCTCAACTCTCTTTTAGAGCAATACAAATGAAGATTAATATTCACATATATCACAAACTCAGTGGCAGATTTGATTTAAAAGCATTGTGTGGGTATGTGTGTGGGCAGTAAAGCAGATAGCACCATGAGCTTTTTGTTTTTGCAGTATTCATAAGAAATCAATACTCGGCATAAAAGTATTATTCACTAAGAATTGCTTATATTATGGGCTGTTGCATAGGAATATAGGCTGCATGGTAATACACAATAATGGCTTTAACTTCCAGGTCTTCTCCTGCTTGTGAAAACACAAGAATGCAAACAAGTAAATGGCTTTACTGTGGGAACAATTGTGAACTTGTTTTGTGGTTCTGTTTTGAAAGTGATTTATGGGGGCGCCTGGATGGCTCAGTCGGTTAAACGTCAGTCTTTGGCTCAGGTCATGATCTTACAATTCATGGGTTTGAGCCCTGCATCAGACTCTGTGCTGACAGCTTAGAGCCTGGAGTCTGTCTTCAGATTCTGTGTCTCTTTCTCTCTCTGACCCTCCCCTGTTCATGCTGTCTCTCTCTCTCTCTCTAAAATAAATAAAAACAGTAAAAAAAAATTAAAGTGATTTACAAACATCAGTATCATCATTATTATTAACAAATTACCGCTCACAACTGATCATGCCCTCTTATATACTACTGTGATTTAGACAACACCCTGAGACATCAGAAAAAACAGCCAGATCCTTTCTCCTCCTCCACACAATTAAAATTACTGTGTTATAATGCTATTAAAATATCGTACCATTGGGGCCCCTGGGCGACTCAGTTGGCTAAGTGCCTTACTGGCTCAGGTCATGATCTCACGGTTCATGAGTTCGATCCCTGCATCCGCTCTCTGCTGTAAGCACAGAGCCTGCTTCAGATTCTCTCCCCCTGCCCCCCCACCTCTCTGCCCTTCCCCTTCTCGTGTTCTCTCTCTGTATTTCTCAAAAATAGTAAATAAATATTAAAAAACCCGTTAAGCCAGTGATACTAAATATATAGTTGCTTTTTCCTTCGGACAACAGCATAAAACAGAAGCAGCCCTTTTGGGATTTAGATCAGCTATGAAAACCTGCTGACTTTCTGTATTGAACATTGGGCTAGAATTATTGTCCCGGGAAGGCCTGTGACAACTTCTGCTCTTTGTGTTTTTAAAGATAAGAATGATTTTCACATTTAAAATGTGTTTGATATGGCTGTAACCAGAAGAGAAGTGTCTTAGGCTTTTCCTCATATTGAGTAATTCTGTTGTAATAAGTCAGCATATGTTGTTGTCTAGTCTCAAATCTACATAAGGATAAAAAACATATTATGTAAAACCTATAGTATCAAATCTTTACAATTCCTCTATGCTTAAGGTCTAACACCAGCACCATCACCAGGTAATTTCTAGATGGCTTAACGTTGAATGCATATCTGACCTGGGATAGAGCAGTGCTTTCTAAGACTAGAGGGAGGGAAGAAAGTTGCATACACATAAACTAAAACTTTTGACTGTAAAAATTCTAGATGCCTATGTGACAAGTAGAATTAAGACAAAGATGAGAATTTGTGATTAGGTTAACTCTATTAATAGCTAACACAAATTGATAAGACCATAAAGACTTCCAGTGGGGGTGGAAAAAAACCGGGCAAAGAATGTGAATTGGCAGCTCATCGAAAGGCTAATACAGATGTATATATGAACTCCTGTTCAGTCATGCTAGTAAATAGAGACAAATGTAAGCAACAGATAGCATTTTTCATCTATCAGATTTTCAGAGAGAACAATTGATGGATGGATGGATGGTGCTTTGGAAAGTGGGGAATTTAAAGAGAGACAAGTCATGGCAGCATATACCATCAGAAGTAGTATAATAAAGTTCTGAAGCATGAACTCTTCAGCCAAGTGGATCTGAGCTTTACCACTTACTGGCTATGTGACCTTGAGCAAGTTACTTAACCTCTCTGTGCCCTGGTTTTTCCCACTGTAAAATGGAGAACAATAATAGAATTTACCAACTGTTATAAGGGCTAATTGAGTTAGTATATGTAAACTGGTTAGAAAAGTACTGGACCTATGTTAATTCCTACATTAAGTATGTTTGCTTTATCACTGTTATTCATATTGCCTGTATGTACCTCATAAGGTCCAGTTTCTAGGACTGCATAATAAGGAATTTATACATGTGGACAAAGATTTGTATATAATGGGGTTGGCTTTAGTGTAACTTATAAAATTTTAAATAGCTTTTTTATAAGGGTGCCTGGGTGGCTCAGTTGGTTAGGCATCTGACTCTTGATTTCCGCTCAGTTCATGATCTCACAGTTTGTGAGCTCGAGCCTTGCGTTGGGCTCTAGGCTGATGGTGTGCTTTGCTTGGGATTCTGTCTCTCCTCTCTCTCTCTCTCTCTCTCTCTCTCTCTCCCCTCTCTCCTCTCTCCTCTCTCCTCTCTCTCTCTCTCCTCTCTCTCTCTCTCCTCTCTCCTCTCTCCTCTCTCTCTGCCCCACCCCAGCTCTCTCTTTCTCTCTGTCTCAAAATATATTTATTTAGAAGCTTAAAAACTAGCTTTTTAAAAATCAATTGATAAATTTATTTTTAACAATGTGTAATATATGCAGTCATTTCTGTAGAGGAAATTTAATAACATGAGGAGTCATTAAAATCTGATATATGCAGCGGCATCTACGGGATTTGTGCATATTTATGTGTGTGTGTGTGTTTTATTCTCAGTGGAAATGAATGTATATATTTTGTTCTTAATGGTATGGAAATTGCCTAAAAATCATTAGTGGTTATCCCCAAATAATAGGATTACTGCTCTGTTAATTTTTCTTTCTTGTATTTACCAGAGTTTCAATAGTGAGACTATATTGTATCTACTGCAGTAAATTATTAAAAGAGCACCAGTAGTGATTTCAGTTGAGAGAATAAATCTCTCCTATGAGAACACGATCATCTTTGCCTCCAGGTGGCACTACCATTTTCACAGAGAAGTCAAGACTTCTGGGTTGATGGGCATTTGGAATCTGTACTTGAAGGTTAGGTTTGTCTTGCTTTCTAGTCCAGTCTGAAAGACCTAGGTGGATGTAGAGGGCGGATGTGTAGGCTTGCACCTGCCTCTCAGAATATTGCTTTGCCTGTTGGGAGCTTCTGCCTGCTTCTAGATTGTTTAAAGTTGTAGGACCATTTGTTGTAACATGTATTAAAACTATCTGAGAGTTAAATTAAATTGTTATGTTTATAATTATCTGAATAAGCACGCATGATGAATAAAGCAAGGTTTTTATAATTTAGTTTATTTCCTAAGCTAATAAAGGAACCTAAGTGCTATTTGAGCAGAATAAAAATACTGCATAAAAAAATCCATTATCTTCACATTCACTTCTCTCCTCTAATGACCTTTCTTTCCTTTTGTTCCACCATGGGGTCTCTGTTTTATCAGGCCTGAAATCTGACCCTTTCAATTCCTGTGATTGTGTAAGAGTGGCTCTTTGAGGTACTTAGATTAGATGGACAACCTTTTGATTTTCTTTAACTATTTTTTTTAAGTTGCACTCTTCTCACGTAATGGTCCTTTACCTTAATGATATGAAAAGAAGTTAAATGTGAATAAACAGGAAGAATTTTATTATTTGATATTGGGCAGATCTTTGGAAGCTTTGCAAGCCTAATAGATTTTTATTTAACTTAAGTTTTGTGGGCTGATCTGTTGCCACCTATTTAAAGCTTGGCTTTTATGTGTAATATGAAATTAGAAAGTGCCTAACATTGTTAATAATGTTATAGTTTGGAATTGGTCTGCTGACCAGATATATTCATTGAGCATATGATGACCATGTAAATTGTGCCTTATCTAGTTTATATTTATAGTTACTCTTTTGTTATTCCTAAGTTATATTTCTTTATAGTAAAAAATAAATTTTTCATTAAGCAAATTAAGGAAAAATAACTTATGTGTATTTTTTTTCAGAAGTTCTCATGTTTAACATCAGTATGTATTATCATATACCAAATTATCTACCAAAAGACCTTCCTATATTTAAGTTTGACCTATTGGTAATAATTTTATTGGCCATATTTTTCAAAAAAGGCATGAAGCTCAGAATGGAATTAGTTAAGGTAGGTGGCAGACAAGGTAGATGACTGTTATTTCCTAGGAAGCTGAATCAGTTGAAGCAAGCAGAGGCTAAATTGTCTAGAGAGGGGCTAGGAATTTTCACTCAATGCATTATTTGTTGTTTTTTATTTTTATTGTTTTTAAAATCAAATTGCCAAAGACAAAAATAATATCCATATTTTGTCACCCAGAGTTAACGTGTTAATTTGTCATTTATTTCAGATCTTTATTTACAATTTTTTTAATGTTTTATTTATTTTTGATACGGAGAGAGACAGAGCATGAGAGGGGAAGGGGCAGAGAGAGAAGGAGACACAGAACTGGAAGCAGGCTCCAGGCTCTGAGCTAGCTGTCAGCACAGAGCCTGATTCAGGGATCGAACCCATGAATGTAAGATCTGACCTGAGCCGAAGCCAGAGGCTTAACCGACTGAGCCACCCAGGCACCCCTCAGATCTTTATTTAAATGTCACACAAAATACTACAGATGAATTTTGAGTCCATTTGAATCCCTCTCTGCCCCTCCCTCACTCTCTGTCTTGACAGTGGCGAAATCAAGAATGTCCTGTGCGTCCTCTACTCGTGTTTTTATCCTACCCATGTATATGTATATGCACATATTTAACAATTTTACAGAAATGGAATCTTAGCCTTGTGAAACATTGAGCAAGTTTTGAGTTCTGTGTGTGATGCATTTAGATCTAGTTCATTCCACTTTAATTGCTTTATAGAACTTTGTTGCTTATCTGGTTCCGTACTGGTGAACACTGAGGTTGTTTCCAATTTTATTACTAATAAAAATAGTGGTGCAATGACCAATTTTATAAGTGTCTCCTTATACACATGAGCAGGGATTTCTCTGGGATATATAATTAGAGTTTCTGGGTAAGGGGGAATGTATGTATTTTAAATTTTGCCGTTTTTGTGTGGTGCTGGGCAGTGTATTTGTACTGATTTATATTGTCAACAGCATGTGTGACTTCCTGGTTTGCTCAGGTCCGTGCTGACACTTTGTATTATGAGTAGGAAATAGTGTCTCATTTGTAGTTTAAATGTGACTCCCCTTGTTCCTAGTGAAGTTGGACTTATTTTCATAGGTTTATGAGACTGGGTTTCCTCTTCTGTAAATTGCTATTAACATCCTGTTTACCCAGATTTCTTTTGACTTGTGTTCTATTTATTGATTTATAAAAACAATTCATATATTTATATCTTTGTTTATGTGAGTTGAAAATATGCTCTCCCAATCTATGGCCTGTCATTTAACCTTGTTATGGCATTTTTTTTAATAATTCAAGTTTTGTTGTAAAGTTTCAATTTTTTAAAATGTTTATTTATTTATTCTGAGAGAGAAAGTGTGAGCAAAGAAGGGGTAGAGAGAGAGAGGGAGAGAGAGAATCCCAAGCAGGCTCTGCTCTGCTTTGGTTTTGAAATTCAAATTTTTGTGAAAATAATATGCTGCTATAAGAAGATGAAAGAGAGGGGCGCCTGGGTGGCTCAGTTGGTTAAGTGTCCAGTTTTGGCTCAGGTCATGATCTCACGGTTCGTGGATTTGAGCCCCACATCGGGCTCTGTGCTGACAGCTAGCTCAGAGCCTGAAGCCTGTCTTCAGATTCTATGTCTCCCTCTCTCTCTGACCTTCCCCTGCTCGTGCTGTCTCTTTCTGTCTTTCAAAAAAAAAAAAACCCCACAAACAACAACAACAACAATTAAAAAAAAAAAAAGATGAAAGAGAGAAAACTCATTTTGATGCTCCCAGTTACTGAGTTTAGATTTAGATTATTATCTTAAACACCTTTGGAAATAAATATAAATCCACACAGACTGAAAAAGCTCAAGTGACATGAATCTGTACTCTCAACAGCATTTGCCACCTGAAGGGTGACAGAAGCACCCAGTGGCCCTTTGGGGATGGTTCCCAGATAGGACATGGGTATTCACAGTGCTGTGGTCTGGGTCAGAGAGGGGGCCTTTGTCACAGATTCAAAGATAAAAATTACACATTTTTAGAAACTGTAAGAAAAAGAATGCTCATGAGACTGGAAAGTGCTGGCAGTTGAGTTTTTGAAGCCACAGTTGGTGTTGCCATTATAAGGCTCTCAGACAAACCCTATTTTTTCTTCCTAAGAAAGGAAGGAACATTTTTTACCCTTTCCCTACTTCTCTTGCTTCTGCCTCTTTCTTCAATTTAAATTACCAATAGACGCTGCCTGCATTTTATCATTGAAAGGCTAAATCTGAATCCCCAAACTGTGACTACTTAGCCAAGAAAGTAGTTCGAATTCCAGCTTGATCTTTTTTTATTTCACTTACGTATTCTAACACAATTTCAGTCTTCTTAAATTTAACTGATTTAAACTGTACTTTTAGGAATGTCAGTCCCTAGAAAATAAGTTATTAAATGTAAAGGATTCATTGCTTTCTTCGCAGTAAGCAGGCATCACTGTGCCCACCCCTCCCTGCAGAGAAGAAAGCCCGTCGGTGGAAATGCTGGCAGCTGTTTGCAGCAGTGGTCGGCTGTGGCGTCCTTGCTGCCCACGCGCCAGTCATGGCTGCCCTGGGCTTTCCAGGCGTTAGCTTTTGAGGCAACTGTCCAGGAGACAGGTGTGCTAGGTCCTGGTTTCTGGTAGGGCACCGGATGCGTTTAAGTGGCTGAGTGACTTGTTCTAGATCCTGTGCTTTGTGAATGCTGAACTGGGCTTACAGCCTAGCCCGGACAGACTTTGAAAACCCTTTCCTTATCAATACTGTTGCCTTAATTAAAGTGAGCAGTTGTTTCTAATTTTATGACTTTGTGTCTTGGAATGAGAGGATTTTTATATTCTTGAGCAGAAGAGGAGTCCTGAGATTTCTTCATCTTGCTATGTGCCTCAGAAGAGGTAAGGTGAGGGAAAAGAGAATATTTATTTTAGTGACACTGGAGACTAAAGTTTGCTTGTCTAGGAGTTAATGTTAGAGCTTGTCCTGGATGTATATGCAAATGATACCTTACATAAGTGTCTTGAGATGTGAAAATGTCTGAAGACAACATAAAGTAGGACCACACTGTCCCGAATGTGTGGGAATGGGCCTCAGTAGCACTATGCTGAGTTACGGGGAAAAGAAGGAAAGAAAAAAAACAGGTTGTATAACAATATATATCGTGTGATGCCATTTGTATACAAATTTAAAAGCACATAGAATATGTCCATTTATTTATATATGTGTATAATGAATGGAAGTATAAAAATATGGAACAAAGATATCAACCAAACTTGCTTCCAGTTTTCTGTATTTGAATTTTTTTTTCACTCAAATAACCACCATGACAAAAAGTGGCCATAAGCCAGGGGGATTTGCTGCTAATTACTGTGCTTCCAAACAAAAATATTTTGGAACCTAGAACTAAATGGTTTCTTTAATCCTTTGTTTGAGTCACTGAAAAGACAAGAAGCCTGATGCAACCAGCCAAAAGTAGCTCTTCTTAACCATTAAGCTTTTCTTGCCAGAATTAAAAATATGTAGTTGGGACGTGGCAAGAAACTGTCATGTTAGGACCCCCAAATTGTACAAGGTAACACCGAATTGAGAGTTGGAATATCTGAGGCTTCGTTGTATGCTCGGGTTTGGTTTGTGTCCTTGGTAGCTGTATGTGTTCGGTATGTCTGAATTCTGATGGCCATTTATAAAGCACCGCTTGTCACCAGTCCTGGCCAACTGGTGTGTGACTCTACTGTGCTCTGTGGGCATATAAATAATAGAAGTACAACCTCAGGCATTATAGGTAAAGAAGTCTGAATGGCCAGTCTACGAGTACTCAGTGCTTGGAGTTAGTTTTTTTTCCCTACAGTCTAAGATGTTCAAGAAAACTCACAGGTAAGAAAAATAATTTCTCGGAGACACCCTGGTTTGAAATGTAGTGAAAGGTCTCATGCAGGTACATCACAAGACACTAACTTGTATTTTAATTTTATTTCTGTATCTTAAATTTTGATTTATGCTTCTGCAATTAAACTAAAATGTGGTGTTAACAGGTCCCTGAATTAAGTCTCTATAAATTTGAAGCCCATAAACTCCGGTTATTGCTCAGTTAAAGGGGAATATGCTATGAACTGAGGATTTGCGAGAAGCTGATTTGTTATCTTTTGGAGGACAGTCTGGTTTCTTGGAGCCTTCTGTGTCCATTCCTCATTTTGAGAGTAGACATTTATTTAAAACTTTATTAAAAGATAATTTAAGCACTGTTTCATGTATTGGAAGTACAGATGACCTGATTTGGAATAGTATGGGCAAGAAGCAGCAGCTGGTTTGAGATGAGCTTAGTTCAGAAAGCAGTTTGGCTACTACTTAATATTTCATGACAGGAAATTCACACATATATGATTATTAGCATACTTTCTAAAACTTAAGCTATATTTTTGAATGACAGTTTATCAGTTGAGAAAGGAATGAATATAGGTTGTTGTCTAAAGAGTTTTCTTTAGGACGCCTGGGTGGTTCATTGGGTTAAGCGTCTAATCTTGATTTTGGATCAGGTCATGTCTCCCAGTTTGTGTGTCCAAGCCCCACACTGGGCTCTGTGCTGACAGAGCCTGCTTGGGATTCTCCCCTCCCCCTCCTCTCCCCCTCCCCTACTTGTGGTCTCTCTCTCTCAAAATAAATTAACATTAAAGAAATAGTTTTCTTTTACATTAAAAATGAGATGGCCCTTTAGAAGTACCTAAATTTTGGGGTGTTTGAGTTACTCAGTCGGTTGAGCATCCGACTCGTGATTTCAGTTCAGATCATGATCTCACAGTTCATGAGTTCAAGCCCTGCATCAGGCTCTGCTCAGCCTACTTGGGATTCTCTCTCTCTCTCCCTCTCTCTCTCTCTCTCTTTCTCTCTCTCTCTGTTTCTCCTCTGCTTGGAATCTCTCTGTCTCTCAAAATAAATAAAAACTTAAAAAAAAAAAACCTAAACATTGATGTGACTTTTACTTAATGGTTTTTGTTTTTTTAGAAAACATTATATATAGTGGTAGTTTTTGGAACTTATGTAGAGGGTTTTTTTAATATAAGATAGTTTAAAAGACTTTAGAGACACATGTTATTTAGACTCATAACATCATACTTTGTGATGATAGGGGCATTCTTAAACTCTCCATTATGTATAGGGGAACTTTTAGCAAAGACAAAGTATATTTTACCTAAAGTCCTGAGGAAAAGCACTGGTAAAAACAGAATTTGGGTGATGTGGGGGTGGGAGAAATGGGTACGGGGGGGAGGTCAAAAGGCACAGAGGTCCAATTTAAAAATCAAGTAAGCAGTGGGATGGAATGGACAGCATGGTGACTGTAGTTTATGATACTGTGTTGCATATTTTATAGTTGCTAAGAGAATAGATCTTAAAAGTTCTCCTCACAGGAAAAACTGTAAGGTGATGGCTGTTAACTAGACTTATGTGATAATCATTTCACAATTTGTTATTTGTATGCCTGAAACAAATAGGAAGTTGTTTATAAATTATACCTCAATGAAAAAAACCCAGCATTCAGGACTATGTAAATTACTTTCCTTGGGACATTTTACTATGAACTATGTAAGACATGATAGTTAAGAGGACCACCTAAGTAATTAAATAAAATCATGTAATCAAATAAAATTTAAAAAATCAAATAAATATCATGTAAAATCAAATTTTTACATGACTTTTAAATATAAATGTGGTTATATTTCGATTTTAGTAATATGTTTCCAGTTTTCAGCCTCTTATTAAATAATGTTCTCAAGTCACAAAATACTAACCTAGAAAGTGACTTCTTGACTTAATTAAGGATAATTCTGTAGGTAGTTCTGTGGAACATAAAAATCAAATTAAAAATATATATTACAACTAGAGAAAAGTTCCATCAGAAATGGAAACAAAATTGTGGTAATAAAGATATGGCCCAAGTCTAGTGGATAAATATTTGGGAGTATATAGCTCTTCCTGAAGACGGCAACTCATGGGTTTCTGAAATCAAGTTCTAAACAGTTCGTGGCTCATGATAAGGACACACATGGAGAAATTTTGTAGAGAAAGAAGAGAAAAGGATAGTCCTGGGATAAGATGTTTTACCTCAATATCAAAGAAATAGAAATTAAGACAATAAGAATCTATTGCTTGCTTTCTATATTGACAGATTTTAAAAATAAGTTACTTTTTTTGGGGTCACCTGGGTGGCTCAGTTGGACTGAGCATCGGACTTTAGATTAGGTCATGATCTCATGGTTCGTGGGTTTGACCCCCACGTTGGGTTCCATGCTGACAGTGTGGAGTCTGTCTCTCTCTCTCTCTCTGCCCCTGCCCTACTCAGACGTTCTCTCTTTCTCTAAAGAATAAATAAACTTTGAGAAAGTTATTTTTTTAAGTAAGAGATACATGTATGCTTCTATCGAGAGCACAGAAGATGGGGGAAGGGCCTTTTCTGGAGGACACTTCGGCAGCATGTGAGTGGCCTTATTCCTTTGCCCTTTGATCCAGTATCTCTACTTTATCAAACTATCTTGAGAAAATAATGAGAAATGTGGACATTTCCAGAGATTCTTCACAGTGTTAGCAGCACATAGGTTTAAAACAACAACTGATAGGTGAATTATGAAACAAAGTTTGGTATAGTCCTATTATATGGTGCTTTATAACTATAAACATTTAAAATATTTTCTAATAATGTTGAAGACATAGGAAAATAACGAATGAAAAGGTATAAAACAACGTATTCAGCGTGATCTTTTCATATATCCATAAATGGAAAAATATACATTCTCAGACATACTTACAGATGAAATAGATCCATAAGTGAAATACGCTAATTTATTTCTCTTGAAGGTGATGAGTGGTTTTATTTTTTCTTAACACTGTTTATTGTTTCCTTTAATCAGTCTATTGTTTTTACAACAGAAAAATAATTAAAGCAGCTACATTTTATCAGTAAAGACCCCACCTAGCATTTAACAAAATACTCTTTTTTGAATTGTAAAGTTTTTGTGGGCGATTTGGTTATTTCAGCTGACTGTTACTGAGGTTGATGCTGTGAAGGATGAAGAAACAAGGCATGTTCTCTGCCTTCCTGGAGTAGAAGCCTCAGAGGGAGAGGCAAGATAAAACTCTACTAAAAGTCCTACAAATAAAGTCTCTGGGGTTTCAGAAACTCCCTCTGCAGTGGAGGATGGAAATCCAGCTTAAGTCCTTATAACTATCTGATAACTGGCAGTGATTAGTAGAATTAATAATTTTGATTATTTACTCTAATTCAGTAAGGCCTGGTTCGGCCCATCTGTACCATATCACTCCCTGCCCCCACCCCCCGCCCATTCTATGTTCTGATTAAAAATTAAACAAAACAAAACCAAAAAAACCAGTTACTTGCAGGTGTTGGGTCCCTGCTAGTTCATATGTGACAGGAAATAAAGGAACCTTTTAAGTTTTTAGCTAAGGATATTAATTTGGCCACATGTTGGGTTGCAGGAGGAGGGCGGTGGGAGGGAGGATTCTCAAGGTTTTTTTTAATATAAAAATTATTACCTTTTAATTTCCAGGAAGGTGTTCTTGAGGGCCTGTCAGCAGATTGTTGGAATTCTCTTTACAACCATTTGCTAATATAAATTACTTAGAAGAAAAGACTCTAATATTTGTGTTAACATTCTAGATTGAACACTCTTCCAGTAGCAAATAGTGATGGGGCAAGGATTTTTGAACTTTTTAAAAATTAGTGTAGCATTTTATAAGACAGCAAATACTAAACTAGTTAAAAGAACTGCTAACTAATGTGAAAATGGAATGGCAAACTAATTTTTTTTAGAAGAATGTATTCCAACGAAGTGGGACCTCTTGATAGATTTGAGTGATTTACATTCATTTAGATTCATTATGTGCATATGCTTGCAAATCATATTCTAGCACTGTGGGGAAAAAAAAAAAGGTATTGGCGTACTTGGAAAGTCTAGTGAAATCCTGTCTATCAGTAGTAATTTATGCAGACTTTAGCAGTGTTTTCTTTGAAGAATAAGCTGTTTAATGAGTGGATCAATACAATTTCACAAAAGTAAACCATTCAGTCAAAACTAATTATATGTTTGGGAGACATGATAAAATCATTTTAATATGGGAAATGATGTGAAAAGAGATATATTTTTAGGACCATGCAGTTTATGGCCACAGCCTTTGATTTTAAGACTTTATTTAGTTGAAGAAAATATAATCAATTGAATTGTACATGTAACAGGGGGTTTTGTTGTTGTTTGTAGGCCATTGTGTTTTAGATAGCATCTTCCTAACAGATACCTATGACTTTTGATTACTCTGTAGTGGTGGGAATTGAAATTGCATTGACTTATATTTGTATTCTGGTTCTGGATAATTGCTAGTATCGTGCCCTTGGGAAAGTTCTTAATTTCTGTAAGCCTCAGTTTTCTCCACTTGTGATAGTCTATTTAATTCATTGGGAATTTGTGAGGACCAAATAATATGTGCACAGAGCCCTTACGACAGTTCTTGACACTTATTTACATTAGTGTTAACTCTATGCAAATGGTTGCCATTATTTAATTAAGATACATAAATTTTTTTTTAACTGCTCGGTATTGTGTTTTCTCAGACTAAAACCTGCAACTTAAATTCACATCTTTCTGGGACTGTCAACTGTCATATTCCAATACTGAGATAGATATCTATTTTGTGTTTTATAGATCACACATCTTGATGTTCAAGAAATTGAAAAAATTTTTTTCTTAACAATTATTTTGTATAATAATGCATTGTCTTAGTTTAAAATTCTTTAAGTTTAGTATTTGAAAAATCCTAACTGTCAATATTTAGGAGCTTATCAGTCAGGATCCTAAGTTCAGCCTAGTTCTTACTGTGTTGAATTTCTTCCAGGTTTTCCAACAGTATATACCCTCATCTGTGGGCACTTTTCTGTCCCCAGGGCAGTTCTCTTTGGATACCTCCCAACCACCACCCCTGCCTTGTCCCATGTGTCTGTCCTGCCTGCTAGGACTGCAGGACTCAGCTTAAATGTTTCTCCATGAAGAAGGCATTTCAAACTCTGTGACCTTAAATTTTCCTTCTATATGGTCCTATGGCTTTTCATACTTCTTTAGCAAATAGCTACTTTATTAGCATTGCAGTTATTGGTACTACTTTTTTATCATGTTCTATAACCTATTTAACCATCCTCCTTTCTAGAATGCATGTCCCATTAGGACAGTACTGGATCTCTCTTACTATTCTTACAGAGATTATTATTTGAAAGTCGGGAAGCCTGGGAGTTGGCAAATAGTGTCAAGGCCAGCGAGAGCTGCTGGGGGTACTCGGCTTCTGTTGGGCAGCTGTTAATGTCTGCAGGTGTGCATACAGGTGCCCTGCTGCCTGCCCTTTGAGTACGAAGCAGGAACTTTCCTGTAGAGACCATGCATCTGTGAAGTGCCTTCTATATCTAAAGCTCTCTCAATTTTTGTCAGTATAGGGCATTCAAACTTTGCTAGAAAGAAGGTGATTCCTCTTGTTGTAGGTAAACCCCAGTTATGACTAGTTCAGGAACTGATCAGCATTTTGTTATGATGGAATTTCGTTAAATTTAGTAACTCCCAAAAAGTACAATCCTTTGCTTGGGAGAAGTGAATGAAGTTTTTGCATCTTTGCTATGACTGTATCTGTAAAAAGAGTTGATGTGGTTCTGGGGGTTGATGGGTTTTATCTTGAACCTATTCGCCCTTTCCTAGTCTCAGTTTGTGAATATATGAGAAAGGCCTGTGTGTGTGTGTGTGTGTGTGTGTGTTGCACATGTATATCAGTGAAAGATAAGATATTTTCACTCTTGAGAATTGGGAAAGATGATGGCTATATAAAATGTTCTTCATACAGACTTTTAGTGAGAATAGAGTATCTTTCTGTACAGAGGCATATTGCGTGTCAAATTGTCATTTCCATGACTTGTTATTTCCATCTACTGAGTTTCCTTTAAGCAAAATTCTGTTTTGGGTTTCGAATATTATATGACCAGAAAACATTACTATCTTTTAAAAAAACTTTTTTATTTCTCAGGGCGAGAGAGAGAGAGAGACAGCATGAGCAAGGGAGGGGCAGAGGGAGAGAGAGACACACAGAATCTGTGCTGAGCTGTCAGCACAGAGCCTGATGCAGGGCTCGAACTCATGAACCAAACTGTGAGATCATGACTGAACTGAAGTCAGGTGCTTACCTGACTTAGCCACCCAGATGCCCCTAAAACATTTCTGTCATACTAGAGATTAATCTTCAAGAATATAAAATATTTGAAATTTATCAGTCCACTGGCCTTGTATGCTGAAATATCTTGCTAAAAAATCCAGTACATGAATTTGGAACCATTTAATTCTTCACATGCATTATAGTTTGTAAGGTCAGGATATTCTGCTAAATATATGCTTTTATTTCTGGTTATTTTAAGTCAGTTAAATTTGATTATAGTATTTTCCTTCAGGTAACATTCTGAGAAGCAAATATTACAAATAAATTGTGAATGTAAATGAAAAACATCACATAGACTTTCATCATTACTGAAAGTATGCCCCTAAGTACATTTCTTCCTTTTTTATTATGTTTTCTTATGCTTTGATATTATATTTTAAAATCATTTTATCATTTTCCTTCCAAAATATTCATCAAGATGTATGTATATTAGCTTGAATTTGAATTTCTAGATGAGATGGTAGATCATAAGTGTTCAAAAACAATTCCCTGAAATTAACAGCACATTACACTGGCATCATACTTATGTTTATGGCAGGAGACCTGAAATATTTTCTGTTTGCATTTTTGTGTGTAGACACTTGTCTCCCACCACCAAACAGACTGACACACAGAAACAAAACAAGGCTCTAGGAGCTGTGAAATGGTCTTTGGCCCCAAACCAAAATTTTGACTATGAAATATTAGTACACTTCATTTAATAAATGTATTCTTATTCCTTTTTTGTGAACTTAAGTTTCGTAGGTCACATATAAGGTTTACTCAGAAGAAATTTAATTTTTTAATTTAATTTTTATTAAAGTTTATTTTGAGAAAGAGGGCACAAGTGGGGTGAGGGGCAGAGAAAGAAGGAGAGAGAGACTCCCAAGCAGGCTCCCGCCACACTGTCAGTGTAGAGCCCCCATGTGGGGCTCAATCCCACAAACTGAACTGTGAGATCATGACCTGAGCCAGTATCAAGAGTCTGAGGACTGACTGACTGAGCCACTGAGGTGCCCCGGAAGAACTTTAATTTTAAATGAATCTTATTCTAATGAAAAATATTATCTAATGTAAATAATCAGTGAATAATTTCTACCTTGAAATGTGAATTTTTATAGAGTTTTGAGCTAATTTGTGCAGGCATACCTACTTTTAAGCCTGATATGTAAAATGAAATTAAGATAAATCTTTTTTACATGAGTAAATAATTTACAAAATAGTTCCAAGTGGAAAGCATCAGAAAGCACAAATTTTTGAAATCCAAAATATTTGAGTTTAAAATTTGACCCAGCTCTCTGAGCTTGAGCAAAAGATGTAACTGATTTCACTCTTGGATTTTCATGGAAGAAATGGGAACAATACTTACCAAAATAGTAGATAGATACAAAGCTGTAGTGGAATGTAAAACTTCATGTATTTAACGAAGTATCACTGGCTCCTCTCAGGAGATAAACCGTTCCCCAGGTACATTTAGGATAGAAAGTATGTAAAACAGAACATGAAGGTTTTTGGCATTTGAAAAGATTTCAGAAAATATACTTTCATTTAAAACTTAAACTAACTATCAGAGGAAGTAAAAAAAAAAGTGCTCATAATTGGTAGAAATCTTGAGCTTCTATACGGATACCTATTTTCCACTCTGTATTATTTAGAACACTTAAATTTGGAAATTACTATGATCAAATCTAGTGCAGTGAAAAGTTTGTTGTAATTTCATGGCCTCCTTTTTCAATCAGTATCTGGTTCTATATAAAAATACATTTTCTCAAGCACAAGAGTAATTCGTAAGGAATATTCTAAAATAAGATTGGGTAACATTATATGGAGAGGGCAAGCATTGAAATCTGTTAGAAGTCGATATTTTCCTTTCAATCATTAGAAAATAGAACATCTCTCTAAATTTCTGTTTTCCTTTGGGCTTCAACACTTAACTACTTAAAAATTTTTTTTTAAATGTTTATTTATTTTTGAGAGAGAGAGAGACAGAGCACGAGGAAGGGAGAGGGAGACCCAGAATCCAAAGCAGGGGCTCCAGGCTCTGAGCTCTGAGCTGTCAGCGCCCAGCGCGGGGCTCTACCTCACAAGCCGTGAGATCATGAGCTGAGCCTAATTTGGATGCTTAATCAACCTAGCCACCCAGGCTCCCCAGCACGTGACCGCTTTCTAATGGAAGATTTCCTTTGGAAGCCGGAGCAGGGTGAGGGGAGGGGTTCCTTTGGAGTAAAAGTATTGCTGCCCAGTAAATGGAAAGATGGTAACAAAGTATAAAAATTAAGGACTGGTGTAATAGAACTCTTTTTCTTTTTCAGCATCCCATATATGATTGAGATCTCAAATAGTGATTTATTGAAATAAACAATTAAAACTTTATAGTTCTATGAGAAAGGAAATGTGAGGATTTCATACCTAACACTTTTTATTTTTGTGATTTCAATTTTATGAGCTAATTTATTTGGGTAATACGTTTCATTTAGATTACTCAAGTATTTTTAAAAATTATTTTAACTTCTCCTTTATATAGTACAGGTTTTGAAAGTAGGTGTGTATCTTTATATGTGTGGTCTATACATGTATACATACAAATACATAAGTATATATGAGATAATTCAGAATTATATAGACTAAAAAGTTCTCTGTTGCTTACCACTACCACCAACAATCATAACAACACAAAACCAAAAAAAACCCCACCGTTAAAGCCAAAGGAGCCACTATTTGGTATATATCCTCTCAGAGGTTTTTCAGGGTTTTTTAGAATAGTTTATTGTCCATTTGGTTTCCATATAACACCCAGTGTTCATCCCAACAAGTCCCTCCTCCATGCCCATCATCCCTCTTCTTTTTCCCCTCTCCCCACCCCCATCAACTCTCAGTTCTCAGCATTTAAGAGTCTCATATGGTTTGCCTCCTTCCCTCCCTCCCCTTAAATATTATTTTTCCTTTTTCCCCTCCCCATGGTCCTCTGTTAAGTTTCTTCTGTTCCACGTATGAGTGAAAACATATGGTATCAGTCCTTCTCTGCCTGACTTATTTTACTCTGCGTAACATCCTTGAGTTCCATCCACATTGATACAAATGGGCAGTATTCTTTTTCATTGCCATGTAGTACTCCATTGTATATATAAACCACATCTTCTTGATCCATTCGTCAATTGATGGACATATAGGCTGTTTCCATGATTTGGCTATTGTTGACAGTGCCGCTCTGAACATTGGGGTACACGTGCCCCTATGCATCAGCACTTCTGTATCCCTTGCGTAAATCCCTAGCAGTGCTATTGCTGGGTCATAGGGGAGTTCTATTGTTAATTTTTTGAGGAACCTCCACACTGTTTTCCAGTTTCTAAACTGTTTTTCAGTTTTTAAAAGAATTACTCATTGTCTGCAACTTGCCATTTTTAATTTAATAATACATTTTGGACTTATTTCCATGTCAGTCAGAAAAGCCTTTTAAGCACATTTTGTTTTCCATGGTATGTATATGTTTCAATCTTAAAACAAAACCTTTAAAGAAATAAATTTGAGGGATTTATTTTTTTCATAAAATAAATGTATATTGAATGCCTATCATTTGCCACATGGGCTCTAGGGAAGTGAAAAGAAGTTATAACTCCCTGACCTCAAAGACTTAAACAGTGATTTTTTTTATTGTTTCTGTACACAAAAAAATGATATTAATGTCAAAGATCCTTTCTAACTGCAAATTTAGCAAGTCTGACTAAAGAGCAGTTCGTTCCCTCTAGGGTCTTTACATCCATCTTTGAGGTGCTTTGCTCTCAGATGTGTGAATTTTATGTCTCCCACAAAACCTGAAACTCAGTTAAATACCGGCTTATCGATTTAAGGAGGACAAAAAATATCTTGGCCAGATATTTCATATTCATATATCATCTGCTACAACAAAGGTATGGTTTCTGAAAATGTTTCTTTATTAAATATTAGGACCTTTGTTATTAAGAGCTTCATCTTGATTAGTTCCTCCCTGTCCTATCTCCCAGTATTCCTAGTTCAGAATAGTTACTGAAACGTAATTTAGTCTGGCAGTTTATTGTTAAGAATTCAAAGCCCAGATGGTAATTTTTGTGTCTGTCTACTTTTCATGAGGCTTATTGCTATACATATAATACTGACCACTCCATTGGGTTAAGATTAGAAACCTGCACATAGCCTGACCCAAGTGCCCCATTTTGGAACCTACAGCCCGGATGCTTCCATACTTGGAAAATGCTATGTTAGGGTATTAAAAAAAATAAGTGAATAATAAGATGGTAAATTTTGGGATGACATTTAGTGGAATATTATCTTGCGATTTTTGCATAATCACAAAGCTCATACAAGTATGGAAAACGTGCACTGTAATGTAAAAGCAGAATAATCTTGTATGTTTTCTGAGTCCAAGGAGTCATACAAGACGTTCACAGAAAGGCCAGGGGCAGGAGTGGGCAGGCAGTTTTCAGGATGGAAAGTGGTTCTGAACTGATGACAGAACACAGAGGTTTAAGCTGGGCAGTTTGGTAAGAAATAAGCCTCGAGAGATGACCAGGAGGTGGTTTACAGAGTCTTGTCTGTGCCACCCTAAGTATACATTGGTTCTTTTTCGCTAGGATGTCCTTCCCCTATGGAAATGCCTTCTCTCAGATGGTGTCTCAACAGTTAACCTCTTCATGAAAGGCCTTCCCCAGACACACTCTCTGAACCCTTCGGCGCCCCCTCACCACACACACACACACACACACACACGTGCGTGCATGCAGGACACACACGCGTACGCACACAGAGCTTCTCTCCCATACTCTCCCACCACTGACCACTTGTATTTCTCTCTTACCTTATCAAAATAGGTAATTGTTGCAATTTATTAAGTGCTTGTTTCCTTAACAGAATGTAAATTCCACGAGGGAAGAGATTATCTGTTACATTTACAGATTTGTGGCTGTTCTATATGGAACATTCAGTAACTCTCCTGAATGAATGAATCAGGAGTTTGATTCCTTGTTAACTGTGTGGTCCATGGGCAAATTTTTAAACTTTTTGAGTCTTTTTCTCATTTATGAATTTGGAATACTTAACCTTACATTCCTGTCTCAGATTGCATAATGTAGTTAAAAATATGACAGTACATTTTGCTAGTTATCTGAGGTTGGTCGCTATGTAGCAGTTGTACAGTGGTTACCTAACTGGTCCAGGCTATATAGTTCTTGGGCTGTAAGCCAGGACTATGGTTCCAAAAGCTTTCCTATTTTTACCCCTGAAATGGGACCACGATGAACGCCCATGGCTCCAGGGTCGGAGTGGGGCTGCCCCGTCCTTCAGGGATGGTTCAGCAGCCAGTCAGTGTGAGGGAAAAGGGGGAGGCTGGTCCTCAGTGGAATTTCTCACCATAGGACCCTGGAGGGATGTGCAGTGAGAGCCGCTGCTTCCTAACGCGGTATATGATTAATGACGTCAAATGCCAAAGTAGCTGTTCAAACTGTAAATCTCAGTGGGGTTTTATCTGGCACATTTTGATATTGGAACTTGTAGAGGATATTTGTAAATGGTAGTTTACACTTAATGCTTAAAACCTCCAAATTTTGCAAAAAGGAGAGTTCTTGGAATTCTGACAGAAAAGAAATGAGCACAGCATCAACTTCTGTGAGTTGAATTGTCCTTTATAAACAGAAGTAGGGGTTGGAGAGAACCATGTTCTCTTTTGTAATGTAATGTTGTAAGGAAAAGTTTAGAAAGTTAATGAAAAGATCAGAAATTGCTTTAAAATTATTCAGGGTTTATTAGAGCATATTAACTTTTCAGCTAATCAAGAGTAAATTTTGCTTTATGGAATACATTCAAATGAGGTATTGTATGATTTCTAAATGATTTAAAAAATATTCTTTAGTGCCTGCAGTGTTTCTAAGAAGGCAGTTTTATGGGAACCTGTTTCCAGGGACTTAAACATTTTTGTCTCCATTTTATCATTTAGGTTGGAAAAAAATCAAATTCATGGTATGAAAGTTGTGCTTCTTTTTTTATAGTTAAATGAAACTGTTTCTAACATATTTTGTTAACTATGGAAGGAAAATAATTTCTTGTGCAATTAAAAAAAATTCTGCTTAGGCTTCAGTTGTTTTTCTAGTCTTTGTTAGTGAGAAGTGCTTCAGTTATATACAACATCGAGGGTAATTTAGATGTATACAGAATGGTTGGATATAAATTTTTCTCAAATTGCCTTGAACTTTTAATGGATAAAACGAAGAAACTTTGCCCCAGGGAAAACATAACTATTTCAAGTTTTATTACTCATAAGTACTAACATATGAATTTTTAGTTTCTGTTTATATATGTAATTTATTTTATGTTCTGCTTTATATTTATAGGCGGTATCGTGAAATATTGCATATGATATGTTCAGTACAACTTTGGCATTGGGATCATTCCAGAGCTGAGAGTTTGCTTAAAATTCAAGACTGTTTTGTTTTCGACATTTGGAATAGAAGTCTGTCTAAAATAAATTGCCCGTTTTCCTGACTTAAATAGATTGTTCTGAGCAAAAACCTTTCCTTGATGAATGATCAAACTATGGCTTATTTTAAGCTCCTTTGGAGCTTGGTTACTTTCCTAAGCGTAGTAGTATTCCATATCCCCAGCCTAGTATGACCACCCCTTTTGCCGGATTGAAACTACACCGAGGGCAAGATTAACATTTTTAATCCCTGGCACCTAACGAGGCCCACAGGCAGATGGTCAGTTATTTCAGTTGAATGAATGAAATTGAAGCCATTATGGCAAAATATGAGGCCCTTAATACCAACTGCTATTTTTAGTGTATTTTGCCATCAAAATAAGTGACCATCAAAATCAGCGACTGCTGTCGCTGCCTCCTGCGTTGGGGCTATAATCTTGTCTAGCTAGTAGAGCTCATCCTAAATACCATGTTCCCTTTGTCCTGAGTCTGGAAAATCTAATCAAGTGTGGTTTAGTATTGTGTACAGTGAGAGCAAATACGCCCCAGGTAAGACTCAACCGCCCCTGACTGTACGCAGGGGCGCATGGATTCCAGCTTCTCTGTTTTAATTACAGAGGTCTGTGTTAATTTTCCTGCCATTTGCTTCGGTTCTTTTGAGAATCGGATCTGTGAGAGTCGGGGTCATCCTTATGACAGAGTTGTACTTCCACAGCAACTTGTCATGGTCCCCACCTTGCTGGGACTTCTCAGGGGTACCAAGTTTCCAAGCCCTGTGAAGTGAGGCTCACCTGGGGGAGGTTACCTCCCTGCAGCTTCACTTTTTCCACCAAGTCACTCCTGAAGTAGTGGAAGAGAATAAATGCCTGTCCAGATGATTTAGGAATGTATCCCCAACCAGGAACCCGGAGAATAAAATATCTTTGAAGTCTTGTACATTGTATCTTAAAAAGTAATGCCAACTTCGAATCTGTCCGTAGTATATTTGTATTTGTTTTGATGTAAAACAATATTTTAAATAATGAAAACATCATGTCTGCAACACAGGTGCATGTCTGTAAGTATATATTCTGTTTTTGTCAAGCGTTACCCCTCCTTCCCTCCTCCCATGCACACAGTCACATTGGTTATCTGTAACTTTGAAAACTTGGAGCATGAGAGACAGGTTTATTCACCAAATCCTGGACTCCCTGTTCCCCCCACTCCCCTCTTCCTTTTGCTTGCAACCTGAACAATTTGTTTTTTAGCTCTTTTTCTTCTACTTTTTTTTTTCTGTGCCTTTATCATAGGCAGTTTAAGGTACCCAAATTATATTTTCAGCCTTCCTTTTAGGATCTTCCTTGCCACATCAACAAGTTCATTGGGCACATTTTCTATCTTCTAAGTTGTCACAGGCAAAAATGCGATCAGTTACTTCACCACAACAGGCTGTCATTTCTCCAGTCTTTAATTACTGCTTCGTAATTTTCCCAGCCTCTGTCTACCATTCCCTTTCAAAACTAATGCCACATGTTTTGAGTCTTTGTTATTTTTATGATGGCAGCACTCTGCTTTCAGTACGGTTTCTGTAGCAGTTTTCCATTTCTGCTTAATCAGCTTCCCCAAGCTTAGTGGCAAAGGCAGTAACTATTTGAACATGATTCTGCATTTTGGGTGGGCTGAGCTGGGTCTGCTCAGGCAGCTAGGGTCATGTGATGGCTTGACCAACTAGGGCTGGAGAGATGGTCTCTTCACTCTTGGACTGGGGCCTTGGTGCTATGTAGCGGGCGGGCCCTCCGCTCCATGCAGCCTTCCGCTGCTCAGTGCCCTACCTCACGCGTGCTTGCATGGCAGCAGGGGTGTTCCAAGGAGATGAAAGGCTGCAAGGCCCCTGGAGGCCTCAGCTCTGGAACACATACAGTGTCACTTCTGTCTTGCTCAAAATAAGTCACAAAGCCAGCTAGACTCATGGGGAAGGTAAATAGACCCCACTGCTTGATGGAAAGAGCTGCAAAATACTGTGGCCATGCTGTTTCAAACTGCCACCCTGGTTTTCTATACCCTTCGGAGTATTCCAGTTGCGAAGCTAAAGTTATTCAACACTGCTGACCTTACAAACCAAGGATTACTGCCAAGGCCTCAGTGTGATCATTGGCATGTTTAAACATTTTGGGACTCAAGAGATTTTACTTTAAACTGAACCTGAATTTTTTCTTCTCTTTAACAAAATGGAAGCGAGGCTTGCACCCACAAGTCCCCAGGGAGCTGGAGCTAAGTAGACTGTCTCTTCAGATGGGGGGTGTTTTTTCCTGGGTTGTCATAGTCCCCACCACTGCCTTTTCCCTAGTTCATATTACCTACCTGGCTCCCAGGCATTTGAACCTGTGAGCTTTCGTCATCAACCACAGAATCACCTGTGTATCTTGTAAAGCTGCAAGTTCCTGGGCACTACCTAAGACCTGTGGACGCTATTCGCTGAGAGGCCGAGCCTGGGCGTATGCGGGGTCACAGAGCTTCACGGGCGCTTCTCTCCACACTTGTCATTAAGAGCCACTGACCCAAGATCAGGTTCTCACTTATCTGCATGATACTGAATAATTGAAAAATGACCATACTTTGAATATACTTATTTTTTCTACTTAAAAAACGTTTCGTGCTTTCATACTTATCTAATTTTTCCTCATAAGTTCTCTGTGAAAAAATATGTGAAATAAGATAGGGAAATTAATTTGTGAATTGCTGGGAAATTTAATCTTGTCTCCTGAAACTCTGCCCTCTCCATATTTAAAAAAAAAAATCAACATTTATTACAGCTTTAGGGATCTTCTCCTTCTAGGAAACTCAAATAGAAGCAATAAATTTTGGTAGTGATCCTTTTATTAGCACTTGAATCTCTACCTATTGAGAGATACTTTATAAAGAAGGGAGAGGATTGTGAACATTAACAGTTGATTACCTGTAGAAAATTCTGTGGTGCTAGTACCATTTACTTTGAAATTAAGGTAAAGCCTTAATTTATTAAAGGGACTTAGAAGCACTCAAAATGTGTCTTCTTTCTGTGTCTCAGAAAGCAGCTTCTTTTATAGTATTTTATTTTAGTAAAGTACTTTTACTTTACAATAATAAGATTGTATAATTTTTTAGATATGGTCAATGCTTGTTTGAGATCACTTAAACAAACACAGACACGTCCACCATGTTTTAAGGTCGGTCTTTGTTTTCCATGACCTGCCTTCTCAATTTTGTTAGTCCAGTCTTCTCTCTCTGTATAGCACAGATTCACAGAGTCCTAAGCAAGTGCTACACTAGATCCTGGGGATCTAGACGCTCAGCTGACTCAACCACCCAGTGCCCCAGGAAGTGGCTCCTGTAAAACGTATGCCAAGGTCTGTCTCTTTTGATTCAAGTCTCTCTGTTCATATTTGGTAAATGCATCTTATTTGGAAAATTATTCAGTTTCTTGAGGTCTATAAGCTTCTTCACCAAAGTTTTCCTATTAATTGTGATGGTTTATCATATCAAAAAAATTCTCGCATGGTCTCTAGTAAAGGAGACATTTGCCCTTTTGTTTAAATAGTATACACATTCCTTTTTAGTGTATGGTTTATCAGTATCCTGCTCAATTTGGATCAGGCCTATGGAATTCTTTGATCCCTTTGGGGAGAAGTCTCTGCTTGCACCAACTATTTAGTTGATGGGCAGGTTTTAAAAATATATTATCCAGGCCAAAGACAATATTTGTATGAAGTATACAATATACTATTAAAACGTTTTCTAAAATTAAGAAAATCTTGATTTTTTTCTCGCATATTGTTCACTTTAAATATGTAACTCCCCAATTGTGAATAAAGTAAGAAGTAGAACAGAAAACCGTTTGTGTTAGCTCTTTCATGCATTGTTTCATGTTGTGGTTTTGTGAAAAAGACTTTATAAGCCTTGGGATCTAATAAGAGGCTGAGGCCCTGTTTGGTTTATAAGTATGTGTGAGATATTTTTTAGGTCTTCAGAAAGGAAAGCAGAGAATCATTTCCTTATGTTATCAATTCCTCTATGGGAAAGCATATTAAAACGTAGAGAATATAATAGTATATAATTTAGCAACATAATATATAATGTGGGTTGAGAGACAATTACAGTGTTTTATTTCCCTATATTTTCCATTTTAACTGAATGCATTTTAGCAACAATTGGTTTCTGGCTGTAACATTATTTTAGCTGTTTCATAAAGCTTTACAGCAAATTACTGTGGTGTACCAGATAAAATAAATTCCTGACTTCAGTCTTAAAAGTCATATTATGAGCAGGCATAATTTTTTACTTTTATAGGTAAGCACGTATTTTACAACAATTTTTGCTTGTGCGCTGTCAAAACCCTAGCTCAGGATTGTGTTCTTAGCATTATTTCAGTGGTTTCCTCTGTATTTAAGGGTTTGTTTTATGCTAGCAAATCAAGCACTTTCCTGTTGGGTTCTTAGTAAGCTGATCTGTACAGTCCTGAAGTCTGGGGTCACACGTCACCAAGTAAACAGCATGCACTTGAATAAGACCCTGTTGTGTCTCCCGTTCTCACAGTGCCTGCAGTGTGCCGTCTCCCTGGACAGTCCCGCCTTGTCCTCCTTTCAGGTGATTCTGGGGCTGCTCTTTGACCCTTCCTTCTACGTACGCTTCCTGCCACTCTGCCTAAGTCTTACTACAGCCTGATCCTTCTTACCTAACCCCACATCCCATTGGCCATATTTTCTTCTGGGAATGTTATAATTCCAAGATTTTTTTCATATAGAAATGACTAGAAAATAATTGGACATAGTAATAAACATTCACTCATTTATCTCTGATTTAATTGTCAGCGTTTGCATATTGACTGCAGGCCTTTCTCCCCCTCCTCTTTTTAAAGGAATGTGTAATTGAAGGGTTCCTAATTATGTTTCCTTGACTTTTTCCCCAGATAGGACTATTCTTGTGTGCCCCTTTCTAGTACGTGTTCTTCATTTACCACGTTCCTGTTTACCTACAAACAATATCAGCTATTCATTATATATTCTTAAATTTGTATATGTAAAAGGTAATGATTTTAAAAAGTGAGGGACACCTGGGTGGCTTAGTAGATTGGGTATCCAACTTTGGCTCAGGTCATGATCTCATGGTTTGTGAGTTTGAGCCCCACATCGGGGTCTGTGCTGACAGCTCAGAGCCTGGAACCTGCTTCAGATTCTGTGTCTCCATCTCTCTCCTCCCCTCCCCTGCACATGCTCACACTCACGCTCTCTCTCTCTCTCAAAAATAAACAAAATTTAAAAAAATTGAGGCATAGTTTTACAAGTGAATTTTTTAAAGACTCTTTTAAAGAGTAGTTCTAGGTTCACAGCAAAATTAAAGGGTAGGCACAGAGATTTCTCATATACCCCTGACCTGACCTTATACATACATAGTCTCACCTATTATCAACATCATTCACCAGAATGGTAGATTTGCTATCAAGGATGAACCTACATTGACATGTTATTATCACTCAGAGTCCACAGTCTGCATTAGGACTCACTCTTGGTGTTGTACATCATATGAATTTGGACACATGTAGCATGAGATTTTTTCAGTCATTATAGTGTCATTCAGAGCATTTTCACTGGCCCTAGATTCTCTCTGCTCTTCCTATTCATCCCTTCCTTGCTCATACCAAGCCCTGGAAAATGCTGATCTTTCATTATCTCCATAGTTTTGCCTTGTCCAGAGTATCATACAGTTAGAATCATAGAGGATCTAGCTATTTCAAGATTGTCTTCTTTTCCTCAGTAATGTTCATTTAAGGTTCCTCCATGGCTTTTCATGGCTCGATAGCTCACTTCTAGTACAGAATGATAATCTTGTCCGAGTGTCCTACACTTTTTCCGTTCATATACCGAAGGACATCATGGTCACTACCGAGTTTTGGCAGTTAAGAATAAAGCTGCTGTAAACATCGGTGTGCATGTTTTTGGGTAGATATACATTTTAAGTTCATTTGAGTCAATCTCAAAGAACACGATTTCATGCTAAGAGTACATTTGGTTTTGTAAGGAACTGCCAAACTGTCCTCCAATATGGCTGCGTCATCTTGCATGTCCATCAGCAGTGAACGCACGTTCCCTTTGCCCCACATCCTCCCCAGCACTTGTGTTGTCAGCGTTCTGGATTTAGGCCATTCTCATACGTGTGTAGTGGTATCTTGTTGTTTTAACTTGCATTTCCCTGGAACATAAGATGTATAGATGAAAGCTTGTCAATAATGTTATTATATTCTCTACAATTTAAGTTTTTTAATTCACTTTTAATATGAAGTAGTAGTTTGTGAATCTAGGCTTTTTTCCTTAGCAATATTCCTTGTCCTTTTAGTATTTTTGTCCCCAGTGTTTTGTTATAATTAATAACTAAGACAATGCTTTCTGTATATTTAAATGAAATAATATATATGTAAGACTGGATTCTCTCAGTAGAGTTGTTATGAAATGTATCAAAGATCCAAGATATATCTTTATCAGTCCAAGGAAAGTATTTTATTGTACAGTTTTTGTAATTCACAGAGGTAATACTAGGATATAAATAAGGAAAGACAAGAGCAAAGGACCAGAAGACTTCTAAACCTACAAAGCTATGTATTTTTAAAATATATGATAACAAGGACAGGTGCATTTACCACATTAGTAGATAGTACATATACATTGGAAACTTACCCGTTAAATCCTGGAGCTGAACCACCTTTTTATCTGTGCACTACAGATAGACCGAAATCTCTTTGCAGTAAGCGCCCCCCCCTTTTTTTTTTTTAACCCTCAGCTTTCTCTTTCTACAAGGTGTGGCCAGGCCCCTCATTGCTGTTGACTACAAGTTGACATGCTTCAAAGACCTGGAGGTGTGGCTCAGACGGGCTTTTCTCAAGTCTTAGGAAGAGCCGTGTGTAATGCTTTGGCAAATGAAAGTGGAAACCTTTGATGAAAGATCTTGAAATGTAATGTTGCGTCAATTGAGGTACAACATAGGTCTTTAAAATATTGACATGTAGTGCAACTTAATTATGATGCAGTAGCCAGGCAGAGCTTTCTCTCGGTAAGCCAGCATGCTGTCAGGAGGCCCGCAGAGGCAGGGGCTATGAGGGAACATGTCCCTCTGCGGCCTGCTTGCCGTGGGTGTGCGCCACCCATGTCCCCTGACCGAGCTTGGCTGATCTATGGGGGAGTCAGAGAAATTCCTCTTTCTGGCCTGGCTCTCCTACAGCCCGGTGACCAAAGAGTGCCTTTCGGTCCCTAGCCATCCCTGCTATCTTCTGCGTATTACTTCCTTATTAGTATTGGGGCAAGACAGTGACGAAATCATAAACAGTTTTAAGAAGTGGGTTTGTTTAGTTCCAAATAAGTGACTATGTAATGCTTTCCTACTTATGTCTAAGCATTTTGTCATTTTCTGTCTGATTTTATATGTTGAAATTGACATTGAAGGTTGATAGATTTTTATGTGAAGTTGTGATGTGACAGAAATACACTTTTGTTAAGAGTAAAATTTTTGTGATTTAAAATTTAAAAGAGGTCGTTGCAGCCGCACAATACTTTTTTTGTCCAGGTATATTGGACTTTTTATTTATTTGCCTAATATTTAGCAAAAAAGTAAAGAAAACTACTGTAGCATATAAATTGTTTTCTGAAGCCATTTTCTCATTTCTGCTTATTAGAATTTGCAAATGAGACCAGAATAAAAATGAGTGTGTCTGGCAGAGGTGGTAGCAGTTCAGGAACCTCAGGTGGTTTCAGAAATGAATCTGGACATAGAAACTAAAGCAACTTACAAATGCAGTGTAGGTGGCCGGATTTTCAGGAGTGTGCTTACACACTGTTTCTGGCTGCAAATATTTTATAGGAAATGGGGAGCCAGTTACCTATATGTTCTTTGTGCCCCCTGTAAGATACTGCTTGCTCTAAGGTTTGGAATGAAGACATTGAAATATCAGCTATAAACACATCCTTCTGAGGAGGAGGACTTCATACAGGAAGAACTCAGCACAATTTATGCCAGCTCCTCTTGCGATACAACCATTTTTAATGCTTTACACATCAGGGAAGTGAATATATTTTTGACAGTGAGGCCTATTGATATCTCTTCTAAGAGTGATCTCTCACCCCAGCAATGCTGCCCCGTCCATCGAAAAAATGAGCGTTCAGGCGGGGGTTGGTCTAAGCATCTTACCGTTAAAAACTTGAAGAATACAATTAAGAATATACAGTTGTGATTTTCTTGTTCATGGTGACATCCATTGATATCTGATACATGAATCAGCAATAATTGCAGCTGCATATAACAGAAAATTCAAGCCATGGTGACTTAATTAAACAGGTCTTCTTTTCTGTCATCTATAGGAAGGCAGCCTGAGCCAGATAGGTAGCTTTCAGTGTCATCAGATCTGAGGAGCTTCCTGACTTTCTGTTCAGCCCTGCTTTCTGTTGTCCAGTTTTCATCCTCATACTTGCTGCCTCGTGATGACAATGTGGCTGCTGGACCTCCAAGATCCTCCGAGGAACAAAGAAAGCTGAAAGGCAAAGAGCAAAAAGCACAAATCAGTCAAGTCTCTCTTTTAAACTGGGAGCTCCAAATGGTGCCTTCTGCTTGTAGCTCCTTGGCCAGAGCTAAGTCTCTTTGCCATCCACAGCTGAGACAGAGATTGGGATGTATAGTTTGTTAGGGAACTCCTGCTGTGCACAAAGCAGGGATTGTGTCGCTGAGAATAAAGGGAAGTAAACTGGAGTAGGTAGGTAGAAAGATCCAGCACCCTCATGTGCAGAGATTTCCATAGCAGAGACCCAAGACAAAGCCCAGGAGACTACTGCCTTTTTTTTTTTTAATCCTTGATTTAGGAATGAGGCAAAGCTCTAAGGAATAATAAAGAGAAGGTAGCATTCTAGAGTCCTTCCCTTTAAAATAGACACTAGGTAGTTCTCAGGTTACAGGAGTCAGAAGGGCTGTAGAAATGCTACAGACCCAGTGTTTGGGGACCATGGGGTCTAGCCCTGAATCTGCTGATGTCTGACTTTGTTCTACTCAACCAATCACTGCCTTCTTCTTGGCATGAGGGCTTCCTCTTTTCTCTAAAATGAGAGAGTTGAACGAGTTACTCTGATCCCTCTGAGGTAAAAGATGTTTTGATTACCTGTGTCTTTTGCTCACAATTTACTCAGTTTCACTCCAAATCTAGCTCACTTCTGCATCACCACGTGTGAAGTTGATTAAGTGTATGTAGTATTGGTTGTTATTTTATGAAAAATTGTCATCGAGTTACCTCTTAAAGCTTTCGTTCGTAGGGAAACCTAGGTAGGCTCTATTTCAGGCCTCTCACCCCTTTGAGAATCACCTGTGGCTTGGACCTGTGACCACATATGCAAATGGCCCTGTTCATTTTGGTGTTAAAGTAGGATTTTTTTTTTTTTTTTGGACTCATGTTCAGGGCTGGAGAGAGTGAGAAAGAAGGGAATTCCTCAATTTCAAGTGAGTGAGGGAAGCTGCTTCTCAAATGTACATCACGGCAGTTTCCGGCTTGCAAACACCCACAGCATTCCCCTGTTCAGCATTCTGCCTTCCAGCGCAGAACTGCCTGTCTCCTCCAGCCAGAGAGCACCTTTGGTAGTCCCCCGCGTCTGAAACTGACCATCAGGCAATGACAGTAGCTCTCTCCATAGTGGTGGCGTGTGGCCAAAAACAACACCGGAAGGAATGGCATCACTGATGGGCAGCTACACGGAAGTGTTTGGAAGGTGCCCTAGCAATGCTTCGGCCGGCCTTTAAGGCTGCAGAGGGTCCTGGACACTGGGAACACCACAGGGCCAGTGCAGAACGCAGGTGGGATGGAGGTGGGGTACCTGCGCAGCTGAGGTGCAGAAAGAGAATCATGATGAAACTGTGTCTGTCTCCCTCTCTTTTTCTCTCTGTCCCTTCCTCTTTCCCTCTGTATCTTTCTGGCTTTAATTTAGTATTTTATTCTAAACAAGTGTATCCTGTGTTCAGTTGGAATATAGAGGATAGAAATTTGGGTTCTTAAGGCAGTTGCCCTTGAATGGGGGGGGGGGGGGGATTTCAGATAGAAATCTGAGCAACCTGAGGTTTCTGTATGGAATATAAGAAGAGTTGCAATGAATAATTAAACAAGTTATAGCTAATAAAATATACAGCACATTGCTTCAAACTAAAACATTCTAACTCTGCCTTAGGGATGAATGCTTTTCATTATTTTTTAATTGTTGCCAGGGTTGACCTTGAAGGTCTTTCTGGCAGGTAATTTGTTATGGTAAGAATGAGATCACTAAGCATTTTAGCACAAGCTGCATGATGCATAGAGTTTCTTCCTATTATATAATAATGATGTGATAAGTGTGTTTCCTGGGAATCTGTTCCCCCACTAAGGTGGTAGCTTGTTTCTCAGATCCTGCCTTTGGCAATTTCAGTGTTGCTGGCCCATAGGAGGATCTCTGGGGTTGTGACGCAGGTCCCTGAGTCTGTGTCCTATTCATACTTGAATGTCTGCTAACCTCTGAAGGCCCACGAACACCACAGGAATGTGCCTCCATTTTGATAAAATGAGCGTGGGAAGATCTAGGATCTCCTTTCTCCCCTTCGAAAATGGCATCCAGGGAGATGATGGCTTCATGAATAGAGTTGTACAGATTTTGCCCTGATGGCCTTTGTAACTATTTAGTGTCCTTTGTAATTGTAGGACCTTTAATTGCAGATTGGTTACCAGTATGTCTAGTTACTGGTGTTTTTGACAACTGGTTTCAAAAAGAGACGGTAAAATACAATTAAATGTTTTATTCAATTGATTTGCAGTTCTCCATTTACATTATATCTTATGAATAACAGGTAACAGAACATTATGGCTACAGAATTGATAAAAGCATAGGAAAAATCTGTAGTTTTTACCAGATAGAATAAGAAAACCCTCTGTGTTTGGGGAATTAAATTTAGCATAGGTATAGTTTCTCTTTTGTTTAGAATATGTACTGAATTTTGGACTTGAGTAATAAGTTCAAAACCTCATGGTGTTGATGTACATAATATTAGTAGGTTCTCTGTATATAATTTTAATTTAAAAAGACTCAGTTGATTGGACCATATGGTATGTGTTTTGTTTTTGTGTTTGTCAGTAACATCTGGAAAAAAACATACATTAGTACGACAGTTCTCACAGTACTTTCTTACTGACAAAATCCAGTGTGCTTTTAAATGAATATAAAGATTTATACTATACATGAAACAGATGTATAAGAATAAGATCTAGAATTACTACCAAGTATTCATATGTTGTAAAAAGTTTTAGCTTCTGTTACATGTCAAAGATATTTGTTCTTACATTTTTAATATTTTTGGTAATAGAAAACATGCATTATTTATCATACATGATCATTTGATTTCTGTTTTGAATATGATAGAACAATAGAATAATCTACATAAAATGGTTTTCCTTTCCAGAAATTGCCAGTGAATCTTGGTTCATAAAAAAACAACAGAAACTCCTATCATTTTACTGAGCATGTAGTTCCTTATTGGTGTCATTCAGCTTTAAAAGGTGCTTATTCCTAGACTCTGTGAAGTCAAACTGTCCTTGGCTTATGGCATTAAAGTTGTAAACTTAGGCCCTTTGCACTGATGATATTAGTTTACATTTTGGTATGGTAATCCCTAGCCAAACAGCTGCTGTTTAACATTTATACAACTTCATAAAATTGTGGCAAAGCTGTCGTGTTTAATTTCAGATACATTGAAAATACAGAAAACCCATAATTGTTAACCAAAGGCAAAAGTATGAAATGATTCTAAAACAAAGCTCTATTGGAATTTCTAGGCTCCTACAAGCTCTGGAGTAGAAGAAAATTATAACTAAGTTGTCTTGATTTACATGAAGTTAAAATGCCCCTGACTGTGTAGATTTATCTCCATCCTCATTGCGTAAGGCTTGTTTTTTCTCAGCTCAAAAAGGAAAATGCTAGAAAATCTTTTGGAATACTGCTTTAGTTCATATTATTGTAGCCACTTCTTATACAATATAATGAAACATGCATCATGACGATAATTCATGCTACCCACTTCCAGTTAGTACATAATAACATAATCAGGTTGTGAATATTCTAACTCTTGTAATAGCTTATTTTTGAGAATATTCTGAGTACATTTACTTATTGTCTAATTTATAGGTTGTCTTATTTACACTGTGGGTAAACGAACTTGTTATAAACTGGATTTGAAAATACTGTCTCTGAGTAAATTGCAACATTAACCATTTACATTTTTTTAAGAATATGAGTATGGAGCAGGAGTTTTTTTTGTTGTTGGAGAGATGTAATATTATTTCACTGCTTTATGTGCATTCCTACTTTATTTATAAGATCTTACTTGTGTCTTTCTTTTAATAATATTCAGAGGGACTTTTACGTTGTTTTCTTTTCCCGTAGTAGATCTCTTGGTTGGCAATAGGAAGTTAGTTACCTATGTGTAATGTTATAAAAACTCTACTAAATTGATTACTGTCATTCACAGCATATTTTAAAAAGAGATGATGCTACAAATTAGAATAAAGTATCCAGACTAGCTTACTTAATGTATAATGTCATGGAAACTGTAGACATTACTTTTATGTGCTATAAATGCATAATGATTGCATCTGCATGATATATATTTTATAGTTTCCATATGGTTTTCAGTGATTGAGCTGTTTGAGGCATTGAGGCTGGGTGGCTTTGGGTCGGACAGATCTGTCTTTTGATTTTGGCCTGAGTATTGGTTGGTTTGTGAGCTTGGACAAACCATTTAACTTCTAAGTTTGTTTGCTATCTGCACTGGGTACAATAGTAGGGTCTTTTGTGAAGAAAAAACAGTAGTAGTATGGGAGCACCTGGGTGGCTCAGTCGGTCAAGCATCCAACTCTTGATTTTTGGCTCGGGTCATGATCTCCTAGTTCATGAGGTCGGGCTCTGCACTGACAGCAAAGAGGCTGCTTGGGATTGTGCTCTCATTCTCTCTCTCTCTCTCTGAAAATGAGTAAACTTAAAAAAATTAAAAAAAAATAAAAGTAGTAACATGGAAGTGAAACAACTGTTATATAATAAGTGCTTGATTATATTAGAGGTTTATTAAGTTCATGGACCATCTTCTTATTTTCATCCTTAGCACCTAGGTTCCTCCTGGTTGGGAGGAGGTAGAATAGGTAATAACTAACTCATCTAGAGATCCGAGAGAGGATTACAACTCCTTTTGTGCTTTGTAATTTGGTGACTGTCGTCTTGGACGTGACTCATACCTTCATAAAGGTTTATGTGGAAGGGGATGTGACTGTCTACACGGTCAGCCAAACTAGAAAACTGGGAGTCATCGCTGATTCTTCAGAATCCAGCTTCTTTTTTTTACCTGTGAATATAATTGCCCTCACTGATACTTGTTGTAACTGCTCAGTGGAAGGAGCAGTCAGGGACATCTCTCTTTCAAAGATAGAGCCTGTATTGGATCTGGATAGATTGCAAGGTTAAGGAAAAGATCCCTAAGGAAAGGAAAATTCAGGACAAGGAGACTTGTACAGACAAATGTATAGAGGCTGGAAGTAGAAAGCATATGGTAGGGGAGTGGGTGGTGATTAGACTAGACCATTCAAAACACACACACACAATGTTCACAGAGCTCACTGGGCTCGGTACTTTCCGTGGAAAAAATAATAGTGTCATTTACTAAATGATAATGTGGGCATCTCCTGAATGAGTTAAAAACTAATTGTGACCTGAGTGAGTTAACTGTTGCTATCAGCAGTACTTTCAGCTTTTGGTTCCTTGTTTCAGGTTTCTAAATAGGAGCATTTTGATTGAATATTCCATGTTTTAAACATCAGTTTCCCTACTTTTGTACAGAGGTCTATATGTCACAAGTGTGGGCAGTAATGTAGTTTGTCATATGATAGAGTGTACTTTCTGGTACTTAATAATGTTTCTGAATATGATTTAATATTTTATTTTGTTCTAGCAAATAGAAAGGTCACAGAAGTAAGCTTTAAAGCAATTTAGAAACTTTAAAAAGTGATGAAACCTGTAGTGATTATTTAGAATCAGTATGTTTTTCTAGAAAAATAATAAATGGCATTTAAACAACTGGGCTCACTCACCTACCACCATTAACTGCTTTGCTCTAAGATATTGAACTACTTATTACGAACTTTTTTCTTACCCCAATGATCCTTTGATTAACATTTTTGCTAAGGAAGGACAGTGTGTATTACAAGTATATAAATGTATAAAATATCATATTTCATGTATGTAATTTTTAAAGATTTACTTTTTGATTATGGTCTAGTAGTTTTCTTGTTCACAAAATATTCACTAATTGTATATAAGTCTACTTAGTGAGATCTAATGTGAAAGATTTATGAAGTGAAAAATTATTCATTGTTACTGTTATAGCATTTGTTAGATCAATCTAAACTATATGGAAAATTCTTATTCTGAAAGTCTGTGTGCTGAAAAGATGTTCAACATCATTAGTAATTAGGGAAATATAAATCAAGACCACAATGAGATACCACTTACGCCTACTAAGATGGCTGTAATCAGACAGACAGGCAATACCAAGTGTTGGTGAGGATGTGGTGAAATTGGAACACTTATGAATTGCTGGTAGGAAGTAAAATGGTGCAACTTTCTTGGAAAGTAGTCTGGCAGTTTCTCCAAGAGTTAAACATAGAATTTCCGTATGACCCAGAAACTCGAAGAGAACTGAAAATATATGTTCACACAAAAACTTGTACATGAATGTTCATAGAAACATTCTTTTATAATAGCCGAAAAGTCAGCCTAAATGTTCATCAACTGATAGTCAGTTGATGAATGGATAGTCAAAATATACTATAGCTCTACAGTGGAATAGTATTGAGCCAGAAAATGAGTTTATACATGCTTCAACATATATGAAACTTTATAAACATTATGCCAAATGAAAGAGGCCAGCCACAAGAGGCCGCATACTGTCTGATACCATTTATTTGAAGTGTTAGTAGAGGCGAATTTGTAGACATAGAACATAGATTAATGGTTGTTAGGGGCTCGAGACAGGCAGAAATGGGGCATGACTGCTAATGGATACAGTTTCTTTTGGTAGTGATAAAATATTTTGGAATCAGAAGTGATGGTTGCACAACTTGGTGAATGTATTAAAAAAAAATCACTGAGTTGCATATTTTAAAAACATGCACTATGCAGCATATGAATTATGTTTCCATGAAAAAACAGGAAAGAAAACTGTGTGCGTGTGTAGTGCCATTGGCACTATATTTACCCCAAATCATTACATTAAAATATTGTTTTAAGTTTGTTTATTTTGAGACAGAGACAGCATGAACAGGGGAAGGGCAGAGAGAGGGAGACAGAGAATCCCAAGCAGACTCTGCAATGTCAGTGCAGAGCCCAACTTGGGGCTCAAACTCATGGAACTGTGAAATCTTGACCTGAGCAGAAGCCCAGAGTCAGACGCTTAACCCACTGAGCCACCAAGGTGTCCCTAAATCATTATATTTTTAAACGATAGCCTAACTTTCCTATATGCCTTTTTGAATAACATAAAAAGTCATGTAAATCTATTTTTGTGAACTTTTTCATGTAATTCTTAATTTTAGTTTTCCAGGTTAGGTGGGAAAATTGGATATTTGTTGGTATTAAAGTATTTTCATTTTCATACTAAAATATGCACTTGATAAGTGAGCATCTCTGAGGAAGAATAGGCACAGAGGCCAGGTTTAAGGTCAGCCTACTTGTTAATATCCTTAAAGTTGCTGAAGTAGATTTCCACATCATTCTTTGAACCTTTCACTGCATCTCATCTTTCTTTTTATCATAGGCATCATTAGGAAATCAAAGTTGCTTATTTAGTAAATAATATGGGAGAATATTACAAAACTTTTCTTTTATTTTGAATTGGCCTGTTATCTCTTACTAACACTTGTTTCTGAATAGAAGCTTAAATAGTTTTTATTATAGTGATGGTTTCTTAGCCTCCTTTGAAAATCCCACTTAGCAGCTCTCCTGGCGCCTTCTTGGTGCTTCTCCAAGATCTCATTTCTCCATGCGGAGACAGGCTGGCTTGTCAGCTGTGCGACTCTGGCAGGGAGGGGGAGCTCGCTGCACAGGAGGCTCTTAGACTGTGGGTTCCGCTCTGCCCCGGTGCCCACCAGGCTCTGAATCCTTTCCTCTCTCCTTCAGGGGAAGGTGGGGAGGAGGTAGATCCCTGCCTCGATTCATTGATGAATTCCTCACCACTTCTGTTTGAGAATTTCTGTCATAGATAATACTTGGCTCACATCCTTAACTTGAATTTTTAAGTAAGAATTATTTTAAAATACCATGCATACCCGGGAAGAGGTATCTAGATGTTATAGAGTTAAATTTAGACACATGATTAAATTGAGATAAATATTCTTCCTTTTTTTTTCACTTACTAGTTGCTTAATCTCTTTATTGTTCTCCAGCTTTTAATTTTCATGTAATATATCATGCTACAAATTCTTTTGTAGCTTACTTCGTCTCTCCCTCTCTCTCTTGTTCCCTCTTTTTTTTTTTTTTTTTGAGGTTTTTGCTGGTTCAGGGTGATTCAGTGAATTTATTTTCATTGCCACATCATATTCTAGTATAATGAATATAATTTGTTTCTTTTTGATGAAAATTCTTCGTAATTTTTCTTTATTTCAAACCTTTACACATTGAATACTTTTATGTGTTTCCTTGTGCAAATGTCCAATGGCACAACGGTTTTTCTGAGTATACTCCTGTAAATGAAATTGACAGGCATTGGCATATGCATGTCTTTATTTTTTCTCCTAGTTGTTGCCAAATTTTTCTACAATTTGTAGTCCTACCAGTGGTGTCTGAGAGTCCTCCTTGTTTCTCACTCTTGGCAACATTGTTATTAATGAGTTAAAAGTTCTGCTGCTCCAATAGGGATGAATGTTTTCTCATCATTGTTTTTCAATTGCTTTTTTTTTCTTTCTAAAGAGTCCCCCCAAGCAACCAGATTGGAGGGAAATTGTATGTTTCTAGCTCAGACTCATTATTGTTCCTCCAACCACTTCCATGGTCAAGGGGAAGGACTCAGCAGTTGCATACACACAGTAGAACATTTGAGGAATTCCTCTGATTGTCAGTCTACACTTTCCCCCATAGAGCTGGTGTGGCTTACCACTCGAGGCCTGTAACCCTATGAAGTGGCACTCAGCTGCCATGCCATGCAATGCTTGCACGGTCTCTGTTTGCACCACACACGCATTCCTCTCTCCTGCTATCTCTGGGGCACTGGGAGGCTCTACAGCCTGTATCCCAGAGAAGTCCCTCCCCCAGTTTTTCCCCCCACAAGGAAGAAACAAAGCAATGGAAACAAAAATGAAATCTCAGTAAACTACCCTGCTTTGGAAGTGTCTGAAATTGTCTTGGGGATTCTTCTGCTTCGCTGCTCCGACTCTCACGAGAAGCCTCATCCAGGCAGCAGCAGCGTACAGACTCTTTACAAATACCCAGTATCCAGCTATTATAATAATGAGTAACATTTCAGGCACTGACTTTTCTCTGAGCATCATTATCACCTGTCTCTTGCTTTGCTTCTCCCATATCCATCTGCTCTTTCAATATACCTTTTCTCCTTTTAAAGTCTTTCCAGCTGCTGGTGTTCCTTCTGACCCGGACCCAGCTGCTTTTCTTATTTTCAGGACAGCATCTATGTTTAGATGAAACCACCTTTATTGTCCCCCCCACCTTTGAGAAGAGCTTCACAATAGTTGAGGCTACTTACATATTCCTTAGGAAACCCCACTGAACAAAATGTCAGTAAGCAAACTAAAAGTTCAGTCAGGGATGTGTTGTCCTTTGTGTCGGTTTATGATTAAAAAAAAAAAGTTTGACCTTAACAAACACGTCAACCCAGGTATATATAAGGAAATAGAAATTTCAACATAATTAAATTTGAATTTACAATATATTTGGGCAAAGTTTCAGAAGAAGCATAACTTTGAGAGGAAAGACTTTTTATTGTTTTTAATACTGCAATCATAAAATTGTTTCTTTACATTTTTATTTATTTCTGGAAATAAACTAGGAATGTAGTATATTAAAATAGTAATTGAGTCCCTAACATCATTTTCCTTGGTGTTATTCACTCCACTTATTTGCTAAAATATTTCTAATAACATAATGGAAGATAGGTATATTAAATGTCACCAAGAAAACTGTAGTCGGGGCTCTTTTTCAGGGTTAGCTGTTCTCAGAAGATAGAATTACCTATATTGTTAAACACCGTGTACTTTTAAAAAGCTTTTAGACTTTTAAAGTTCAAGCTAAATTAAAAGAGTAGCTGCATTTTTAAAAGTAAAAGAAATGGTTATTTAAAGTTGAAGCTAAAACTCTTAGGGTAGTAAGCTTTCCCTTGCCCTTTGATAGAGTCCGACCATATTTTGAGAGTCCTTGAGAGAGAGAGCTACAGAAAGCCAAGGGTCTGTTGCACGTGGAGCTGCATTCCTACTCGGTACAATGTTTGAAGCACACAAAACCAGCAGCAATACACTGAGTCCTTTGTTCTTCCTGTTGGGCAAAACTCTGATAGCTTACTGTAAATATGGCCGCCCGCCAAGCTGTGGCGCAGATTTTTTTTTAAAATACTGTAAACTGGCACCAGCTCAAGAATTACAGTTCTTCCTTTTATTTGCTTTCTCCTTCCATACTGAAGAGTTTCCTCTATTGTAGATAGAAAAACAGTTGTTGTGGTTGGGGGGGGGGGGTGCCCAAACAGTTCATTTTTCCCCCCTGCCTTCCTCCTTGCCTTGGGTAGGTTTCTGCTGAAATAAGCAGAAGTACTTTTATTACTCTTAAATTTTAAAAGGATAATGTCCTCTCATGGTAATGAAAAGAACTGGGGTAGAGCAGAGTGAACAGAGTTGGATTCAGAACACTTCATACAGTGTTACTTTAAAAATTAATTCTGTGTCGGTGTTTTCCTACTTTTCTTTGTTATCATGGTTTTGCTTCCTGTTGCCCTAGAATCTTTTTGGTTTTAGATTCTAGTTTTAATGCCTGCTTTACTTCTGACGTTACCAAGTCGCTTTCCCCTTGTGTTGGAATTTGTGTGGCTGCTGCTGAATTGAAAAGAAATAGAGGGAAGTGAAGGGTGTGTAGTTCTGCCTTTCAACTACAGGGTGTGTCCCTTTTGAAACTTTTTTTTTAATGTAAGAAAAAGCTTGGAAGTGTTATATTTTCAAAAGGATTATTTGCTCATGATATTAAAATAGAGATGCCGGAAAGAAGTAGATACTTTCTTGATAGAAACATCTTGTCTGAAGTTTTAATTTTTGCCGTTTTATTGATTAATCTTACACCTAGAAACTTCTAGACCCAAGTAGAAATGAAATGTATATTGTGATTATTTGTCAAAAATCAAGCTAAGATTGAATATAACATTTTCCCTATTTCACTGACATTAGAGTCATTTTATGCAATAGACACATATCAACATACTTTTTCTTTTGGCTCACTAATCTCTGTTTCTTATAAAAAGACAACTTCACTAGGATATAATTAGGGGATATTTGTTTTGTTTTCAGACACAGTTAAAGGTAGAGGAGATTATGTTTATCATCAGATAGGTCTTATGACAGTGTTTTAGGATATATGGAGAATTCTAAGGCAGCACAGGTGATGAGCAAGAAGAAGGGAATCTGGTCTACAGAGATATGTCAGTTACTGGGATGAATTTTCTTTATATCCTGATATATTTTTAATATTTTGAGGGGGGATTTTCACTGAACTTATTGAAAATAATTTTAAAAGTTGAACAAAATGATATTGGCTACTTCTGCCTCAGTTTCTTCATAAAATTTAGGTGGTTAAACTAAGACCTAAGGATGCATGAGGTTCTTTTCATATGTAATTCATAGTTCCTGCTTTCAGTGCTTCTCTAGAAATACGGTAGAGCTCTGCTGGTGTAGTGGGAAAGCACTTAGGCTGAGCCTGAAAAGGCCAAATTTTCATCTTGGCATTCATTTCATAATAATATGACCTTGAGCCTGTCAACTCACTCTGGGCGCAGTTTCCTCATCTATAAAAGAGTGAGTAGAATGAGATGATCTTAGAGGTTCCTTTCAACATAAAGAGTCTAGACTAGACTGAATTCTGTGGTTATTTTGCCTTTTTTGTAGACTATAATGAATAAGTAAGAATGCAATATGCTGATATAGGGAATATTTCATTTCCATATATTGAATGTAGATGTATAATTTTGCAATGTTGTACAATTTGAAGAAATTTTTACCTCCTTTTTTTTTACCGGTCATTCCTTTTCCTTCTATTTATGATAGGCTGTTATCATTTGATGTCATTCACAGGGAGATTGTGAGTAAAATGGCATATGGATTAGGGCATTTGGTAATTTCGAAGCGTTCCAGTGCAGACAAAACTTTGTAGGGCAGGAATTCCATTTCGTATCTTGAGAGGCACCTGCTTAGCACCGCGATGCAAGCTCTTGATCCCAGGACCTGGGTTTTAGTCCTGGTTCAGTTACCCAAAAGTTTTGATCTGTGAGATTATGCATTAAAATGCCCTGATTTGGAGATTCCTTGTCTCTAAAATCAGGGTAGTTTATGACGGTTTCACAGATCTGAGTATTGACTGAGTTTAAACTAGATTGTGTGTGTGACTATCTTTAATTTCAGTTTTAACATTTTAAAAGCTCATCATTCAGTTCATGTTGGCAAACCTTTTATTGGATATCTAAGGTATCGTGCTTAGGGGGCACATATACACACCTGGATAATGGGAATGGAAGACATGATGTGGAAAGTTAGTTGTAAAACAGTGAATGAGAGTGTAGTAATATAGATGGAACAATGGATTTCAACTGGTGATATTTTGTAAGAGTATCTGAGAAGGTGGATTTGAGGTGGGCTTGAAAGGTGGGTAAGATGTTACCAGTGGGAGAAGAAGGAAGAGCCAGGAGGGACTTCCAGTCAGGAAGAAGAGAACCCTTGGGGTTGGAGGACTTGATGCATTGATGGAACCTGGTTTCCCTTGGAAAGAAGAAGCAGAAGTGACTTTAGAAGGAAATCAGTGTATAAATAACATTGCTCTATGTAGTGAGAAATAATGTTTAATCTCATTATATATTGGAAATTTATCAAGTGCTTGTTTATCCTAATGCCTTATCAAAGACCTCTCTACCTTCTTCAGATACTTTTTCTAGATTATATAACAAATAGTTATATAGTGAGCTGTTGTAGAAAAATCTTTCAGTTACAAGTGGTATATAAATTCCTTTAGTAGTAGAAAAGTATTGTATCCCTGAGTTTTGAGTTTTTGAATAACTGAAGAGCAAAAGTTCTTTAAAGAGATTAAACTGTCTGAAGCTTACTCAGAAATCAGTGGCAGGGTTGACATTTTAAAAAATTTATTTATTTATTTTGAGAGGGAGAGAGGCAGACAGAGAGGGAGAGAAAGAATCCCAAGTAGGTTCCGCACTGTCAGTGCCGAGCCCGATATGGAGCTCAATCCCATGAACTGTGAGGTTGTGATCTAAGATGAAATCAAAGAGTCAGATGCTTAACCAGCTGAGCCACCCAATCACCCTAGGATTGGCCTATTTAATCTTGGTTATTATCTCTTAAATCATGCTGTAACTGCATAACTTTTCTCCGAAAACTGATGCAGTAAATATTTGAATTTAAGTGTTAATAACTTGAAAAAATAAGCTACTGGCTTTTTCCTTTCATATACCTTTCATTTGGCAACAAATCACCTGAGATACTATTTCATCGTAGATTATTTAAAATAAGCTATAGTGAATAAGACTGCTTATAGGTACATTGTATTTCTGGTTGCTAGTAGGAAGTGTTTTTCTCAAACCTTGAGTCAAATATTTTCTTCCATGTTAACAAAGCTTCTTTGGTATTTGGCATCTGTTCAGCTTTTGGGCATGCGGAGATTATCAGTTGCATCACCTTTAGGGATGTGAATAGAATCACTGAGTCGTGGTCAATAGTAGGGCTTTTGTTTGAAGACAGTATTAGTAGCACAGTATCAATGAGAGGGAATGTAGCGTATTTTTAAAACAGGAGATCATAGTGTAGCATCTAGAATTCTGTTTTTGCCATAGTCATTACTTCAGTAGGAGATTTTCAGGAAGTGAGTTAGCTTTCTGCTTTGGGTTATTTGCCCACAGCACACTTCTTAAGATGGAGTGTGGTATTTACTGTTATATTTTATCAGGGAATACATCTGAACTTAAATACTCTTTATTTTCTAAAACATACAGGTGTATTTTACTTTTACTTTTAGATCTATTGTACCAAAATTATGACCATGAACTTTTTGTATAGCAGCAATATTCATCCCTTCTTTTCTGACTAGTGGGCCAGCAGTAGTTGGTTGAAGGTCGTCACAGATACTGACGGGATACGTAAATCATTTCTGTGGAAAAAAGTTGAAAAGCTGTATTTCTCCACCTTCTTTTAATCTTGTACCATTTGAGTGCTCTTACTCACTAGCTTTTGATTGTAGGCAGTGACCTCATTTAATGTATCTAATCTTTCGTTCCTCCATTTGGATAGTCTCTATCACAGCCCCTGTCTCAGGTTAGTGAGCACTGATCATGTTTTCATTGTAGCAAAATTTTAAGGGAAGTGTTTAGAGTAATTTGTCAGGTATTCCTCCTAAGAAGTTCTTGGTGCTTTTGAATGTCTTTTCCTTCATTTTCCTCCCTCCTCTGCTGAATTGGAGACTGTATTTAAAAGGACTGCTTACGCACAAGGTTATTATAAAGGTATACAATTTTCACTTTCTGTAAGGTGGGGTATACCTGTTTAATTCTGTGGTGTAGTAGTGTTTCTGGGAGCCTGTGTTGTCTCTGAATATTTATAGAATTGTAAAATTGCAAAGCCATCAAACGAAGGGGTTCTTGGGTGTTTATCTAGTTCCCTTTGCAGACAGGTCCAGAGACATTTTTACCAGCTATCCTGTCTTACTGCATGATTATAAGAATTAAAAGTAATGAGGGGGAACTTAACATTCATAACTTACTCTCTAAATAAAATGCTTATTGGTAAGACTGATTCTTTAAACTGGACTGAGAGAATGATTTAATTTTTTTTTCCTGCATATCTAAATTTCTGCACGTTCTTCCATTCATGTTTCAAAATTTCACATAAATAGCATGGTTCGGGAAACTCCTATCTAAACCTCTTGATTTTTACAGCATCCCATGTGATTTTACTGAAAATAATAAACATCTGTTTCTTTTATGTGCCGACATACTGACACACAAATACGGTATTGAAAAAAAATTAGGAAGACTAATTATATGATTCTTCTAACCCTACCATGATTACATTCACAAGAAAGACTTTAGCAAAGTAAATTGATTAGCAATGTTTTCATTGCTTAGCAAATTGTTTATGGTTGTCATTGCTGTCGTGTACTGTTGAATTATTTTAATTGGTTTGCACTGAGGTTCTTCCGAATGTTGATCCATAGGAAAAGGGGTATTTAGTTGACAGAAAAATTGCCCTTGAACTCTTATGTTGGCTCTTTTGCCTTAGCCTCTCTGACCAAGTCAGCCATGGGGTTTATGAGGCCCAAAGTGAAGGTTTCCTTCCAGAAGAAGCAGGAATTCTTTGTTCAGTGGTCAGATCGCATGGCTGATACTGGCCAGTTGTCTTGCACCTGTTGCTGGCCATCTTTTCCCACGGGACAAATCTTAACTACCATCCATCACCACTGCTAGAAAAATACATCACAGTGCGTGACTCCCAGTAGATGGGCTGGCTGCCTCATCTTGGTATAACAAGAAAGCACGTTGTTACTGATTTAGAAAGTTAACCGCTTCTAAAAAGGAAGTTCTTGGTTCTAACTCCTTGGTGCCCATTAATGTCTCCAGTTTTATGTGGTTCTGTGCCATGTATGGAGAGGCTGAGGCAACCAGGATAGCGGACTCTGAGCTCGGAGGCAAGTCTTGCTGCTTTATGCAATGTAGCTCATCTCTACTGCTTTTCCTTTTACAAAATTGTTGTTTTGTCTTGTTCTTTTAATTAAGATCCTTCCAAGGAGGTAGATAAGTATCACTGGGTAATAAAAATAAATTTATAAAATTATGTTAGAGTAGGCACAATCCATTTGCCATATAGAAACAGCAGATTATGCTTTAAATTTTAGAGAAACTGTGAAGGATTCAAGAAAAATGGTGAGCATGATGATTATACACAAAGTGTTAAAGAAGTATTTAAATGTCAGTTTTCAGATCTGTTATCAGCTAAGTTCTGTCGGTTCATTTTTTTAATCCAACGCAAATTATTCATATTTCAAGTGAAGTAATGTTCCTGCTAATGCTGCGATTTGGGGCACTTAAGTTTCTATGGGCAGATGCTATAGTCCTAAAACACGTGTGGGGGAAGTGCAAATAAGCATTGGAAGGTGGCTTATAGATGTCACTGTGAAATTGTATTCTAATATATTTTTAGTTCACCTTATGGGCATCTTAAACTTTCTAAAGACTCTTCATTTCTCTCCATTGATAGCAAATGTTTCAAAACCACATAAAATCACTAGTGCCATGCCATACATAGAATCACAATGTAGATACATGCCCTTATAATCCATTCTGGATCATCTTTGCATAAACTCTATTAAGGGAAATGATTTTTTTCCTTTGCTAACAGGTAATTGTCAAGTGTGACCCGCCCCACTGCTTGCAAAGAATTCTGAAGTACAGACGGCATTTTTACAGAATGTAGTTAATGACAACAAGCTGTAGAGGGGTAGGACCAGAAAAGAGCTGAAGGCAACAAATTGAGAAAAGGCCGAAAAGGAAAGTTAGTGAGTACCCAGGAAAATGTCCCTAGTGTGATATAAACAAGTTCGATCTCCACAGGGCTGCGCCTTTTGGGAAATCACGCTGGGTAAAGTGGAGCAGAGACTTAGGAATTGAGATTTCTTACGAATCAAGCCCCACTTTCTGGGATCTCTCTGTGGATATCTCCTAAATATTCCTTTGTGCCTTTTATGTTGTCCTATCTTTTCTTTCACTCTCTCCTCTCTAGTGCTAGTTTATATACTGATCCAGCGTTCACATCCCTTTCTGCTGCTTCCTCTCTCCCCGCATTCAGAAAGCTAAACCATTATGTACTGATAGAATGTACTGGACTCTTGTGCTCAGTATAACTAGAACCAGGGAAGGATTAAAGACATAATTATGTATGTTAAAGTACCCTGTCGTTTTATTAATAACAAAATAGCACTGTTGGTTATTTATTATTATGAACAGTAATGACAATATAATAAGAACAGTAGCAGAGACCAGAAGTGAGGGGATTGGTGGGGAGCTAAATATCAATCCTGACATTTAAAGTACCACTGCATGGCTCAGAATTCTGTTCCCTTCTCTTGGTTCTCTTCTTTGAGTAGGTACTAATTCTATTGAAACACTTTATTCTTACTGGAACACATCCAACCAAAGAAGTGAGTACCTGTTGTTAGAGCTCTTTCTCCTCCCACAGGAAGTGACTTGTAGGTGAAACCTGAAGTACAAGACTCAGAGACCCTACAGGAGCCTGAGCAGGTGCAGTGGTGCTTGAGGAAGTGAAGAAAAGGAAGACAGGTGACTAGTGTTGTCTGAGGAGAGGTGGGCCCACTACCCCCGCAGGGGCATCGGGCTCCTGATCTGTGAGACGCTTAAGTGGAATCAGTGGTGAGTGAGGATTTGGGGAGGAGGGCAAGTTCAGGATGATGCCCAGGACCTGGTTTGGGCATCTAGATAGATGGTAGAGGAAGTGTAGCAGAGGGGCAGGCCTGTGGAGGAAGACTGAGTGTTGCTGTGGTGTACCTCTCGGTGGAAGCGCACTGAGTAATTTGCAGTTTTTTGGTTTTGTTTTTTAAGAGATGCATCTCTGCTTTTCAGTATGTTGGCACTGAACCTAAGATAAACAGGTTTTTAGTGCTTTTTCAAAAGTTCTTCCTCAAGGATTGTTCTAGTTCTTTCTTCACTGTCTCTAAAGTAATGCTGAACATAAATCCTTCCTGATGTGAATAATGAAAAATGTGTGTAGTTCTCTAAACTTAGGAGGTATATTATATTTGCCTGCGTGACTTTACAGATATTAGGTTTTGATTGTGGTTAAGCTAATGAACTGAAGAACTCAAGTTGATGGTCTCATCATTCAATCCAACAGCTTGTGTTAAATTTTAGACTAATATCTCTGTTTTTACATGATTGCTTAGCCAGGATTCTTTTGGCACGTTAACATTTTTCATATTAAACCCAAACTGAATTTTAATAGACATTTTTTTGTTTATCTGAGAGTATCTTTAAACTTTTAATATTTTGTACTTTCTACTTAAATGATGACACTGCTGACTTAACGTTATGATAGTGTTTATGTAAGATGATATAGACCAAGAGAACAATTAAACCATATAGGCCGACCTTGTTATTATTGAACTTCACTTCATTGTGTTTCACAGTGGAGTTTCACAGGGCTTCCTGTTTGTTTTGCTTTGCTTTTACAAATTGGAGGTCTGTGGCAACCGTACATTGAAGCAGTCTACTGACACCATTTTCCCAGTAGCATTTGCTCATTTCATTTTTCCATGTCACATTTCGGCAATTCTCACAATATTTCAAACTTCTTCATGATTTCATTTGTTATGGTGACGAATCCATGATCTTTGATGTTACTCTTGTATTGGGGTGCCACAAACTGTACCCATATAATACAGTGAACTTAATTGGTAAATGCTGTTTTGTTCTGACTTCTCTACCAACTGGCCATTCCCCCATCTCTCTCCATCTCTCTGGGCCTCCTTATTCCTTGAGACACAACAAAATTGAAATTATCCCAGTGAATAAACCTTACAATGGCCTGTGAGTGTTTGAGTGAAAGGAAAGGTTACATGTCCCTCATTTTAAACCCAAAGCTAGAAAAGGTGAAGCTTAGACAAGGGAGACACGTCAGGGTCAATAGGCTGAAAGTGGGGGCTTTTGTGCCAAACGTCAAGTTGTGAGTGCAAAAGAAAAGTTCCTGAAGAGATGAAAAGTGCTACTCCAGTGAACACATGGATGATAAGAAAGTGAAACAGCCTTGTGGCTGATATGGAGAAAGTTTGAGTAGTTTGGATAGAAGATCAAATCAGCCCCAGCATTTCCTTAAGCCAGAGCCTAATCCAGAGCAAGGACCTACCTCTCCTTAATACTGTAAAGGCTCCAACAGGTGAGGAAGCCGAAGAATATGAAAGTGGTTGATTCATGAAATTTAAGGAGAGAAGTGATCTTCGTAACAATAGAGTGCAAGGTGAAGCAGCCAATTATCCAGAAGACCTAACTAAGATAATTAGTGAAGGTGACTACACGAGACAACAGATTTTCAGTGTAGGTGAAACAGCAGTATATTGGAAGAAGATGCTGTCTCAGACTTTAATAACTACAGAGGAGAAGTCAGTGCTGGCTTGAAAGCATCAAAGAGCAGGATGACTCTCCTGTTAAGAGCTGTGCAGTTGATGACTTTCCAGTTAAAGCCAGTGCTCATCTACCATTCCAAAAATCCTACGACCTTTAGAATTATGCTAAATCTATTCTGCTTATGCTCTCTAAATATAACAGAAAAGCCTAGATTACAGCACATCTGTTTACAACCTGGTTTACTGAATATTTTAAGCCCACTGTTGAGACCTTGCTTATAAAAAAATATTTCTTTCAAAATGTGACTGCTTACTGACAGTGTACCTGATCACCCAGGAGCCCTGATGTTGTTTTCATGCCTCCTAACACAGTATACATTCTGAAGCTCATGAATCAAGGAGTCAGTTTGAGTTTCAAGTCTTCTTATTTAAGAAATAGATTTTGTAAGGCTACAGCTGGCATAGGTAGTGATTCTTCTGATGGATCTGGGCAACATAAATTAAAAAATTTCTGGAAACAATTTGGCTTTCTAGATGCCATTATGAACATTCATGATTCATGGGAAGAGGTTGGATGTCAACCTTGACAGGTGTTTGGAAAAAGTTGATTCCAACCCTTGTGGATGCCTTTGAGGGATTCAGGAATTCAGTGGAGGAAGTCACTGCAGGTGTGGTGGAAGTAGCAAGAGAACAAAGAGTGGAGCCGAAGGTGGAGAACAGATGAGGAGTCGCTTCTGATGGATGAGCAAGGAAAATGGCTTTCTGAGATGGAATCTACTGCTGTGAGGATTATTACAATAATAAAGGATTTAAAACATTTTATAAACTGAGTTGATAAAGGATCAGCAGGGTTTGAGAGGATGGACTCTAATTTTGAAAGTTCTGCTGTGGGTAAAATGCTATCAGATAGCATCACCTGCTCCTGAGAAATGGTTTATGAAAGGAAGAGTCAAGCAGTGTGGTAGACTTCATTGTTGTCTTACTTTAAGAAATTGCCACAGCCACTCCCAACCTTTAGCAGCCACCACCCTGATCAGTGAGTGGCCATCAGCATGGAGGCAAGACCTTTCACTCGCACAAGGATTATGACTCATTTAGAACTCAGATATGGTTAGCATTTCTTTTTAGCAATAACATATTTATTTGTTTAACTTCACACACACACACACACACACACAGGAATGGGCAGAGACAGCGAGAGAGAGAGAGAGAGAGAGAGAGAGAGAGAGAGAGAGAGAGAGAGAGAGAATAAGCAGGCTTTGCTCTGTCAGCAGAGCTGGACATGGGGCTTGATCTCACCAACTGTGAGAAGACCTGAGCTGAAACCAAGAGTCGCACGCTTAACTGACTGAGCCACTCCCACCCAGGCACCTGCAGTAAATATTTTTAAATTAAAGTGTGTGCCTTGGTTTTTTTTTTTTTAGACATAATGCTATTGTGCATTTAATAGACTAGAATATACACATAACTTTTATATGTCCTAGGAAACAAAAAAATTAATTTAACTCATTTTATTGTGATATTTGCTTATTATGGCTGTTTAGAACCACATTCATGATACCACCGTGGTAGGTCTGTATTGAAAATTTATGTCTAATATTAGGTTGCTTTATCAGTGCAAATGAAGTCATTCATTGAAATCACCTCTTAATTTTTCAGCAGCTTTTCAAATGTAGTGAAGCACACGGTCTCATGACAATTCCATTTTATTATATATATCATATGTTTTTGAATACTGACTCTCAAATGTAGAGATGCTGGAACTTTTTTGCACTTTTAAGTGATATGAATTTTCTTGAAAATGGATGACTTTCAAGATTACAAAATTTAAGACTGGTTTCATAGAGTATAATATACTTCATTCTGAACTTTATAAGGGCTGTTTTTTTTTTAACTTACGAAGAGATTGCAAATTGTTAACATAAATAGAAAATAAATCCCCATATGTAAAACCTAAGAATGAAGTATTTTTTTTTGTAGGTTGACCTGATTGAAATCACATTGCCAGTATAATTGTACATCTAGCTATCGTTAATAAAATTCAAACATAGCTAATAGGTCATCTTTTACTGTTTGATTTGCTATTCTGGAAAATTTCTTTCTATTCTTGTAGAGATTTTTTTTTTTCTTTTTTGAAATTTTTAGCTTTTGATACTCAGAATGGAATGTAATCACTCAGGGTTTAAGTATGTGGGAGGAAGGGGAAATCAGAAATTTTTGATGATTTGATATGGATTTATCTTTGCTTCTTATGGGAGAAGACTTGTGAACTGATAAGGAAGAATAGAGACATTGATTTGGTATAAGTTTGTCAATTTAGATTTTTCTAAGTTAGTCACTGTGTCTTGAAATTTACAACTGAATTTGAGAGCCAGTAACTTTTTTCTCTAGTATATCTTCTAGAATATTGCTGTGTTTTAAAAAACAAGCATATAAAACAGCAGCTGAAATTACTTCAGAAATTCCTGAACACTTTAGTCACGTAATTGGCAAAAAAGTCTTCCTAAATCTCCTTCATTGCACAGTGTGTAGAGTAGGCATGTGTGCCAATTATGGTATAGGAATGTCAGCCTTATCTTGAGGAGAAAGAACTTGCATATATGTGCATTATTACGTTGTTCCTTATGGGTTTTCAAGGAACCTTTGGATATTAAGTATTTTTTGTCTGATTGTCGCCACAGATACATGTGTCAAACCATGTTTCCTTATTTGGGGTTAGGAACTGTGGTCCTTAGATCTACAAATAATGAACTTGGGCTGCTGTGAAGTCTCCTCCGGGGTGTACTTTGGTGCTAGGTAGAGCTGGGCATGATATTACTGAAGTTAGGGAGTAAGCAGCAAGTGCACTAAATTGTGGGGGAAAGACACACACACACAGCGTTGGGGAGCTCTCCAGGGAGGCTGAGAGGGGCTTGGGAAAAGGCATGGAAACAAGCGTTCCCTACCCATGATGTTTTGACATCCTTATTTGTGGTTACATCTGCTATGTTGTCATTTCTTTTGATTTGGAAGCCAAAATAAGTTTATCCAACATACATGTTTTCAGCAGATCAGATTTTTAAGAATTCCATATTTCCTGAAATCACTTTAGATATTTATATTAAGATTCAGAATATTATGTTGGTGGAGGTTAGGAAATAATAGTTTTGAATTTCTGAAAGCCAGAATTTTCTGGCTTTTTTTTGGGGGGGGGGAGGAGGTTTCATTTTTAGATTTTGACATTGATAGTTAGGATAACATTTTGTCATTAATTGAAACACTGTAAGATTTCTGTGGCTGTCTTAAATATTGGTGAACTTTGTTATGAGAATATTCAGGGGACCCACTTGGGCCAGTGGCCAAAATTTCCATGAGTTTATGAGCCTTGATATGGAAAAAATGACTCTTTTATTTTCACTAGTATCTAACTGAAATTTGGCCTCTCCCTTATTTATGAATGTAGGCTACTGCTAGCCTGGGACTTTGCCACTGATAGAAGTCATATATTTTCATCTTACGTTATAGTTGTTACAGATATTTCAAAATATTGAAGCTCATCACTACTTTAAAATTACAGCATTTATTAGACTCACAGCTAGAACTTGTTATTGAATATGTTAATAAAGCAGTACATTATTATATCACATTTTAAATATTTTGATAACTGTCAATCTGATGATTTTCTATGTAGTCTAGTAACACTTAAAGAAGACAACATTCTGGGAAGGGGTCTGTAGACTTCACTAGACTGCCAATGATAGCCATGGCATAAAAGGGGTCCCTGGACAGGGGAATGGAGCAGATGGCCCCCTAGTGCTGGTTTTACTGATACCTCACTATGTGACCTTGGGTAATTAGGTTATATGGCACATGAGTGACACATAATGATGACTGACATCCATCAACTTGGGAAATTAATTGTAAAGATAAAACAAAGGAAATAGTAATGAAAATTTTTAGCATTATGCATTCAGAAGATGTTATTAAATGTGTTTTTGCTTTTCTAAGAACAGGGCCTATACAAGTAATTGTTAAGAGTATAAGTGAGGCACCTAGATCTAATGTAATTTGTGCTTTCGATCTCCAGTTTCAATGTGACACAATGTCATTACAGTTTGCAATGAATTGCTACAGGAACATGCCAATTTCAGTATAGCTCCAAAGCATTACCAGTCATGGGAAAAAAGAGGATTACTTTCCCCTAAATATTTCTTTTAAAATGGATTTCTGTATTCTCCAGGCCTCTAATCCAAATTGATGGGCTTCAGTGCTCCCCAAAGGAATAGTCAGTCAGTCAAAGCACAAGAGAAGAGCACATGTTTCTTTTCCAGCAAACCAGAGTGTAGCAACGTGGTGAAGTTCCCATACCTAATATAATTAATCAAGAAATAAATAAACAGGAGCAGAGAAAAACAAAGATATTGAGCATTGTATTTGATGTTTTATATACGTTTTCTTTTTGTGACAGTCTTATGTAGCTCATAAATATTATACAATTTAACAGATGAAGCTATCGGTATCAATTTATTAAGTGGTCACGTTACTCAGAAGTTATAAAACTTGGATTCATATTCAAGACTAATGTCTTGTTAGGTCATGTGATTGAATTAAAATATAATTACTGAGTAAAATTAATTAGGCATTAATTTTGAAATGTGATCTCTCTTTTTAGAGGTTTTATCTTTAATGCATCATTCATTTTTTTGTTCATTGATGCTTGAGATTGACTATGCAGTTTGGACAGGAGAGTATTTTTATCCTTTTAAAATTATAGGTAAGACTGGTGTAGAGATATATGAAAAGTCAACTTTTGTTGTTATGAGTAGTGCCCTGTTTTTGTTTCTAAAATGCTGTCCCCAAATGCTTGTGACTTGGATACATAACACACACAGTTTGAAGGTCTATTCAGTGAATGGGTGGCCGAAAAATGGTAGGAAGATATGTTGTAGTGAGTCAGATGCTGACAAGAAGGAAGCTGAAGGTTCCTTGGCTTGGAATATCTGTCCATTCTTTTCAGAGAATGCCAGCAGCAGTAAAGAGATCACTAAATGTAAGAAAACAAATTAGAAGAGAAAAATTTAGTGAGAAAAATAAGTTTGCACTGTTAGGGAGTCCTGTAATCACCAAGAGTTTTGACGTCTGTCGCTTCACTTATAGTCCTGATTCACGGGAATGAGGCACCGGGGACATGTGTCCTCCCCATCTTACAGACGGAGCCCAGGAAGATGCTGTAACTCTGTCACCTTTACAGATGAGACTCAGAGCTAGATCTTTGGATTCAACATCTGGGCAGGAGAGAGAATGGGGGAAGGAAAGAGAAAAGAGAAAATGGAAAGCCGTGGGAAGAAGGGTAGAAAAAGGTACCAAACATAAGCATTGTGTGAGCCTTTTGTGCTGTGCTTAAATGTGCATTCCTCAGAGCCCCTGCCCAGCCTCCCTCACTACCCATCTGTCTGCCAAGTCTGGTGTTCCTGTGGTAGGATTCACTCTTTTGTGCCCCACAGCGGTTGTCACAACTGGTAATTATTTGTGAGGGTATTTTTTTTTGTGAAATAGCTCTTTCTTCTACAAGCATCTGGATTGTAAATTCGATTGCAGTGGGAGCTATGCTCATTTCTTCCTTGCTTTAGTCTCAGAGCACAGTGCCTGGGACTCTGTAACTTCTGAGCAGGTGAAAGCAAGGATGACTATATGCTATTGAATACATGGAGGGCAATAATAGAAAGACTGGTATGGAGATAAAGACTCCAAGAACTTCTAATAAAAAGAAACAGTGCAGACAGCTTGCCATCTTAGGATATGCTGTGTATCCTGAACTATCCAGGAAATCTGTGTCTTAGCTATTAATCTAGTTAGGTGGTTGTGTCCCTCAGATTTTGGTTCTGAAAATTCTGGTCATCTGTACCTCAGTAACCATTAAAGGGAAGGCATGTTATAAGAATGAAAGGACAAGGAAGGGCCCTGAAGGCAGTGGGTGTTCCTTCTGCCTCTACAGCTATCGTTTGTAGGTGGTGATAATGCAAAATGAGCAGTTGAAGACTTGGTGGGCCAAAGAGATTTAACTTGTCCAAGATTCAGATGATAAGATGTCAGAGCTAAGATTAAATCCAGAGCCCATAATTTTCCATTAATTACATCATACTTGAGGAGGATGGAAAAGGACGACTTCAGAAGCCTCTCGGGGCATCAGCTTGCAGGGCGATGGCTGGGGCAGGTTTCAATGTGGTTCTCTCATTCTTTGGCTTACACCATCGGTAGGTGCAGCTACCTGCAAAGTCCCGTATAATAACTGGTGTTCACAATAATTACTGTGTCATTGGAAGAATGTAAATTATATTACATTTAGGAGGAAAAAAAGACTATCAGAGTCTAGTGATGTTTATTCAAAGTGATTAGAGGTTTAACACTTTAATTTTGTTGTTGAGCATTCTCATGTATAAATTGATCCATTGATGTATAAATTGTGGCTGGAGTCATACACTGCAGACTTGGAACCCCAGATTTCAAGAGTCAAAAATATAATTGAACATTACTATTTCTTGCCAATCCGTATTTAATATTGTGTTATAAAAGATATATAAGATTTCAGCCTTATATAAGTAAGGTGAAAACTTACATGAAATCTCCTATTAAAATACCTGACACATGGCACTTAAAGAGTTTTTAAAAATTCTTTTTCATTAATCTAGTCAATTACTATGTGATTTGGAATATTCCAGAATCTGAGACATCATGTTTCTGGCAGCAATTCAATGGCATGATTTTGTTTAAAACCCAAGCACATCCTAAATCCAAATATGAATGATTAATCTTTAGTTAATATGTCAGATGTTTGTAAGTTGTTTTTTTTTTTAGGGAAAAGTGGGTTTGTTACCGAAGAAAATGTAATTCCAAATGTAATACAAGTTTTGTAATGCTTTTGTTGCCTTTTCTGTGAGTACCTTAGCTTCATAGTAAGACCCTTTAATACCTGTAGCAGAGAGAAGAAATTAATGAGCATACCTACTTCAGTTACAAAGTGTGTGGGTCTAGGCCTACGTTAGTATGATCCACTTCCAGTTTGGCTTCGTTTAAAGAGGAACGAACACACTATTAAGTGGAGAAAGAACACATATACAGTATGCTTATGTGTATGTCTATATAAACTGTGTTAATTATATAATTTTTATTTTTATAACATTCTTCCCTCCAGTGCTTAATGCTAAATAAACAAAATAATATTGAAGTGTGAAGCAAGAGGAGATGAAAATATGCCTTTGTAATGCCAAGAGTTTACTAAATGACTTACGGTATCTTTTCTGTATTTTTGTGCTTGAACACACTGCCTTGAAAATTCTATTTCTCTCCAGCTACTGTCACCAAGAAGGTCTTCCTCTTTAGTGTGCTACGTTTGCTTCCTGCAGAGAAGTAAACAGAGGGGACCCACAGACCCTGCCGTAGCACGTAGCCCAGTCCATCACTTCCTCATTCATACCTACCTGCCTTATTCGGTCATTCCCAACGCTCACCTGTCTCCAGCCCACAGAATCAATTATACAGGATGATCGCATCAATTGTTTGTGTGTAAAGATATATAGCTCCTTCCCATACATGATACAGCCATTTTAAAAGTTTACAAAGTCTTAATTTGGGAGCTTTTATGAACTGCTTGAAGTCATATCTAAACTTTGTTATATATTTACATATGGAAGAGAAGTGAGTACATAGCTGTTTCTCAAAGGGGGTTGGGACACCAAAAGTATGGGGAAAACTGGGATCTCACTCTTAGATTCCCACCATTACTACCATATCCTCTCTTTCCCTATCCCTCTCCTGCCAAACTAAACTCTTATTTTTAAACAGCAGTGAAAGATACAGTGGTGTCTAATTTATTTTTGGCTAAAGGGAAATTTATTGGAACTGATTTGTTTCTCTTCTAAGTTTTATATATTGCTACATCTGCCAGTTGTGAGTGGTAAAACCAAAGGTAACTAGAATCCCTTTGTTTTGGGGAGATCCTTATGTATAACCCGAGTGGGTGTGAAGAAGTAACTTCTGTGAGAGCCTCTTATAATCATGTGGCCCAACAATCTCTAAGAATTATATCTAGGTTATGAGGTGTTCAAAGTATTACTCTTTAAAAAAAAATAGCTATAGTGAAGGCATGGCAGAGAAACTAAACACATTTGGTCAAAACTGGCTTGTGATCTTTTTGTATGATATCCAATTTGAATGGTCCAGTAAAGAAAAATTAATAAAGAGAGAAAATTGTATAAGGGAGTTGGACTAAAATTACAGATTAGCAAAAGCAATTTTATTTATCAGTTCTAGCATGAATTCTTCCTTTAAACAGCTCTGTTCTGGCATAATGATTCAAAGAAATGATGCTTGAAAAATAGGTATCTTCTATGACCTAGCAAGGAAATTATATATGTAGCATTTTTAAATGTGTTTTGTACTTTGTTGTTTTTGTGAATTGTGGGTTAGCTTATTTTATATTATCATATTTGTGTTATTGTAGCTGCTTTCCCTTTTTCAAGGTCAAACTTGTCTTATGGAAATATGGTTATTGGTATGCTATGACTGCGATTACAAGGAAATTACCAATTTAAATATCAGTGTATTAGCCAAGTAATCTAATGGGTCACTATAAGCACAGCTATGAGTGAGTGTCTTGAAAATGGAATCTTTTTTTTCCTTGAGATTCTAAGACTTACTACTTTTAGAACCTCAGTGATTAAGCAGTTTCATATAATTTAAATTTAGCAAACAAAGAACTGAGGCATGGCACTTTAATAAGGGGTTTACCCTGTATTGGGAACACATAGTTGAGTAAATATAGCCCTTTTGAAAGAGGACACTTTCAGTGCATTTTCATAATTTAAAGATATTTGTGGTTTTCTTTTATAACAATACTCTGTACATTGAGAAGTAAGTTTCTGATCTCAGTTTGTTTATCCCTTTTTTGACTTGTTCCTCATCTTTGTAAGCCTATACTTTTAATTTTAGTATGCCAGGAACTAAGGTGGCTTACACTTTTGTTACATTAAAAAAATGATAATTGGAAAGAGGATACAATGGGGATTGATAAACAGAGAAAACAGCAGTATCATATAGTACAACTTAGCAGAAATTATTAGAATCATTAATGTTAGATAGTGAGCCTTTCACGGAGATTCCTTTATATTTAACATAAAAGCTTGTCGTAACATTTCCCCAGATTCTTCTAGGGAGAAGTTTAAAATCTGTAAACGTCACAGAAATGTTTTATATTTGGAGCAATATGTGTATACATTATATTTGCTTTACCTTGATAAAGTTATGATTTGGGAGAGACTTCCATTTTGTAGCTACCGTGTGAAAAAGACACACTAGTCATTTAAAGGTACATGAATTTATGTTGGGAAATACACCTTAGAATTCAGTCCTCTCACAACAGAGGATGATGATGTTCTTGGCATTTATAAGCATAGGTCCTGTTTCCTTAGAAAAATGGGCATATTTTATATTTATATTGACACTTTCAATACAGAAATGAATGCATCCTAATTTTAAAGATTTATGAGTGAAGATTTGGACAGATTATTTGTTCCTTTGACGTTGAGTTGTATGAGTTCTTTATAATATATTTTTGATATTAATTTCATAGGATATGTGGATATGTCATTTGCAAATATCTTCTTCCAGTCAGCAGGTTGTCTTTTCATTTTGTTGATGGTTTCTTTCACTGTTTAAACGCGTTTTAGTTTGATGTAGTCCCATCAGTTTGATGCTTTTGTTTTTCTGGTATAAGGAGATAGATCCGGAAAAATGTTGCTAAGACCAACGTCCAAAACATTACTGCCTTTGTTTTCTTTTAAGGAGTTTAATGGTTCAGGTGTTACGTTTAGGTCTTTAATCTGTTTTGAGTTTATTTTTGTGTATGGTGTAACAAAGTGGTCCAGTTTCTTTCTTTCACATGTAGCTGTCCAATTTTACCGACACTATTTACTGAAAAGACTTGTCTTTTCCCAGTTGTGTGTTCTTGCCACTGTTGTCATAGATTGACCATATGTGGGTTTACTTCTGGGCTCTGTGTTCTGTCTCATTGATCTATGTGTCTGTTTTGACTAATGGAGCTTTGTGGTATATCTTGAAATCTGGAATTGTGATCTCTCTAGCTTTGTTCTTTTTTCTCTGTATTGCTTTGGCTATTCAGGATTGTCTGGGATACCATACAAACTTTTGGATTATTTTTTTTAGTTCTGTGAAAAATACTCTTGATATTTTGAAAATGTTGCATTCAATCTATAGATTACTTTGAGTAGTATGGTGGACATTTTAGCAAAATTAAATTTTCCAGTCCATAGGCATGGAATTTCTTTCCATTTGTTTGTGTCATCTCGAGTTTCCTTCATGAGTGTCCTATAGTTTTTAGGGTGTGAGTCTTTCACCTCCTTGGTGAAATTTATTCCTAGGTATTTTATTCTTTTTGATGCAATGGTAAATGGGATTGTTTTGTTAACTTCTGTGTCTCCTACTTCATTATTAGTATATGGAAGTGCAGCATACTACTGTCTGTTAATTTTGTATCCTACAACTTTTTTGAATTTACATTTTTTCAAAGAAGATATACAGATGGTCAATAGAAACATGAAAAGATGCTCAGCATCATTAATTATTGAGAAAAGACAGATCAAAATCATGAGATATCACTTCATACCAGCCAAAATGGCTAGTATCAAAAAGACATGGTTGGGGGGGGGGGGCCGCCTGGGTGGCTCAGTCAGTTAAGTGTCCAGCTTTGGCTCAGGTCATGATCTCAGGTTCGTGGGTTCGATCCCCGCATCAGGCTCTTGACTGACAGCTAGCTAAGAGCCTGGCGCCTCCTTCAGATTCTGTGTCTCCCTGTCTCTCTGACCCTCCCCTGCTCGCACTGTCTCTCTTGTCTCTCAAAAATAAATAAAAAGACATAAAAAAATTTTTAAAAGACATGAAAAATAAAGTGCTGGCAAAAATGTGAAGAAAAAGGAATCCTCATGCATTTTTGGTGGAAATTTTAACCTGGTGTAGCCACTGTAGAAAACAGTATGGAGGTTCCTTAAAAAACTGAAAATACAAATATCATATAATCCATTAATTCCATTGCTGGGTATTAAAGAAACTAGAAACACCAGTTTGAAAAGATGTATGCATGCTTGTGTTTATTTGCAATATTATTTACAGTAGCCAAGATATGGAAGCAACCTAAATGTCCATTGATAGATGAATGAATAAAGAAATTGTGGTATGTACATAGAATGAAATATTACTAGCTGTAAAAAAAAAAAAAAATGAGATCATGCCATTTGCAACAATATAGATGGACCTAGAAGGTATTTTGTTAAGTGAAATAAGACAGAACAGGACAAATATCATATGATTTCACTTAAAAGTGAATCTAAAAAACAAATGAGCAAACAAACAAAAACAAAATCCTAAATACAGAGAACAAGCTAGTGATTGCCAGAGGGGAGGTTGGAGAGAGGTGGGTTAAAGGGAGAGGTACAAACTTATAGTTATGAAGTAAATAAGTGACAGAGATGACAAGTACTGCCTAGGGAATATAGTCAACAATATTGTAATAACTTTGTCTGGTGACAGATGTGATCACACTTATCTTGGTAAGCAGTGAGTAATATATGGATTGTTGAATCACTGTGTTGTCTACCTGAAACTAATATAACTTTGTCAAACTGTAATTAAAAAAAAACAGAGTTATAAAGCTACAACCAGAGACCTGTAGGAAAGTGCAATTTTTATTTTGGTAGCAAGACTTTATTTTTACATACATATACATATGCTCCTGTGGCAATGTTTTTGTAAATGAGTCTGTTCTTGGGCTGTGTGCCATATACATAAGGTTACTTTAAGAAGTGGTCTTTTGATTTGTGAAGTGATGTCGTAGTAAGAATATTTGTGTCTTAAGTATCCTTTTAGCAAATTCCAAGTTAGACTGGAGAGCTTTATATTAAACTCCCAATAATTCACATGTAGAAAATTGTGGCTCAGTAAGCTATAGCTTAGATATAGGCTTTATGAGGAAACTATGAAAAGTATTCTTTTTTATTCTGAATATCTATTTTACAGATGTTTTTCTTTAAAAAATTTTTTATTAATGTTTATTTTTGAGAGAGTGAGAGACAGAGTGTTAGTGGGGGAGGAATAGAGGAAGAGGGAAACACAGAATCTGAAGCAGACTCCAGGTTTGAGCTGTTGGCATAGAGCCTGTCATGGGGCTCAAACTCATGATCCATGAGATCATGACTTGAACCGAAGTTGGATGCTTAACCGACCAAGCCACCAAGGTGCCCCTCAGATGTATTTTTTAAAGTGAGAATTTACTGTTTGTACGTATTTGTATCATTTTCTTCAAAAGTTATATTGTGTACGTATATATACAAGTGCATGCATTTTAATGTACATTCACATTAGATTTAAGTTTTCATTCGTATTTTAGTTATCATTAGTATTTTAAGTACTAGAAATGAAAATTTCTCAAATATACAGAGAGCGCACTTTCCTTCTGACAGCAACAATATCTTTGGTTTAATAAGTATAACATATAAAATGTTTTCAATAGGTCCCTTTTCATGCTACTGAATGGCGATAATTTTATTCTGTATATCTGAAGTATTCACATGAACATTATGCAATTTTCACTTTCAAGGTCTTGACTTTCAAGATAGCGGCACTCAGGAAATGCTAGGTAACTGTTGGGTCCCATTGCTAAGAATGTTATGCACATGGCTCATTTTATGCACTCTAATCCAGTGTGGCGAGATTTAGTCCTGCTTCCATTTTAAAATGAGGAAATACAGAAAGTGTAAGTAATTTGGCCAGGGTTAGGTAGCAGGACCAGAATTTGATCTCCAAAACCTAAACTTTACCTTTCCTCTTCAGATAAGATAACTTTTTATCCAAAGAGTTCATCTTAACCTTGTGTTGAGCTTTATTAGTGGGTAGTCTGCGAGTATCTTCCAGTGATCACGGTGGACCTCCAAGCTTTACATCAGCTTGTACAGTCGTTGTTTACGAGTGTTGTGTTCACAATACCCAGGGAGTTTCCCTGTCCTTCCTCTGGTATGGGAAGCACCAGTGATGCTGCCTGGTGGCAGCTGTGCGGGCACCGCTGTCCTGGAGTGCCTGGGAAATGCTACCCCAGAGGGGGGCACCGCTTGGGATGTTAAGGATAGTTTTCTTCTGGCTGTTAAACCAACACTGAAATTGGTCATTAATCTGGAAAAGAATTGGAGTGAGAGTGGAGTAGAGTGTTCCGAGGAAAAGATGGAAAATGCAGAGACCAGGAGACAGAAACAATATGGTAAATGCAGAGCCTTACTGTAAGCATGCTGGTGCTGTTGTCTTAGATACTTTTCTTTGTCATTTTTAAAAATATATAATTTATTGTCAAATTGGTTTCCATACAGCACCCAGTGCTCATCCCAAGTGCCTTCTTCAATGCCTATCACCCACCTTCTCTTCTTCCTCACCCCCATGAACCCTCAGTTTGTTCTTAGTATTTAAGAGTCTCTAATGGTTTGCCTCTCTCCCTCTTTGTAACATCTCCCCCTCTCCCTCCCCCTCCCCCATGGTCTTCTGTTAAGTTTCTCAAGATCCACATATGAGTGAGATACCATATGCTCTCACTCATATGAAGATACTTTACTTTGAAGCATTCCACTCATAGAGTAAAAAGCCTAAGGTGACATGCTACAGTTTTCGTGGGACTTCTGATTGCTGGCATACCTCACTTACCCCAGGAGGTATGTGGACTTCACCTTGAGAAGTTTGATATAGATATCGTACTGACAAATTGTGGAGGGGGTGGGACAGCAAGAGGAATCCTTATGATGTGTAGAACGTTTACATTTAGGCAATTTCTGACAATAAAAACAACTCATTTTAAACTTTTTAAAAAAGAGTTATTATTTTTAAAATTATTTTTAGAAAGAGAACAAGGGAATGTATTAAGCAGGCTCCATGCTCAGCTTGGAATCCCACACAGGGCTTGATCCCATGATCCTGGGATCTGCCAAAATCAAGAGTCTGCCATTCAACCAACTGAGCCACCCAGGTGCCCCAAAACTTTTGATTACTTAAATAGATGGTTGCTTAATTTTGCTCAATTCCATTAAAAAAAACAGTTATTTTATTGTTCCCTTCATTGAAATAATTTAGTGGTATTATGTGTTAGAGGTATTAATTGTTTAAAAAAAATAATATATTGGGCATTTAGGAGGGTACTTGTTGAAATGAGTACTGGGGGTTATATGGAAACCAAATTGACAATAAATTATTATATTAAAAAATTTAAAAAATCATAAAATAGTATAAACTTGGTAAAAATATCAAATCATTTCTTAATTTACATTGTTAATTTGGAGTATTATGTTTTGTTCTCATTTTATGTTTTTCCTTACATACAAGTTTACAAGATGAATCTATATTACAACTGGATGTGGTACAGTTTTATGATATTTTTCATAAAAAGAACTTCATGAACTATGTTTTTTTTTGGAGATACTCTATGTACCAGTAACATATAAAAAATCTTTTATCATAATTATTAGCATTATATCATTGTTTTGTAGCAGGATCTTCTATTTTAAGATACCTTGCACAGGCTTGAAAAAAATGCCTTCCTAGCTATTTATCCTACAGAGCAATGTATTTATTTTATAATACACTTCTTCAGAAAATGCATTTCACTTTTTCTTACTTTCAATTAGTTTTCTTCATTGGGCTGAGGGGTTATTTGTATGGTTGTGTAGGTCTAAAATAATTTTTACATGACCAGATAAATAACGTAGGACTTATGATTTCTGGAATCATGTTTAAGCTGTGTAATACTATTTTTAAGGGATGGTGAATGAAAATTTCCATTAGGTAGAATCCAGTCGCTATACAGTGAAACATCACTAGGCTCTGGTTCCTTAGTTACAGTATGTGGGTCTACCTAAGGTGAAACTCTGTCCTATAAAACAATAAAGTCTTGATACAATGTATGAAGTCAATAATAAGAGTGAGAATAGGTTAAGTCCTGTTTATTCCTAGCTGCTTTTAGAATTCTCTCCTATGACCCAGCAATAGCACTACTAGGAATTTACCCAAGGGATACAGTAGTGCTACTGCATAGGGGTACATGTGCACAATGTTTATAGCAGTGTTTTCAACAATAGCCAAGTCATGGAAAGAGCCTAAGTGTCCGTCAACTGATGAATGGATAAAGAAGGTGTGGTTTATATATACAATGGAATACTACTTGGCAATGAGAAAGAATGAAACCATGCTATTTGCAGCAACATGGATGGAACTGGAAGGTATTATGCTGAATGAAATAAGTCAGTCAGAGAAGGACAGATATCATATGTTTTCACATAAGTTTCTCAAGAGAAACTTAACAGAAGACCATGGGGAAAAGGAAGGGGAAAAAGTAGTTAAAAACAGAGACAAAGGGAGGCAAACCATAAGAAAGTCTTAAATACAGAGAACAAACTGAGGGTTGATGGGGGTGGGGGATGGGAAATGGGTAATGGACATGGAGGACGGCACATTTTGGGATGAGCGCTGAGTGTTGTATGTAAGCCAACTTGACATTAAATTATATTTTAAAAAAAGAGTGAGAATAGATCCTCTATTCCTCTAATAGGAACTCTGAGTAGCAATGATGTTTTTTTCATGTAGGAGGTAATTATAGGAACATTATACATTTTTCTAGAAAGTATAATTTTCTACTTTTTAAAACACATACATTGTAGAAAACTTGAAATTCCAGGATTTACTTCCACTCTTCTTTGCCTGAGTATCCATATATTTTTTAAAAATAAAAATGGTATAATTTTGTGCAAAGTGTCTTTTTTGCAACTACTTTCATTAACATATCTCCTGAAAACTTTCCCATGTTATTATATAATTAATATTTATGCATATACATAGAAAATTTGTATATAACTTTTATGTTTGTGTATATAAACAGTCCTCTATTGACCAGTTGTTTTTTTAATGTAGTTTTGACAAACTATGGATTTATATTTGACTCTTGGATTTCTATAATTCAAAAATTAAAATAAATTTGTATTAATGAAAATATATTGGTGCTTCCATTGTACATTTATTAGGATTTTGGGATTAATGTAACTAGTGTTTTTAATATAAGTTTCTTTACATTTTTTAGAATAAAGGAGAACATAGATAAATTTAAAATGTTATTTGGATCAGTCATATCTTAGGAGCATGTTAAGAATGAGTCTACAATTTATTTAGTCAAAAATAGAAGATCTTTATAGTTTTGTAAAAACTGATACATTGCCCTAACGTAAGTACTTTATTTTTTTGCTATGTGTAATTTATGTACACAGTGTTGAAGAATTTTTTAAAATATTAAGACCTTTGCCCAAAAGTGTTTGACTTTTATTTTACATTGTTTCAGAAAATGTGCTAAGTAACTTGTTAGCTGCCCTACATTTTTATACTGTGTCGTATAAGAATCTTTATTTTTCAGAAGTTTTCTTTGTAGTTTAGCATTCATGCTATTTACATATCTGTACTTTAAAAAAAAATCAGAATAACCTGGTTGTTAAGCATTTCCCAAACAGGAAGACATCATCTTAGAAATACGAAGACTCTGTAGTTAGCTTTCACTGGATTTCATTGTGGAAGAAGCTTGTTGCTGATTGATGTTAGGACTAAGATTAATAGAGATCAATGACCAGAACTTCTCATCCTTTTCTAATGACCTGCTGATGCCAGGAGGAGAAAATTCACAGTATGTTATTAGGAAGAAAGACCTTTCATTTCCATGCAAGCAGTAGCCTGCAGTGAGTCAGTCTGTGATTTGCACCCTGGCTGAATAGAGTCTCAGAGATGCCAAGCAGCATTTTGGCTAGATGAGCAAGGATGTATATTGTCATAGTTCTGTGTAGAGTTAAGATTTATTATTTCAACTGACACAGAAAAGAGAAAACAAATACTCCTGAGTGACCTCAAAAATAAAGTATAAAGTAATACCCCATAAGTATCACTCCACAAATTACTTTTTCTCAAAATGACTTCCAAAAACTGAGAAATCCAGAATATTTTCAAATGTTTCTTTGCTGGAAAATGAGTAGGACATTGCTCTTCCGGAACTAATGTAAAATCCCTCTAATGGTTTAAGGAAGCTTCCAAAGAATCAGAGCTGATTTATCACCCCTCCTTCCTTCGGCAAGTCGGAAAGATTGAGTCACCTATAATTCCATTGGGATTCCAAAATTTGTTTCTTCAACTATAAATTATCCACCGTTTTAGTGTCCTGAACTTAAGTGCTTGATCAACCAAGGCTTTAAAAAGGGAATGGACACTGACGTAGATACAGACCACACCTGGGTGATTACTAGAGACGAGAGTGGAGAGGTGAAGGTGGGCAGTGGGCAAAATGGGTGAAGGCAGTCACAAGGTACACATGTCTGCTTCTGAGATTAAGTCCCGGGGATGGAATGTACAACATGATCACCATAGTTAACAGTACTGTATTATATATTTGAAAGTTGGTAAAAGAGTAGATCTCAAAAGTTTTCATGACCCGAAAAAAATTATAACTATGTGAGGTGATAATTGTAACTAAACTTATTCTGGTAATCATCTTGAGATACACATATATATTAAATCATTATGGCATATATTTAAAACTAATGTTATCTGTCAATGATATGTTTAAAAAAATGGAGACTGAATTTTGAGAATGCTTCCCACGAGGTAATAATGTTACCCTCAAGATCTAAATGTCATGTCACAGTTTTAACTAAACATTTATTACTTTTTCATGACTGAGGAGACCTAGACTCAGTGACCGTGAGTCAATTTATTTGCTCTTTTAGTCACTCACTCACTCAACAAGCACTTGCTGGTCACCTGGCAACTGTCTTGGGAAGATGCTGGGGACATAGTGGCAAGGGTCTATCCCTGCCCTCAGGTGGTTGATAGTCTCACCGGGGTTGTCCTTAGCAATGAGGCCAAAGGGCCCTGCAGGGCTCTTGCCACTGTGCCCTCGAGAAAGGGAGATGGTTAGGTGTCTCCTAAGGGGTGAGAAGGTACTAGATGTTCCTGACTAGAGAAAAGAAAGAAGGAAATTTACATATTAGAATAGACAAGTTAGCCTAGAACACGAAGTGGATGTTAAACCAAACTTGGATTTCTTAGGCAACACCTTTTAAGTATTACCTGAGAACATTGAAACATAAAAACACGAGCCTGCTAAGGATTTTATTTTTATAATTGTTTTTTTATTGAACACCTACACGGGAGATATTTTGGCATTCAGAGATGTATACAGTATAATTGTATATATGTATACAATATAGATGTATACAGTATGGTTGTATATATATACATGTGTATTTATATACATATATAGTTTTATAGATGTTTACAATATAGTTTTATTGAACACCTACACACCAGATACTTTGACGTTCAGAGACGTATACACTATAGTTTCAAGACGAAAAAAAAAGGAATAGGTGGATCAGTTGGTTAAGCGTCCGGCTTCAGCTCAAGTCATGATCTCACGGTTCGTGGGTTCAAGCCCCGCGTTGGGCTCTGTGCTGACAGCTAGCTCAGAGCCTGGAGCCTGCTTCAAATTCTGTATCTCCCTCTCTCTCTGACTCCTAATTGTGCTGTCTCTCAAAAATAAAAAGAAAATTTAAAAAAATTAAAAAAAGGAATAAAAAATGAAAAAGTATAGAAGGATAGAAGAATACTTTGTACCAAGTTTATAGCTATTGATTGAATTCATCTCAGTAAACATTGATTGAGCAAATAAAAGTTGTTAGTGTCTTACCCTTGAGTTCACAGCCTTTTTAAAGACAGGTGAGTGATGGGAGCCAGCCATAAGGGCTCTATGTCCCATGCCAAGGAGATTAGAGTGTTTCTGTAGTTGATAGGAATCTTGCAGGCTTTTAAGCAAAGGAGACACAGTTTTAAATTTGTGTTTTAGATATTTTATTGTGGTAGATCTGTAAAAAAATTTTTTTGAGGGGATCAGTTAAGAGACTAATCTAGTAGTCTGAGAAAATAGCATGGCCTGAATGAAGATATAATTTGGAAAATTGAGTTTAAGTATTAAAAAACAGCCTTTTAGAGAGATTTCTAAACCTTTGAGTTTCTTCCCTTAATGTATTAGGGCCAGCCAGCTGTTTCAAAAATTGAAGCATATATAATTGGTTTTTTCTGTCTGGTTTGATTCATATATTATGAATATGAACATAGGATTTCAGTCCCACCATCTTCAATTTCTTGGAAATTCTCATATTCAGCAATGGAAGGACAGAGTACAAATAATTTCAAAATGGTCAGCCTCCAAGGGCACTAACTTTAGAGTTGAACAGACCTTCTGTACTTTGTAATTGTATTTCTAGACAGTTTAATCTCTCTCAGCCTCAATATCCTCATCTATAAAATGGGCATAATGCCTGTCTCTGTCATATAGAGTTAGTAAGGAAACAACACAGTTAGTGCAATACTAGCTCACATTCTAAGCAATAAGTAAATGTTTCTTGTTTTTATTTATAATGAGGTACTTGTCTTTCAGGAAAGAATATTATATGGTAATTTGAGGCCTCTTGGTTTATTTTGCCACTTGTATAATGGGACCCTTGTTTGCATATTTCCTCGGTTTTATGTTTATATATCTGTTCTTCCTCCTCCAAATATTTTCCCTCAGCCTCATAGCATTACATTGGGAGCAGTATACTGTAGTGTTACTTGATACCAACAATATACACTATAAACCTTTCTTTTACACTTTTCTGGGGACTCAAAGAAATTTAGCAAATAATGGAAAATTGTCTAATGGGAAATGGAAACCATGAAATTAACTAGGATATTGCATGTCATATATTAACATTGACAACAAAAAAATGTGTTGTAAACATTCAGGAAAGTGGTCCTTATGAATCTAGACCAGGATGCATCTCTGTAGGCATTTATGATCCTTTTTTGCAGGAACCCTGTGGGGCTACACTGAAGAAGATGATAAACGTAGATCATACACCCTTCTCTGAGAACAATTTCTGTTATTTTAGGCTTATTTTCTAGCTGACCTTAACATTTCCAACAGGCAAAATCATGAGGGGGGGGTCCCTGGAAAGTTGCTATATTTCAGACCCAAGTTATAGTACAAGAGAGACCTAATAAAACTTTAAAAAATGTAGAAAATGCTAAATAAAATGATGAGCAACAAGGAGGACTCTTATGAGCCAAAATACTTTAATACCAGAAATATGAAGGATTATGTAATGGAATTTTCTATACCAGAAAGTGACACATTCTGAAACCATGGTTTTATCCATGTCAGGTTCCTGGTTAATAGTGGTTAACAGTAAGGAAGCATCTCGTCCAGGCTTCTGGAAGTTGTTTCCACTTCGAAATGATAATTGGGTAAATTGATTTAGTATATGTTCAGCCATTTCATTCTCTTTCTAGTTGTTTTCCTTGTGCTGTATTATTGCTATGAATGCAGCAAAGGTAGAGTAACAAGTTAATCTTAAGGCTTGAAAACGTCTGGCGGGAGAATGCAGAGAAGACTTCTAGTCTTTAAAATAGATATAACAAAATCTCTGTGTTAAAATGCATGTCCTTTTCATAAGGTAAGTAAACAAATATCAGGTTTCTTGGATTATCGTATATTCACAGTAAATTAGGGCATAAGAACAAACATATTGGAAATGGTAGGGTAGGACATTAAAACCTATACAAGCACTTAGTACAGCAATTAGGGAGCTATCTGTTACCCAGGCAAACGACCCTATAAACCTCATTAGCTCCCCAATGGCATCACTGCATTTACAACCAACTACAAAAATTAGAGTTTATAATGATGACCCTGGGAAGTTACAGTTACATTTATTCTGCCCTATAAAAGAAGGCAGGCAAGAATAAAAGATTTTTCTTGGATAAAAATAAAAGTTCGGGCCTGAACATGAATATATTTCTTGGATTTGGAAAGTTTACTTCGATTCATTTAACTAATACTTTGTGAGTATGTTCCAGGTATTTCTCGAGGTCTGAGGACCTAAAAATAATACAATCCCTGCTGTCATGAAACATATAGAACAGAACAGTAGGTGACTCAGACACAGATCACATAGTGTAAGTTACCACGATGATAGGTGCCGCTCGGAGAGGACAGAGTCTGTTGTAAGATCAAGTTCATGGCTCTGTACAGCTGGGGGAGGAGTGGGGGGGATGTAAATTAGAGCCTAATCGGGTGATTAGATTTATCTAGGCAGAATGTGGCTTGAGGATGGACTGCTAGGTCTTGAGTTTTTTCATATGTAAAATAAGCCTGAGTTGATTGTGAATATCATATAAGTTACTAGGTTTAAAGGGCTGGGTGATGATGCAATCACTGGCAGTTGAAAGCCTTATAAACTGGTGCTGCTGTGATGGTTGTTATTTGTTATGATGATCCTTGTTTTTTGTGCCACACATTGGAAGCTCATTGTGGGTAGACAGTAGGCTCTCAGTAAATATGTGTTGAATAAATGCTTTGGGAAAGTCAGATTGACAAAAATGATACAGACGTGTGCTTTATTCACAATGGGTGCTTTTAGTGAGGCCACCATATCTTACAGGGACACTGATTTTATTGAGGATGGATATTAACAATAGATGCATATAATTTTAGAATTTGAAGAATTTTGGAGCTTATCAGTGGTTATATGGTGATGAGCAGGGATGATTTATGAGAGGGAGTATATGAATCATGGGGCAAAAGGAGCTGTCGCTTGAAAACAGATTTTTTTCTTCTTCTATTCTTTAATTTGTTTTCAGTCATCAGCAATTTCAAAGAATACCGAAAGAGCATTTTGGGGGTGGTGGTGAGAAGTATGGGTTAATAAGAGGTGAAAACCTTTGATTTAAAATAATATGCCATTTGTAAGTTAATACAGTAAGAATTTGAAAGTTTGTAGCAAAATATATATAAATTTGGGAAAATTAAATTATAGTAATAGTTATGGGTTTTTAAATAAATATTTTAGTAACTCCATTTATTCTTCTGTGTTCTAGTTGAAATATGCTTTTCAATCCTTTTCTTACTTAGCTACCCAGCAGAATTTGACCCTCTTGTGCAATCTCTGCTGGCCAGAGAGCCTGTGCGGGGCCTGTACTCTACTGTCCCACATTATCCAGGTTGGCCGGCTTTCTCCATGTTTTCAGTTCCTCCTCCTCCCACTCATCCTATGTGTGTTGAATCCTGCAGCTTCATCAGAGACCAAACTCTCATTAATGGTCTTCTTTACTCTTCTAATTAAAAATTTTTTTTTAATTTTTTATTTATTTTTGAGAGATAGAGATAGTGAGAGCAGGGGAGGGTCAGAGAGCGAAAGGGAGATACAGAATCTGAAGCAGGCTCCAGGCTCTGAGATAGCTGTCAACACAGAGCCCAACACGGGGCTCGAACCCACGAACTGTGAGATCATGACCTGAGCTGAAGCCTGACGCTTAACCGACTGAGCCACCCAGGAGCCACTAATTAAATTTTTTTAATGTTTTCATTATTTTTGAGAAACAAGCAGGGGAGGGGATGGAGAGAGGGAGACGTAGAATCTGAGGCAGGCTCCAAGCTCTGAGCTGTCAGCACAGAGCCCTAGTGAGGCTCGAATTCACGAACAGTGAGGTCATGACCTGAGCTGAAGTCCGACGCTTAACTGACTGAGCCACCTGGGTGCCCCAGCTGTTCTAAATTTCAGTTACTGTGTATACCAGTGCGGCCCATAGAAATAGAATGGCAGTCATAATGCAGAACTCCTATGTAACTTTAAATTTTTTAGTAGAGCCATATTATAAAAATGAAAAGAAACAGAAGATGGTGATCATTTCATAATGTATAGAAGTGTTGAATCACTATGTTGTGCACCTGAAACTAATATAGTACTATATGTCAACTATACTTAACAAAAAGGAATCCATTTTAATTTTATTTCAACTGATACATCAAAAGTTTATTAATTAAACATATAATCAATATAAAAATTACCAACGAGATTCTACATTTCATGTAGATTTCTGTATTTTTCTAATAGCACATTTCATTTTGATCTAGTGGCATCCCAGGTGCTCCATCGACACGTGTGGCTAGTGACTGCCATATTGAACCCTAACGATCTGGCTCATAAGGACCAAATCCTCCTCTTTAGCCCTCAACTTTCTCCAGGCTCTAGACCCATTATCCATTTACCTAGGAAGCTTCTCGGACTTAGCCTGTGTAAAGCGTATCATCTTCCCCTCCTGGTCCCAATCTACTCTGCCTCCAATGTTCACATCCCATGAAGACACCTTCATTTACCAAGTTGCCCATGCCAGAATCTTGTGCATTTTATTTGACACTGCTCACCTTCACATCCAGTGTTACCAGAGGTAACAACCCGATAGATCTCTTTGAATCTGTTTACTCAACCATCATTATTGCCATTTCCTTGGACCATATCGCCATCATTTCCTATCTGGGCTATCGTAATAGCTTCCCCTCTGGTCTTCCTGCCTCCATTCCTGCATTTAAACAAAGTTACCCACATTTCCTGAGCCCGTCTAAGAATCTCTCCAAAGCTTAAGATCTTTCAGTAGTTTCCGTTGCTCATGTGATAAAATCCACACATGCCTAATTGTGTTCATTAAGGTCATTTCCCTGCCTTCTTTTGCAGGCTTCACCCTTCTCTACCTCTGTTTCAGCCATCCTGTTTTTTTGCTTCTCACTCACACTTTATCTAGTCTGGAGCATTCTACCTTCTCGTCTTATACAGGTAACTTCAGTTTGTCCTTCAGGTGGTTTTAGTAGAGAAGTCTCTCATTGCCTCCAATGTAGATTTCTTTCCTAGTCTTCCATGTAGCACTTATCATGTTTGTAAAGTTTTGTATTTCATCTGCTCTGCTGGACTCTAAGCTCCAGGAAGGCAGGAACTGGGTCTGTCCTTTGCTCTGTGGTACATGTAATGTGTAATAGGGTACCTGGCATTTAGTGAGCATTTCATGAATATTAGGAAAGATGAATAAATGAACAAATCCAGGAGAACACCGTGAGGTAGTCTCCTGGTTTAGTTAACCTTTATCTAGCACATGAATTACCTTTGGAACATCCTAGCTTCTGCTTGAATACTAGTGATGGTAATCTCACTAACTAGATGGGCATTTCTTCTTGTGAACAAGCCATTAAAAAGCTGTTTCATCATATGGAGGAAGGATTTGTCTTATGTAAGAAAACTGTTTGTGAACTTTCAAGCAGTGTGCTCCCCAACCCACCCGAAAGAACCCATGAGGTAAAGGTCATGTTATCCCAGGTTTCCTGTTTCAATTTAGTGTTATTGTCGAATTTGGTTAATAGTGGCATCATGAATTTCATTTTCTTTTGAAAAGCAACAGTGTATATATACATATATGTATTTATTTTTTTACTCTTGCCAATTAGTGTCTACAATGAAGAGAAGTAAAACACACGTCAGTTCATTTTCTGTCTTGTTTACATGCATCTGTGTGTGTATGCATTCATGTGCACATATGTGTATATGTATTGTCTGTTTCTCACTGGAAAAAAGAAGTGATCTTTCTAACTATAAAGCATCCAGTGTTTTCCATTAGGTCTCATTTGTTACACATTTCTGCTTTTAAATTACTTCTGAACCACAGAATCTGGCAGGCCTCATTGGAAGGCATTTGAGGATAACTACTCTATCTGGAATCCAGCCATTTACAGTATTTGAAAGCAAAGAACAAAGCAAAGCAAATTGAGATTATTTCACTGAACATTTAAAAGTTTTGGAAAGAATAATTAAAAAAGAAATCCTTCATTGGTGCATGCTTTGAAAATACCAAGTTTCTCAATCTTTAATTTTGTGCATTCGAAAACCAACTTGAATTTGTTTGTCTTTAATCCTTTGCTAATCAGTGGAAAGTAATCTGGAAGAATTGCTAATCCTGTATGGCCTTGGGATAATGTTAAAAGCAGCCAGCTTGTTTAATGGGTTAATTATTCTCTTTTCCATTCTTAGAGTCAGATTCAGATCTAGCAGAGAAGCAAATCTTGATCATGTGTATATTACCATTTCTTCTCAAGAGAAGAAACTAGATTTCATCATCTAGTTTTAAAATTTCTAAACCTCGTAATTATATTAAGCATGTTGAGCAATAGTGGCAGCGTGGATCTCAGACTAATAACAGAGACACAGTGGAAAAACTGGGATTTTGGAGATAGACAAGATGGACTCAAATCCTGGCTGGCCACGTTCTGTTGTCCAGCTCCTGCTCTAAGCAACCAGCATGTACTGAAGGCTGACGAGGTGCCAAGCATGGTTCCACGTGCGTTAGGTATGTTCTGTCACTGGGACACAGCTCCGTTTTATATTTTAGAGATTGAATAACTTGCTAAATTTGCGTAGCTCCCAGTGAAGTTTGATCTCCAGGCCTGGTGTCTGGCTTTAAAGCTCCTGCTTTTTTCAGCCACGTTGACTCTTTGCTGTTTAAATTTCTTGAGTTACTAGCTTTGATGTTACTTAAAATTCCTCTATTGCAGCATATTACATACATAATTCAAATAATATTTCAAGCCAAGTGAATATGAGGACTACATTTGAGTATTTTTAAGAAGTTTAGAAACTCTAGGTATTAGTATTTGTGAAGATATAAATGGCTCCTTCAAGAGGCCATTGGTGTTGCTCTAAGAGAGAAGTTGGATGGAAGTTTCTTTGCTTTGTAAAGTCAGTCTTAGAAAAAAGAGTAAGGATTTTAGAACTATTCTTTGTGAGGTTTTTTAAAAAATTTTTTGATGTATTTATTTTTGAGAGAAAGTGTGAGCAGGGGAGGGTCAGAGAGAGAGGGAGACACAGAATCTGAAGACAGGCTCCAGGCTCATGAGCTAGTTGTCAGCCCAGAGCCTGATAGGGGGCTCGAACCCACAAACCGTGAGATCATGACCTGAGCTGAAGCCGGACACTCAACTGACTAAGCCACCCAGGAGCCCTCTTTGGGAAGCTTTCAATAGGACATGGGTTTGTCCTCCTTTTCCTAGATGTAGCTTATGGCTTAGTTGTTGTTCAGCAATTAATCTAAAGCTGTTATCAGGAATTGTCAACAACTTTACTCCTTGGCTCAGCAAAGAGGAATGCAGTCAGCCTGGTAAATTTTGTAGCTGAACTGGGTGCCACTCTGCCTCCTGACTTTCCAGAGAGAAGTCTTAATTTAACTCTCAAATTTGAATGCCCCATCCTTAAAAAGAGAAGACTATTACTTATTACATTTTATTTTTCCTCTGCTATTTTTTTGGATTCTGTGTGTGCGTGTGTGTGTGTGTGTTCATGGGTTGTCTCTCAGTGACTTTGGCCCTCGAAGTGATGTTCATTTTCATCCTATACCTTTAAAGTGCTTCTTTGGGGGAATTTCATTTCTCATTTATAGGAAGTTTTAGTCCTAGTTTCCAAAAACTTATAGGCTGAAATTGTCTAGAAACATACTGAGAAAACTGGATTTCATACCATCTAACTCCGCCCCAAACCTTGAGGGTTAAAAATAATCCACCCAGTAAAATTCAGGGTACCAAAAGCACGCCAGCTAGGGGAGGTATCAGTGGGGAGGAGACAGTCACTACTCTTACTCCTCTAACTTTGGAGTTTGGGTAGGTCAGAAAAATAGAGATCCCCCCCACCCCCACCCGCCCCCTTGGTGCTTGATTCAGTGAACTGCAGATACCTGAATTTGGGCTGAAGGGTTTAAACTTCCTTATGGCTTTGCAGTTCTTGTTCAATGACACAGAGACTGATAAAGGCAAAATAACTCATCCTGAGGTTAAATAACAAGGACTTGAAGGCATAGAAGGAAGGTGGTGGGATAAATTACCCACGGCAGTAAGCAGAGTACAGTCACTTTTGCTTCAGAGCCCTGTAAGTTTTGGGGTGGTGAACATATGTCTCTGTTTTGCAGCTTGCAGAATTGGGGCTGCTTCATGGTCTTTCTTAAGTTTGACTAGGGAAAAAGCTGTGTTACTGGATTTAATAATCACCATGGAGTCAAATGAACTCCTTTCTGTGCCCAACTACCATGTTAATCTCCAAAATGGGTTCTATTTTTCTTTCCAGGAATGGGCTGAAAATCTGCCCTTGTCTTTAGTAAACTAAAGAAAGATTACTTTATATCTCAAGTCTTTGCATTAGTAATGGATTCATTCCAGGTACTTTGAAGTTTCTCATAGCCTGTAAGAGATGCCAATTAACCTTATAGCTGCAGTAATTTACAGTAAAAATACAGACAAAATGACTGAAATAGTATTTCAGTGAAAATCCTACTGTTACTCTTTTAGAAATAGTGAGATTTAGAAATAAGATAAGGTTTTTCACAGTTCTTTAATGCTACAGCATGATAATTGTATGTGTTAATAATAAAGGCATAGCAGGGGATTAGAAGTTTTAGTCACTGCTAATAGCAGTTTAAAAAAATCCCACAGCAGGTTCAGATATGTGGGAAAGGATTATAGTGAAAGCACAGCTTAGCTCATAAGGGGCTTATTATGGATCAGCAAACTGGGGCCTCATCAGAGGTGGAATACAGGTGTATTCTCTGAGTTGTTTTATTTTATGCTATTTGATGCCTGTCACAATGCATGTATGGAACACTCGAAGGAAGAACTTTCTGCTGTGCTTTTCAGTGTTCAGTATCTTGCTAGTTGGTGATTCGAGGTAGCCGTGACATTAAAGAAATGATAGGATAGATTTCCTATCTAACCTCTCCCTTTCTCCCCTTTTCAGTTGTGTTTTCTGTTCCATTGAACTGCACTTTTCATTGCTCTTGAATGCTCCTTGCATATGTCACAAAGCTTGACTCTGAGAAGAGTTTTATTTTGTGTATACTGTAGTCTTGTTCTTTTAAAAGCCAAACTTAAATATATTTTTTTAATTTTTTAAATATTTATTTATTTTTGAAAGCGAGAGAGAGCACAAGCGAGGAAAGGGCAGAGAGAGGGGGAGACACAGAATCTGAAGCAGGATCCAGGCTCCGAGCTGGCAGGACAGAGCCTATGTGGGGCTTGAGCCTACAAACCATGAGATCATGACATGAGCTAAAGTTGGGCGCTTAACCAACTGAGCCACCCAGATGTCCCTTAAAAGCCAGACTTAGACTCATTCTAAGTGATAGAGGAAATGCATCACCTTAACGTTTAACTTACTTGAAATCTAAAACTCTTTGGAGTAAAGTAAAAACAACAAAAATTTAAAAATGAAACAGAACTCTATATAATAGTGAGTTAGTGAAGACTTAGAAATAACTTACTCAAAAAGACACCTACAGATGTTTTACTTCAGATTTCAAGTAGCTTGTGTCTTCTCCAGGCTTAGGAATTATATATTTTAGAGAAGTAAATAATCACACCTTAGTAACAGCAAAAACGTATAGCATCAGTTCTTAAATGCCAACTCACAAGAAGTTCAGAACAAAACCAGGCATCTCTGATTTCTACAGTTCTTTGTGTGCATTGAGCTGAAGGTTAATTGCTGCTTCTTACTTTCTAGACACTCTTAGCTAAGAGGGAGAGGAAGGAGCCTCCTATTTTCATCAGAATATGCATCAGTAATGACAGACCCTTTATTAATGTCTCGTTTATCTACAGAAACATTATGGCCATAGTTACTGGCCCCAAGCTTTATTTGAGTGATTGCTTATTGGAGCAAACTTAATTTTGATCAATTCACTGATAGCTAAAGTCCTTAAACATCAGAATTTTTTTTGTAACTTATTATCTATAGTCACCGTTTTGATTTAAAGCAAAACCAAACCAAACCCTTATCTATACCATTAGGAACTCATAAGTGTTCATTCATATCTGATTTTCTGGATAACTTGAGTGTTTAACCCCTTATGAAAAACAAACAAACCACGGACTGGTTTCAGAAGTCTAAGGCACATCAGAGATGTAGGCTCACCTACGCAGAAACCCCAGCTCTTAAAATAACTCTTATCAAGTATTTGCAGTGGCCCAGGGCCCTGCACATAATAGATTTCCTATAAATGTTTGTTGAATTAAACAGAGATCTTTCTGAAATGTAATGCTGTAATGTTATGTATGTTTGTTTTGAGAACCCAGACCATGAGTGTGTGTGTGTGTGTGTGTGTGTGTGTGAGATATAGTACTAGTTTGAACTGTTGTGCTGAATAGAAGAACCACCAGGTCCTTTTAGTAAAGATCCTTGCAGTACTCTAGGCTTCCTGGGTCATACTGGGCAACGTGACCCTTCCAGAAAGATCTCCAGGCTGTGACGTTTGGCTGCTTATAGGTGTCACCCTCTAAGTCTTCAGTTGTCTCCATTCATACCCTGAAATCTGTGATCAGTGGGACTGTCTTCAGCAGTCCTACTCCACTGGCTAACTGATCGTAAAACATATAAATCAAGAGTAAGAAAGTTAGAAGGGGGCGTCACCAGAGATTTCCATGTAAATCCAGTGCACAGATTTGTGACAACAGTGGTTTCCTGTTTCAGAAGCTGCTTTGCTGGTTAGTTGGCTTTGGACTATGAGTGCAGGGGCAGCCTTTTGGGGTACTTTGATTACAGATATGAGTTATTACCCTAATTTTCAGGTACTTTTTTGACTTAAAAAATAAGTAGATGTATTAAAATGGATGTGTGTATATATTATGCAATTCTTTAATTAAACAAATTTTTTTTTCTATTTCAAACATTCCCAAAGGATGTTACTGAAGATGTTTCAGGTGATTGGGAACACTTACATCATAGGTCACAAACTGGCACCCAGACCCTGCGTGAAGTTTTATTTGGCCCCTACATTGTTTTTAATTAAATTAGTCCCTAACTCTTAAAATGGAGTTATTTTCTCATTCTTTATGGGGTGATGGGAGTGGCCAGAATGTCTGGCATCCTGAATTTGAGTTCTGCCTTGTCCAGCAGCGACCTTCTTTTGATGGGGCACCTTTCTGGGTCACTGGATGTGCCGCTGTTCCCTGTTCTCCTTCCTGCTAAGAAGGGTTGGTTGTCCTTTAACATCAGGCTGAGCATGTGCACCCTGGCTTCTTTCCTCCTTTATTTTACCTGCTTAACTCCTATAAGCCATTTGAATTTTGACCCCCGACTTTTTCTTTTTTAATTTATTTTTGAGAGACAGAGAGAGACAGCATGAGTAGGAGAGGGTCAGAGAGAGAAGGAGACACAGAATCCGAAGCAGGCTCCAGGCTCTGAGCTAGCTGTCAGCACAGAGCCCAACGCAGGGCTCAAACCCACAACTGTGAGATTATGACCTGAGCTGAAGCCAGAAGCCATACTCTTAACCGACTGAGCCACTCAGGCGCCCCCGACCCCCGACTTTTACATGAATAAACCAATTTGAGTAAATCACGACAAAACTTTTTCACCATAAGCAAAGCAAAAGGTACTGATAAGATGCCTTCATCTCCACTGTTTAAAAATATATAAACATTTTAGGGGCGCCTGGGTGGCTCAGTCGGTTAAGCATCTGGCTTTGACTCAGGCCATGATCTCACAGTTCGTGGGTTCAAGTCCTGCCTTGGGCTCTGTGCTGACAGCTAGCTCAGAGCCTGGAGCCTGCTTCGGATTCTATCTCTCTCTCTCTCTGACCCTCCCCTGCTCGCAATGTCTCTCTCTGTCTCTCAAAAATAAATAAAAAACATAAAAAATATTTTAAAAATATAAATATTTTAATTTTGCCTCTTTAAAAAAAACATACTGTTTTAAAAATCACATTATATTTAGCTCTTAGATATCCTACTTGGAATCCTACTTTGAATGTTAGTTTATACATTCACTGTATGAACTTAATACTTTTGGTAAACCAGATGCCTTAACTCACGGAACACTGGATCTGCTTGTTACTTAGCATCTTTCTCAGTTAACTACATATTAAATATTGTAGTGTAGTAAAGAGAAACCAGTTTATAACTGAGTGCATTTTCTTCTAAGGTAGTTTTCAATAGCGTAAGAAACAACTGGGATTTCTAAAGGGAAGGTGACTTCCGTAAGTTATATTATAGTTTTGCTGTTGCCCTTAATGAAGGGAGGCCTTCCTTTTTTTTTTTTTTTTTTAATTTGTTTAGAGATAGAAAGAGGGAAAGAATCCCAAGCAGGCGCCACACTCAGTCTCACAAATTGTGAGATCAAGATCTGAGCTGAAATCAAGAGTTGGATGCTTTACCACCTGAGCCACGCATTTACCCCAGGACACCTTCCTTTTTGAGACCGAGCCCTGTTCCTAAAGGGATAATCGCAGTAGAGTCATATATGGGTGGGTGCTCTTTGGTGCTCATTTTATACCTGTGTACTTTTACATGTAGTATTTAATCCCCACAGTATCTCAGTGAGGCCAGTTCTTACATTATCCCAGTACTACAGATGGGGAAAAAATGAGGTATGTAAAGTTTAGAAAATATATAACTGGTCACAAAGCTGGGGAGAAATCCAAGATACAAATCCAGGTTTTCTATCTTTATAAGCACTAACCACCATGCTGTTTCCCAAAATTAAAAGGAGAAACATCCCCCCTTCAAAAGCCAAAGAGCAGAAAATGAATTCCCATTTTTTATATTGAAATCATTGTATTATAAGTATGTTAGTGAAAATGCTGATTTTCTTTGACTGAAATGTTAGCTTAATTTGGGTAATGTACCATACATTTCTGCTTTTCTGAAGGAGCATTTCAAATGTTGATTTTTTTTCGGTTGTTAAAAGATTGTCAAACCTAAATATTTAGCCAATATTGAAACCAAAGATTTCTAGATGAAACTAAGTCCTTTATAAAAGACAGATAAGTTATTATATATTTCAACTGGTTATAAGTAGCAAATCCTAATTCTTAAGTAAATTTGAAAGTTAAAATACAAACTTAATAAAAAAGACCTTTTCTTCCTACTGTTTCTACTTTGTGGTATACCTGCTTCAAATCCAGCAAACACGCCACTAAACTATCACTTCTGTATCAAACAAAAATTATCATGAAAGTCAACAAGCCTACATGAATCCCAAATTGACTTAATGTAGGTTTGAAATGAAAGAATGTTTTAGTCACGTGTGTTTGTTTTGAATCACTTTTCCATTTTAGAAGTACTATAATCATTTATAGAAAAAAGAAAAACAGTATTTCCTGTTCCGAGGCCTCTGAAAAAGAGGAAGCTATTGGCATTTTGATGTATTTCCTTACAGGAGTTTTTCGTATGTGCTTTAAAACAGCAACAACGTATATGCCACCATCAGACTTTCGTATATTTTTTACACTCTGCCTTTTCCCCACAGCATTACAAATTTCTTGGCATAGTTATAATGTTTTCATACCATTATAAACTAATGGCTAGGTAGGACCTATAATTCTTAATCTACAAACTAAGGGATGCAAGAGACTTGTACTTTTTTTCCCGTTCTAAATCTAAGAGACTACTCTGACTGGTTAGGGAAATGGGTGTTCAGTTTTTCAACAGCAGCTCTCTCTTCCTAGGGCCTGGCAAAAATCCTGTAGCGTGTATTGGCGGGGGGGAGGTTACATACCCCTATGGAGGGAGATCCCCAGTTCTGGTTCTTGTGCCCTCACCACTCATAGCTCGTTCGCAAGCCACCATGATCTTTCAAAGTTTGACGGATCTGTACCTGTACTGTCCTATGGAGTATGGAGTATGTCAGGTCTGTGGCCTCTGCATCTCTGCTAGTCCCACCAAATAACCCTTTCTCCCAGCAGGCTACCCACTCCCGTAGGGCTGCCTCATTCCTGGCTTGGGTAGGTCTCCCTGATGCGACCAGCATCTCACAGCTGTCCATGGCAACCTTCTCTCTTCCATTCCCACCAACAAGAACACTTGGTCTAATCCCATTTAGGAGCACGGGCTTCCAGAGGATGTGAGAAAGTCAAGTTGTCTGTAAGCAGTATCTGCCTCTGGCCTTCTGAGACACCATGTCCAGAGTGGCAGGGGGAGATACAGTGCTTAGCCACTCGGGGAGAGCGAGTGGGGGGAAGGGGCACAAAACTTAGTAACCTCATATGTTACTCAGCCCTAGCTGCTTAGTATTACCCTGGTTATGCTGTAGTTGTCTGATCATCTCCGCTACTCCGGCCGTTGTTGTTCATTACTTTCAAGTGTTCTAAATAACACTGTGGTGAACATTTTTATGCATAAATTCTTTTTCTCTATGATTTCCTTAACGTGAATTCTTGAAAGTAGCATTACTGGTTATGAAGGGTTTTTTTAGTGGCTTTTTAGACACAGTTTTGCCAAAGTGCTTGCCAATGCTGAGTTTGAAAACCCAGTAGAACGTTCTAGGGGGTACAACTGTGTAGTGAGTAGAGCAGGCTTTCAAAGTCATTCTCCTTTTCATTTCAGGGTTTCCTAAAATCATAAGTATTTGACTAATGATAATGCTTTTAAATGTTTCCAATTTCACCAAACTCACTGAGCATGGGAAGTTACTGAGGGCAACCTGTGAATTCGGTGGATGAGTAAGCGGCTGCTGTGTTCAGGCTGAATAGTAGCCCCAGTCATTACCGCTAAGAGCCCTCAGCTAACTCAGTATTGTTAGTTATTTGTGATCAGATACTTTGTGACGTCACATGTTTCACAGGCATATATAAATAAATACAAATTCAAATCAATACTGGGTGGCACAGTCGTTAACATCCTCTTACTTTCAGAGAAGCAGACCCCTCACCAGCCGTTAACGGGTTGAGTTGTATCCTGCCCAAATTCATATATTGAAGTCTTAACTCCTCAAGACCTCCAATGTGCCCTTATTTGGAAATAATCATCACAGATGTAATTAGTGAATATGAATTCATACTGGAGTGGGGTGGGCCCCTAATCCACTAGGACTGGTGTCCTAAAAATGGAGAAAGTGGGGCACAGACATGTATGCACAGAACGAACGCCATGTAGAAGTGGAGGTGGATCAGAGTGAGGCAGGGGAAGCCGAGGAATGCCAAAGATTGCCCGCAAACCACTGGACGCCAGGCCAGAGACCTGACGCCCTCTGTTTTTCTCAGCACTCGGAGGAGCCAACCCTGACGACAACATTGGTCTTAGACTTCTGTTCGCCAGGACTCTGAGACGATAAATTACATTGTTGAAGCCACCAGTTCATGGTACTTTGTTATGGCATTTTCAGCAAGCTAATACATCAATTCAAGAATGTTTTATAACAGTCTGTTTGATAACCAAGGTTACATTTTACCCCCTTTAAGATTGGTTGCACCTTTTCTTTGTCCCGTAGAACAAATTATGGTCGTCACATCAATGCCAAAGTTTGTTTTGTGCTGTTCCCCGTTTTCACTCGTTCTGTTATGAATCCTTAAAGGATGCTTTGTGCAAATTTTTATGTGCTTTTTGCTTTCTATAAATCACAAAACCTCTGATTTTATAGCTATAGATGTTTCCGGCATTCTTGTAAAACTTTTCTGACGGTATGCGTGACCTTTGTGATCAGGTCAATTGTGGCATTGCATGACGTCTGGTTGTTGCAAATGCGCCTCACTGTTTTGTGTATTTTCCCTTGTTTCAAGTTCACATTTCTGTTTTCTCATTATTGAGGCACATTCCCTGCTGAAGACAAATTTAAAATTATTTTGACTGTCAAAGCATACAGTCAAAAACAGAAGCAAAACATTGTTTTTTATATTTTTAATCTAGTTTTTGTAAGTTAGTTTCAAAGAAAGTTAGCTGTGTGGGCTTCATAGGGGACCAGATTTGAAATCACAAATTCTAGCTTTCTGATTCCTTCTGAGTAGTCAGGCTGGTGCAGTGGGTGGAGTCCAGGTCCTGGGCACAGTCTGTTCTTGCCACAGAAATGTATCTGTTTCACCTTGAAGCAATCTTCACACTAATACTGCCTTGCTTTTCCTGATTTTATTTATATCAGCTGGGTTTGGATGTAGCTCCACACACAGAAAGTAATGATTTAAATGAGATTTCCATCATGTTGAAGAACTTAGGAGGTGGCCAGCTTTGTCATTGGTTAGCTGTATCATTGGCTCTGGATAGTCCTCAGGAACTGAGGGGGAGATTTAGGGTCCTCCCAATTTTTTATTCTCCTATCACTTGGAAGATTTTAAGGAGACATTCTGTAAGTTCCCTGAGATATAGTTCAGCTTATGTCTCATTGGCTACAACTTAGTTACCTGGTGACATCCAGCTGCAAAAAAGACTTGAAATTTCATGTCCTTTGGGTAGGCAGCAGTGTGCGCAGTTTAAAATCAGTTATTTTACTACTAATTATCCCAACAATGATACAGAAATGCCAGTTTTTCAGCCTGTACATTTGGAAAATGAAGTTCCTATGGATTTTATTTGTACTATTACCACCAAAAACAAGATAAAACAAACCAACCCCATCCCCCCCACCCCTCATAAAAACCAATCCTTTGGAAAATAACCAAAACTTTCTCCAAAATTGGATAAAACCGATACTCCATGAAGATGTGTCACCATATCCCATGGCTCTCTGACATTCCACAGTACTGGGTGCCCTTGGGGATTCTGGTATCCGAGTGGCAGAAGTTGGGCTTTGAGGTCAGGTGGCAGCACTACCCTAACCTTGCTGTAGGTGGGTGACCTTTTGACTCACATGTTTTGCCATCGATATTAGCATATTTAAGACAGTTCGATAGCTATTTTATAATACAGGGTATGATACAAATAAAAAAAAAGCAAGCAAACATGTTGCAGATACCGTTGCTCGCAAATTTTTGTATATATTCTTCCAAACGTGATAAATGGGAAGGTATGTATATTCATATAGGTATCACCTAAGTATTAAAAAAAGATATTCCCAGTGAAATTCTGCCTCAAAGGTTATAACAGTTAAAATATTAAAGCATTTTTTTGAATGGCCTCCTAAAAGGTTGAATCAATTTACTTTACCAGCGGCAAGAGACATTATAAGTATTATAATCTTGGGCAAAAAGTGGTAGTTTTTATTTGTAGTTTTTTCTTGCCGTGATTGACTTACATAGGGTTTTTTTTTTTAGACCTTTCTTCTTTCCTTCCTGACTTGCGCTTTCTTCTTTTCTTTTTTCTTTTCATCTGCAGAGTTTGAAAGATAATTCACAGACCATACATTTTCACTATTTAAAGTATACAATTCAGTGGTTTTCTATATATTCACAAGTGTGTGTAATCATTTCTACCACACTTCTTTTTTTTTTCTTTAACATTTTGGATTTTCTTGTTCAGTCGGATTTGAAAGAACTTGGAATGTAATCATCATAGTTTGTCACACATACCATTTTCAAGTTTGTTGATTGTCAATATTTTAAAGTGCTTTTTTTCTAAAGTAATAATAACCATCAGCCTTTATGGTTTCTGGTTTTAGTGACAAACTTGGAGAGTGCCTTCCGACCCAAAGTTCATAGGACAATACTCCTAAGTTTTCTTCTCATATTCTTAGAAACCATTGAACTTTCGGGTTTATCTTTACCAGGTAATGTGCAAAGCCAGTATTCCTGCCCTGCTCTCTAACCTCATGACGTAGAGATGAGGAAGAATGAATGAGCTCCAAGGTTAGAGTCGGCAGTTGTACTCACTGTTTAGTAATAAAAGTTGATGCTTTCTATCTGACAGGGTCAGGAAAGATGGTATTTTATACACGACAGGGTCAGATGTGCTCCACAGTGTGCCGTGTTTCATTTCCTCAGGCCCTTTGGTCACCTGGACGTGGAATATCAGAACGTGTAGACATCGTTCTCTCCCTTTGGAGCTCCACTTCTGCTCTTGTACGAGGGAGTTACTTCTTTTGTTTCCAAAGTCAAAGTGTATCTTTATATTTATGAAAAAGGTAGTTTTTCATAGGATTTGTAGAAATTTTATGTAAGTATGGGGGAAAAGCTTAGGTTTAAGTTGTTACTTAGGAGCTTTGTAGATATGTCATTATATGACTTTCACCCTGGACGTATCTTTAAAATGTAAAAGTTATCTAATTTTCATGTATTTATTTATTTTTTGAATTAGAGTTACCTTGGGTTTTAAATAATGTAATATTTCCACTTGAAAGACGCTGTCACCTTTGTGCTACTCCTTAGGCTGATGTACATAGTCCGCGGAGAGGACTTGATTGACCGATTCTTTCCATGTTTGGGGTAATCTTTTCTCACGGTCATTTTAGTTTTTCCCTTAACCCATCTTCTTGGTCATAAGAAGTAAATTCTAAAGACTACTAGATACGCCTTTTGCAAGTGGAAGAGTGACCTTTTTTGTTTTTTTCTTTTGCACCTATGGAGAAACCTAATGAATGCCAAAGAAGAGGATTAGACCTACTTTCTGTTGACTAATTTTGGAGAATATATGTGTATCATTTATATACTGTGAATGAAGTTTTGAATATAAAGTAAAACGGGAGAATAGGAAGGGTAGGTATTTTGCATGAATGTGCACATATGCCTAAACCTTGGGGGTTAAAAAAAAAAAGCAAGCAGCTTTTTCTTTGATCTTTATTTGCCAAAATCAGAGAAAAATATTATTAACAATATATAAACATTTCATATTCGGTAAAAAAATAGACTTTGGTATCTGAGTTGGATTATCCCTGCTTGTGGCAGGAAGGGCATAGTTGTGGGATGCCGTGAGTTTGGAGATGATGGAATAGCTCAAAGGAACCTCTATGAGACACTGATGTCTGATAGCATTGATGAAAGAGACCCTGTTGTTTCATCAAGACTCCAGATGGGCTAGTTGTGAATCTAGGTTGTATTTCATAATGTTTGTGGGCTGAAGACCTCATCAATTTTGAAGCTATTAACTGTCTAGTTTATAAATGCCTATTGAGAATGAATCCGATCTTATGCGTATTGTGGGGCTTTCACTAGGATTAATTAGCTAATATTTTCCAAGTTTTATGAAGATAAAAAGCACATGTAGGTGCTAGGAGGCATATTAAGTTTTTCCACTTAACGCCAATGATTATGAGAGATTAACCTTAGGAATTCAAAGTTCAATTTTTGACTCAGTCATCCATTTTTTAAAACTTGCCCTCAAATTAGTACTTCCCTTAAGAAATATTTACATTAGGAGATATTTACATTATTGGAACATGGTCTCCCTGGCTAGTCAGAAATAGATGATTAGTGACCAAGCATGTAAAGGTAGGAGGTGATCATAGAATGAAAAGCCATTAAACACCAATTTATGACTTAGGTATCAGGTTAGACAAATGAGTTAAGTAAAACATTTTCCAGTTAATGGATGAAAGTTCATGAATACTAATTATTTTTAATTTAAATTTAACTTAATTTTAAACTTCTTTTTGTTAATTCAGTGAATTGTTTACTGTAGAATTGGTCAGAATTCAAATCCAGTCTTCTCTACCTTGGGCAAGTTACTTAATCTTTGTCAACCTCAGATTCCTTGCTTATGTATATAGAAATTTTTGTAATTTTTCTAGGAGTTGCTTGAGGCTGGTGTATGTAAATCTACTAGTGTGCTCCCTGGTACATAGTAGGTGTTCAGTAAACAGAAGTTACCTTTCTACTTCCTTCTTTTTACTTTCCTTAAAAGATTATCTTTTTACTGAGAAATCTCTTGTGATATAAAATTGGTATTTTGGAAGGAAGGGACATGAAGGTTTACGAGAAGGAACCAAAAAGTGTAGAATCTGTAAGCAGTCTAAAGGAAAGAAATCCTAATAGGTCCTTTGGGTTGCATGCTGGATGGGACATAGGGCTGGGGCTCCTTATTAAGTATGATCTTTCATTTCCACCAGACCCCGAAGGTGTTTGTATTCTTTGGCCCTAATAGGCCTTCACTGCATCTTATTTTCTAATCTTTTATAACTTTGGAGGTTTTAAATTTCTTCAGATTCAGAGAATGAAAAGAGAGGACATAAAACTAATTATATCAAGTAGTCTGACAGAAGTGTAGTTGGAGACTGGTTGACACTGTATGCTAAACTTAGATTTGAAAATAGAATTCCTTTGGTATCAGAAGACCCAGGTTTATAATTTCAACTCCTCCATTTATTGGCTGTGAAGCCTTGCATAAATTCTTTGAGCCAGCACAATGTCTGATTCATTGGTGGTTGTTAACCTGTTATTAGTTTCTTCCCTCTGTTAATTGAGATAGGAATACAGTTTTGTGTTAAGGATGCCCTCTTTACTCTTCAGACTAATGGATACAAATTTAAGAATCCGGATTGGCTGGGTGGATAACCCCTGAAAACTGAGGACAGGTAGCTTAGTTGCTATTACTGGGTCCAAGAAACTTTTTTGGGGGGTGAGAGGCGGTCTACTCCTATTCCCTTTACACCGTCCAAAGTTGTCATTTCTGTTTTTTGGCAGAGGAGACAAAGACAAATGCTAGGATGTTCTTAAAAGGCAGGGTTTTGTCTTCCTTGGGAACAGATTCTGTGTCTACCTTGCGAGAGGTAGAGTTTGTAGAATGTGCAGGTGGTGAGCAGGTACGTTCTGTGCGATGAGGACAGATGCCCCTCTTTCCCCTAAGCGTTTCTTCTTCCCCATGATGATTCTTCTGCTTTCTCCCCTCCTACAATGGGAAGTAAAACATTCCATCTTTTGCCCCACCACCTCCCTCCTCATCATTCTCGTCATTTCTATAGCAAATGGAGCCCCAGCTACAGGTGGCAGAGTCCTGGCAGGAATCTGGTGTTGAAAAAATACCCATAGTGGTTGGGGGCCCACCATAGCCTCTGGAAAAGGACAAGCTGGGGCCTAATTTTAAGGCACAAAAGGAAACCTGCAGTGACCAAAATCCCCCTACAAGAACGTAGAGGCTTTAGGGGCTGGGAATGGGAAAACACTTGGCCATTAACATGTTGGTTCACATGCTTCTGCCTGGCTGAGCTGTGTGCCTTTGCATGCAGGTAAGAGTGTGCATGTGAGAGGAAAAATGTACAGGTGATGGAGAGTATAGAGTTGAGTCTAGCAAGTATTTTCTGTGCTGAGATAGGAGATAAGACTAATAGGCAAATCCTTTGACTCCTGTAACAGAGCACACCGTCCTTCCCCTTGTCCAATCAGATCCACTCCTGTCCCCTTGCTGTTTCTACTCCCTGAGGTGAAATCATCAGGAGGGTGTCAGAGAAGGGACTTTGGGAGCTCTAGTGCCCTGGGGTCAGCAGCTAATTATTGAGTATGGGGAAGAACAGGAGCTCCAGAGCTCTAATTATAGTGTGTTTGGAGATGCTGCAGACTATAGACACATTTTTGCCACAATCATAGCCCCTAAGATCTGATCGTATTCTAAGGGATCACTGCCATGAGTTTGAAGGGTACATGGCAATGCCCATGATTAGGGTGTTTTCCGGGGTTTTCCCCCCCCTCTTCCTTCTTCTTTCTCCTTCCACCTTCCTCCTTCCTCCTTCTTTTTCTTTCTTCTTCTTTCTTCTTTCAATCAGTAAGAACATATAATTTAGGTTTTTTTCTACATTAATCAGTGCTGCGTCATACCATCAATCATGACTTTGAGTTGCGGAAATTAGATATTTTTATTTATATTTTTGTTGAACCACACTGATTGTTGAAGATTAATGCCCTCACCCAACTGACATCTTTTTCTAGTTTAATTTTAATTTTTTCCCATTGATTTAGCTTCTTATGTAGATCTCAAAATATAGAACTGAATTATCAAAGATAATTCTTACTCAACTGTGTATTTATCTTAGATGGTATATCTGTAAAGAAGTAATTAAAGTAGTGGTTTAGATCAGTGTAAGTTATGTTTTGTGAGTATAATGTTTTTTAGTGGTATTTTATTACTTTGCTTTTACTTCTAATTATTTTTGCTTCTGTATTAATTTACAAAGCAGATGTTCTTTTAGAATATTTAAATACTTAAAATATTTACATTTAGTCGTAAGCATTAGACAGTGGGATTTCTCAGCCGGTGCAGGCTCCCTTCTTGAAAGGTGACCTCTGTTAGTAATGGTGAAGCTTCGTTTTCACAGAGGTTAACTTTCGTCAGTCCTTGTTCTAAATGTATTGTTTAAATCTATTTGTTCCATAGACAGTTGGTGTCAAAACCCTTCAAATCCTAAAGAAAAATAACCCTGAGAATCTAAAGTCTTTGAAAGATTGACATCTAGGGGTTCCAGGGTGGCTCAGTTGGTTAAATCTCTGACTTGGCTCTGGTCGTGATCTCACATTCGTGGGTTTGAGCCCCATGTCAGGCTCTGTGCTGACAGGTTGGAGCCTGGAGCCTGCTTCCGGTTCTGTTTCCCTGTCTCTCTGCCCTACCCCCTCTCATGCTCTATTTCTGTCTCAAAAATAAATAAAACATTAAAAAAAAGAGAGAGAAAGATTGACCTCTTACATACTGGAACAATAGAAATAATGGGTAATAATAAAACCCTTTCCTATAGCTATGTGTAAGCTACAGAGCTTACTCTGAGGAGCTCTCTAAGAACTCGTCTTAGAATAAGATAAATTAGAAAAAAATGAAACATCTCCAGTTCTTATGACAACCTGGGTCCAGTGATCTTGCCTGGTTGAAGTTCACATCTAGAGTGAATTATAAGTTAGAAACCACGTATGTTTTTGAGGATCAAACTTGCCCACAAACTGGTTAACTAACAGTGGTATGATTCACTGAGCAAAATAAAACAAAATTAAAATCTTGAATCTTAAACCCTAAAACTAAAACAGAATATTAATAAATGCAAGCCAAACTCATACATGTATGTATAAATGTATCTCCTACTTACAGACAAAATAAAATAATATCTTAGATAGTATCTACTACTGTAAGGGTTCACCTTTGATTATATTCAAGGATAATCAATCATTTGCTCTAATTATTATAGGTAGGGGAAGTACTTACTTTGTTGACACAGTCATTGGGGGAGAACTTCTTTTATCATTTGCTACCGCTTGCTTACTTAGCTGCAAGAGTAAGAGTCTGGGTTGTCTCTCCCTGGTGAATAAATTATCCCTTATTTAGATCTGTTTGATCTTACCCTTTTCATGTTGTAGCACACTTTATAGATGACAATCACGTGTGTGAAAAGTCCACATCTGCCATCATGAGAGAATACCTAGATTTCATGCAGAGTTACAGTACCTCACATCACGATTTCCTGCTTCCCATAAGACCAGTCATCTCTTTCTCACTGATCTGTAGCACACCTATGTGTGATGACATCTCTGCTGTTAGAGAAGAGGCAAATAAGAGGGACAGTGTGCTGGAGATAAAAAAGAAGCTAAACCATATGTATTACACAGAGGCTGTGTTGCAATTTTAGTTACTTGGTCTGCTTACCTCCTATAGTTTAGTGTATTGTAATATATAGGGAAGACGTCATTTTATAATAAAGATACCAAGACCCAGGCTATCTTGCTCAATGTCGCAAAGCTATTTGGTAGCAGAGCTGAGTGATTTTTGTATGATGAAATTTTGTGTTGATCACAGTACCCAGTTCCCATGTAGGGACACAGTGCTCCCTTACTCCACCCTTAGGCACAGCAGCAGACCTTGTGATGCTTGTATTGGAGAATCCGTGCTTCAACAAATGATTCCGTAACCTGGACGTGGCCCTGCAGTTTTGATACTGATTTTTTTTCATGGCCGTGTAATATTTGAGGTAACATTTGGCTTTTGTCACAGATAGTTTGTGTGTCTTTTCCTTGCTGAACTGTGGCAATTAAACAACAGAAGACTTGCACAGTAGTTGTTAAGGCAGATAGATGATTCTTTATCCGTTTAAAAATAGCTAATTTTTTCCGAGCTGTGCTAGTTTCCTGGTTAGTCTTGGGGACACAGAAGAGAATGGGCTGGTGGTAGACGCTGGTCTCACCAGCTGGTTTTCATTCCGCACTGGGATTTAGGTGTGCGCTTGTCAGAGCTGTGTAGACTTTGGAAGTGAATAATTTGTGGAATGGAAACATACGCAGATATTTTAAATTATGTAAGGTTTAGAAAGACCTTGAGATTGAAGACTTTTTAAAAAATGAAGCAGATGTAGTTTTTATTTGTTTTTCCTATAGATCCATTAGGTTTTTATTTTTACCATAACTCCTCTCCTTGTACATATATTTAAAATAATGCCTAAGTGATTTATGATGTATCTCTCAAGGAAAATTAAAACGAAATAACTTTCTCTTTGAGATCATTTTTTTGGCATCATTAAATCCCCACACTCCCTCTCTACATTATAACCATGTTGTTTTTTCTTTTATGTAGCATCTATTTTTTTAATGAATTGTTTAAAATAGGTATGAAGCAACCTGGTTGAGTTAAATTTCGTTAGGTAACTGCAGTTGTGAATAAACTGATAAAATGATAATGTCTTAATTTCTCTAACTGGAAAATTATAAAATACTGTTTTCCACTTAAATAATTATTTTTAAATTTTTTTAATGTTCATTTAGAGAGAGAGAAAGAGAGAGAGTTCATGTGTGTGCGTAAGTGGGGAAGGGGCAGAGAGAAAGAGACAGACAGACAGACAGAGACAGAGACAGAGACAGAATCTGAAGCTGGCTTCAGGTTCTAAGCTGTCAGCACAGAGCCTGATGTGGACCTCGAACCCACGAACCATGAAATCATGACCTGAGCTGAAGTCATTTGCTTAACTGACTGAGTCACCCAGATGCCCCTCAAATAACTATCTTTTATGGGACTCCTTTAAATACATAGATTCAATTTCTAGTCTCTTAATTCAATAAATTACTAAGCATTAATAGGACTATGATTTCTCTTTAAAATACTAATCAACATTTAATTTTTAAGTGGAATATTGGAACCCTGAAGGCATGTTTTCTTAAAATAATGTGAAGTGTAAACACATAGTATCAAATTAGAGTCACAGTCATGAATCAATAATCTATGTATTAAGCATAATTTTGGCTAACTATAAAAATTTCCGTCTTGAAATAAATTGAAAAGAGAGAATTTCACAAATAGCTATTGGTTATTTCTCATAATTCTCAGTGACACTTTGTATGTTAAATTACACCAATTTCTTTATCCCTTGCTTTTTATAGAAATGTAGAAGATAATATCTTCCCTTAATGTCCCATAAGAATTAGCACTTGCATTAAGTCAGTGCCTTGTAGAAATTTGTGTGTAGCAAATTAATGCTACATTTACATGGGTTGTGGCTTCCCAGAAAGTAAATAATCTCATTTCCCCCCTTAAAAGAGAGATTAAAAACATTATATGCTCACTATAAATATATAAGTGTATTTTATCTTGTTATACATAATAACTATATATAACTACATATTGGGCAAATTAATATTCTCAGCCACACCAGAGGCAATCGCTATGAATATTTTACATATTTCCTCCTAATCTTTTTTCTCTGTGTATGTGTGTGTGTGTGTGTGTGTGTGTGTGTGTGTGTGTGTGTACTACTTCACATATATTGAATCTAAATGAAGCCATGTCTTACAAATGTTTTTTGCTTTTTTCAGTTAGCATATCATAAGCATTTTTAATGTGGAAAATATTTTTAGTGCTTGAAAAAACTTAGAGCCTATATCATGTATCCTTTGTTTACATTTTCTTTTTTTGACCATTCAAGTTTGTGTTGGTTTTTTTCCCCCTTGTAATATGCATATTTGTACTTAAATCTTTATTTGAATGCTGGCACTTTAAGATGAATTCCAAAAAGGATTATAAGGTAAAAGAGAGAGTTTTTGAAAGTGTAGGTCATAGACTTTATATAAATAGAATAAAACCTCCATTACTATCAGCATTAATTTTCAGTTCTAATGAAAGCAACACATCCTTAAAAGCTACATCAAGAAAAATTTTTCAAAAGGTATTGTAGGACCTTACAACCTGAGAGCATCATTCACTGTAAAGCCACATTACTTACTGGCTAGATAGACAGGAAGGAGGGGGTTCAGAGTTTTCCAGAAGAGTTTATTTTTATCTCGCTCAAATTGTATTTAGGTGTTGGAGAGTCAGGGATAACAACTAAATGTGCAAGCTCAGAGGTGACGCTGCAGGTCATTTTGCCTGATAGGTGGGCTCAGAGGCTTCCAACCACCAAGGATGTTGTGATTTGCGGTGGAATGAACCCTCAGAGGAGCTAAGAGCAGGGGCCCGCCAGCCTGCGAAGAGCCTGGTGGAGTTAGGGAGGAACCTGCCGATCATGGTGACTGAATGGTGAGCCCTGGTGTAGGAGGAAATCCAGTGCTGGCCCTAACTATTCTGGTCCCATGACATACTGCAAACGCTGCTTTTTAAAAATAAATTCTCATAGCAACTTTGATACTGTCAAAACATTGGTTATTTAAAACTATTTGCCTGAATTGTAGACAATCAAGAGTTTTCAATGTTAAAAGTACATAATTGTCATTTATTATACGATGTTTACAGAACTCTGTTTTCAGTGTTAGAATTTTACATAATAGAGATTTTACATCATTTTCATTGTATAAAGCACTCAAACTGTTTAGCATCTTAATGATTCTGTGTAATTATTGGATGTATGTTTTCTTAGTTATGAGAACATTATGGTAATTTATTTTGCTATCAAAATAGGTGTAGAATTTGCCATTGCTTTTACAAAGAAGTTGTAAAGGAAGGATTTGGATTTTAATTTTTCTTTTGAAATCCTCTGGTTTTAATTAGTTTTCATCTCAGAACCAATGTGGACATTAAGATACTTCCAAAATAAGTTTTCCTTTTTAGGAAATTATAAAACTATTTGTTAGTGATTATTAGTACCCTTAAGACCATGTTCAAACTATGGACATGCAGATGGTTTTCTAGTGTTTCATTAATGGACTAGGCCTCAATCTCAATTTACTGTGTAAATTGTAAATCTAAATGTGAAATATAATTTTATGCCAACCAGACCATTAGTGAGGAAACATCTATAAAACTATGTGCATTGTAAACTCGCAACACATTCTCCATGACTGAGACTGAATAAAGCTCTTAAATGTTAAGAAGGCCTTGTATTTTAAACATGGTTATAGATCTGAAAGAATGATCATATTTTTCACAGAACTAAAAAATGGCCAAGTTTAATGCTGTGCTAAAAATAGTGTACTTGTATCTGACACTGTGTTGCTTTCTGGTAAAGGGTGGAAAGGTGGATACTTCATCTCCCTCCTGTCACACTTGCGCTTCCCTTTCATTTCCACCTCAAGCGATGGGATTGTGTTGCTTGTGAAGACCTTTTTCCCCCATATAGTCCTTTTGTTGTTTCTTGTAATGGAATCCATTTTTAGTAGCTCTCTTTAGACTTTGTGATTCCTTAGTCAGGTTTGGAACTGCAGTATCATGCACTTGCTGTTACAATAAAATATACCTCTTTCAAATAGAAGTTGAAATATTGCAGCTTCTATAAATGAGAGCCTTCCATTACCTGCTTTCCTCCTAGAAAACAGTGTAAGACACAGGTATATTAGCCATTTTCAGAAAACCTACAAGTGTGTGCTAGAGAAAAAAAAAAAAAGGCTTGCCAAAGGATTTGAGGATTTTAGTTTTCACTGTTGAGCTTAGCAAGAAAATTGCTTTGCCATTTTTTCAGAATACATACAGGAAAGGTAAAGTCAGCCTGCAGTAGGCAAGGTCAAAGCAATTAAAGTTTAAAAACTGGTATATGATGAACATTTGAAAACCCTGCATAGTATGATAGGGAGAACAGAGAATTCAGTGTCGAAACCTGGGTCCCATTTTCCCACCTGACTAATTACTGTAGAGGCTTGGGTAGGTCACCGAAGTTCAGTTTTCTTTCATTTTTAAAATGGGGACACTAATATGTATGTTGCAGGTTTGTCCTCAGATTTAAAAGAATCCTAGTACTTTGCTAAATTTACAATAACAGTGTTTAATTGGTTTAGTTTACAAAATGTAAATTGAAAGGTTCTTCCATCAATTCAAAATCTAGTAGGAGCCATACCAAAGTGTAGAATTGTTGTTCATCAGCTAAGTTTTCTCACAAGCATAACACATTGGATGGCTTAAAAATATTTCATGTATCAAAATTTCAGGTAGTGAAATGGACTTGTTACAAATTTGAAGTTTTTCAGGACTAAGTATGTTAAAAAGTGATGTTTTGTGGTTTTTTTTAATGGATTATAATAAATCCGCTTAATACTCACAAGATAAACGTTATTGGACCACAGCCCAAGGACTTTCTAAAGACTGTAGCGTTTCCTTTTTCTGGTAAATTATCCATCACGTTTTATCTTATTTTGGTATGGCTTATTCCTTGCAGTTGGTAATAAAAGAGAGTCCTGGGTCATTTAAACAAGTAATTAAAAGAATCATTTACTATTTCTTGCCTTTGAAAAGTGCTAATTTTATTTGTTGTGGGTTAATGATGCATTTATTGTCTATGCTTACAACTTCTAGTGGTTCAAAGGTGAATCATTCAAACAGTAAAAAAAAATTCTGTAACATTGAATTGCATTATAGATCTTTAACTAAAAATATAGGCTTTTTATTTTTGAAAAAAAACTTACAAATTTGCTGAAATGCAATACTAAATTAAACTCTGAGGCAAGAATGTATTTATTTTAAAAGTATGATTATTTGGGAAAATGCCAGTTACAGCTAAGTTGAGTCATCATTTTATGAGACATTTATTTGAATTAATGTGACATTATTTAATAGAATACCATATAAAACCGTGTATGACTTGTCAAATGAGAATCCATTATAGTTTTGCAGTTTCTTTCTTCTTCTTATACTTTTGCAAGTGACTTTCAGAGACATTTATTCTCTCATCCCATCACTATTTTAGTGCCTACTGTATGCCAGGCACTGTACAAGGTGCACAGCTCAGGATGGTAGAGTCAGACAGACCATCAGTGGTGTGCCGGTAATGGTACATGTTTAACACTGGGCTTTCTGTCTGGGAGGAAAGGCCCTGGCTTTTAGTGGTTGCTGTTTTTTGTAGTGTGAATACTCCCACCACACCAATTTCAGTCTGCAAATGCGATATTACTGAATGGGCTGGGAAAAGGTGCTAAGTGGTACAGTTACCTGCCTGATAGAACAAATGTAAATACCTAAAGAACATAGAGTAAAACAGGAAATGATCACTTTTGAGTATTTATTATCCTTTTTAATAGAATTCATTGTAACTTTATAGAAAGTAATTTTTAATGACAGTTGTAGTTTAATGACCAATTTATAGAATTCTGACAAATTTAAGAATTGGCTTTCATCAGCCAATACAAATGATCTCCAAAGTGCTAAGGGACAAATAACATTTAAACAATAAAACATATGCTAAAGGGTGATGTGTGACCAAAAACTAAAGCAGAAGCAGGAACGAGGAATTGCCATGCACGTGGGCACATGCATGTACCTGTGCTGTTTTAGAAAGGCTAGTCAGTAGAGGCCTCGCTGAGAAGTTGACATTTGAGAAACATTCTGAAGGAGGTAAAGGAGACCATTAGGAAGCCTCTGGGAAAGGCTGTTCCAGGTAGAATGACCAGCAGATGCCAACCCTAGGCAGGAGTGATGTGGCACATTCTAGACTCCTCAAGGAGGCCAGCTGGTTGGTAGAAAGCTCAGAGTGATGTAATAGGCAGTGGGTCAGTGATGACTGGAGGCTTATCACTTAGGTACTTGTACACAAATGGTAGGAGCTAAGCAGTTATTTGCATGAGGTAGAAGGCTTTGGGAAACTTTTGAACAAACCAGTGACTTCTGTTTCAAATGCCATGGACTGACTCTGGCTGATGTATGATTCTAAGAGACAAGGACGGAGGTAGAGAAGCCTGTTGGAGGACACACTACTGCAGTAATTCGTTTGATGGTTACTTGGGTCATGGTGGTAGTGCTGGAGGTGATGAGACATGACCAGATTCTGCATCTTGTCTGCTGGTAGAGTTGATTGGGTTTGCTAGTTGGAGGCATGGGAGAAAAAAACATGACTCCAAGGCTGGTGCCTGAGCAGCTGGAGAAATGGAGTTATCATGAACTGAGAGGAGGGAGACCACTGCAGACTTGGGGAGACAAGTGTATGTTTTTGCCTATGCTGTGTTCAGTGTGACTGTGACACATGTAAGTAGATATGTTGGGTGGGCAGTCAGGTTTGGAGATGTAAATTGGGCAGTCATTAGAACAGAAGTGGATGAGGTTACTGAGAGAATGGAAAAGAGAAAAGCTCAAGAGCTATCAACCCATTGGGAAGATAAGGATGAGCCAGTAAAGGAGCCTGAGCAAAGATAGCCTGGTGTTAGAAGGGAAACAGTGTCTAGAAAACAAGTCCAATGCGTGTTTCAGAGAGAGAGTAAGCTATTATGTCTGATGCGACAAGTTATAGGTAAGATAAGTGAGAACTAACAATTGTTCTTTGGCCTTAGAACATGGAGGTCCTTTTGGACGGTGGTGGGTTTGGTTCTGCTGTGGCTGACTGTGTCGAGAGACTGTTTTAATGAGATCTGGGAGGAAAGAAACTGGAGACGATCATGGGGCGTTCTTTCCATGGTTTTGCTGTGAAGGAGGACAGAGAATTTGGTGAGAGCTGGCTGGGAAATGGAGTCAAAGTGTTTTCCTTTCTCTCTGAAAAAAAAAATAGTGTATTTGTATACTACATTTTTTTTCTTTTAAAAGTGTTTTGAAAGTCCTCTTCCTCTATGATGCAGAGTTTTAGCTTTATACTAAGTCTTGTCCCATACGGAAGTTTCTTTAAAACATGTTCCTTTCACTCAATAGGACCCCCTGTACGTAGAAAACACGTTTGTTGTCATCTTTTGTCACGTGGTTCCTCTCTTTGGGGAAGAAGCTTATGTGTTTCTCAGCTAAGGTGGGCCTCCACCCCAAAGCAGTGCTGGTCCCATTTCCAGATCCTTGCGTGCGTATTAAGTAAATATAAAGATGAGCTCCCTAAGCAAAGGTCCAGTCATGTTTGGATTTGTGATTCAGAAAGGCATTCACAAGGTATAGGTTCACGGTGATTTTGATATAAAGGATGTTTTAGCAGCACCGTGTCATGCCCACGTCTCGTGTTTTCTAAGTGTCTTCATTTGTCAAATGTTGCCTCCCAGTCTCATCTCATCCTTATGGAAGCCTGTAAATTAATACTTGAGGCAATTATGGTGAAAATGATAAAGTCTGATGGAAATATAATATGGAATAATTGATTAATTCCTTAACTCACCATTCTGTTTTCACCTTCTAGTACACAACACATTTTAGCTGCAGTAGTAAGGCTGTATCTGACATCATCAAAACTGATGGATCCAAGAGAGGATTCAACAGAGAAAACAATCATAAGTAGGAAAATTCCTTCAAAGATGGTTGCCATTTCTCTTTGCCAAGTTATATCTTTTTTGCATTTTTTACCTAATGTAATGTGAGATAATAGCTGTATGTATATGTAACTATGTATAGCTTGGTTTTTTATTACTGAGGTAGAAATAGAAAAAAAAATTAAATCCCAAAACCCTAGCCTGTCAAAAAAAATTTCCATTAAAGGAAAAAACCTTTCCTCTTACACTGTGCTGGTTATTAAGATATAAATTAAGGAAATAATAATATTAATTGTTATTTATAAAGCTATTCCATTTAATCCATTAATTCTATTAATGGGGACACATAGATGTAAACAAGTATGATTTCTTAATTATGAGCTTATCCACTACAAAATTCCTTTTATCATGCCATTTGCCCCATAAGGCATATGTGCTATAATCTATTTTTAATGTTTTGCAGCATATTTATAGGGTGAAATTATGCATTTAAATCTTTGGTATGTGTTTGGAAACCATCTGTTAGAACTTACTGGAAAATAGAAACTTCCTTCATTAATGTGTTCCCATATTTGGGGGACTTAAATATTTAATAATATCCTTCCTAGTTCACAACTGAAAGGATGAGAAGCATTAATGAAAAATAGTTTTATTTATTCCAGCAGGAAGATCAAAACTTTACTGCACTGTATTCTGTCATGTTTTAGAGTTGTGTTGTAAAAATAAACATTTATGATTTACTAAGGCAGCTAAAAAGTGTATCCAGTCAATAGTAATTTAAACTTTAGGATGTGTTCAAGGAGTATTCATGAGAGACTTGTCCTCACAAAAAGGAATAAAAATTGTATCTATTTGAACATATACTTGGGCAGTTGGAGAAAGTGAAGTAGGGGATGGATCTCAAAATGAATACAAGAGTCCCAGATTTCAAGGAAGTTTAAAAAGTAGTAAAATATGCATAGTAATTCATGAGTCTTAAAAGAGGGGTAGAAGAGATTTGTACAAATTGATCACCTTTTGTTTTGTGTAATCAGTTTATAGGAATTGCTTTACAAAAGTTACTCTACTTCTGTCTTTTATCCCTTTGCAGATGTATGAGCATTATCAGATTTGTTTCTCTTCTGTCAATTTTTCTTTCTTACTCTCTAAGACATTTTACCTTTTTAAAAATGTATATTAAATCCTTCCCTTCCCCAGATGGCTGTAATGTTTACACAGCTTTCTATACTAAAATAAACACACTCCTGGGGCGCCTGGGTGGCTCAGTCACTTAAGCGTCCGATTTTGGCTCAGGTCATGATCTCAGGGTTCCTGAATTTGAACCCCACATAGGGCTCTGTGCTGACAGCTCAGAGCCTGGAACCTGCTTCAGATCCTGTCTCTGTCTCTCTCTGCCCCTCTCCCCCCTGTGCGCTCATGCTTTCTCTCTCTCTCTCAAAAATAAATAGTAAAAGAAAATATTAAAAATATTAAAAAAATAAACACTCCCTCAAGAATTGCAACTGCAAATATCTCCTGGCCTTCCTGTAAAAGATGAGAGTGAGCAGTGAAGAGGCTGTCCCGGTGCAGGAGCCCTTAGTGCTGCCTCCGCCATCTCTGTAAAGTGGTCAGCTGAAGAAGGAGAGAGACCCAGAGAGCACCGTGGATTCTAGCTCTGTGTTGGCACAGTGTTCTCAAATTCATATTGACATTTTTGTAAGCGAAATGCATGTATAGAGATGCTACCTAGAAAGTGATAAAATACCCCTGGGTCAACAGATCCTCAGTGTACAGCTCAAAGTAAAATTCTGTTTTCTTGAGTTCACTAAAACCAAGAATCTTCTGTCCCAGACTTTTCCATTTAACAGTCACTCCATCTCCTCTTTGATTAGTATTTTCCCTATATTTCTCCTGAATTTTTCATGTATGATTTATTAGTAGAAAAGAAAGTTAAGTTAGATAATTTCATTTTACTTGCACCACAGTATAAAACAATCAAATTGTCAAACAACAGTAAAACAAAGAACATTTTAAGAAAGATGGTTGGATTTTAGCTTGAGTGATAGAACTTAGAGAATTCTCTTTTTCAGTAGGCTGCATCTCAGAATTTTGTTTCCCTATGGATTTGGAAATATAAACATATTTTTTAGCTTTCCTTTCTTTATTCTAAACAACAACAATGGTAACAACAAATACGAAAAAAAGTGAGGAATATGCAGAAAACTAAAGAAGGGGAGTAACTAGGATTTGGTCTTCAATAGAATGAGTTGGAGGCGGACAGGCTGACACCATTCCTGGTCCTTCCCCAGCGATTGTTTGTATAAATAAGTCTTTTGAGATGAATTACCGTATTGTTTATTTCATTAAAGCCAATTTCATCATTTGCCAAGTTTTTACTTTAAAACCTGCAGACCTTAAGCATGGGGTCTGGGCCTGTGTTTCTGTATGGTATGGATGTTAATGCAATCTACTTAAATGTGTTCAGTGAATAATTGTAACAGAATCTGAACTAGGAGGCAAGGGGTATACACTTGATACTAATTGTTTTTGTTTAAAATTGCTAATGCGATCATCAGTGATGGGATACTCTGATAATGACACAATAAAAAATAGTATCACCTATGTAGTATTCTTGCCAAAGCAGTTTATTGTAAGGCTGAATATGAGAAAACAAGACAAATGTAGAATGTAGACCCCATTTAAAAAGTCTGATGCTTAAAAAAAAAAAATTCCCAAAAGCAATGAGTAGACCTTGATTGGATCCTTATCAAAAGCAAAGTATAAAACATTTTGGGATTAACTGGGACAATTTTAATGTTGACTATATTTTAGATATTATTGAGTGAATGCTAGTTTTCTTAGGTGTGATAATAGAATTATGGTCAGGGATGGGAATAGTCTTAATCTTAGGAGATATATATTAATGATGGTGTAAGATTGTATGATATCTACATTTATTTTTACATGTTAAAGTAGAAAGAAAAAACTATGTATCTGAGGGCTTTCCAGAGAAATAGAGCCAATAGAATGGGTCTATATCTATATCTCTATCTGTCTATTGGGAGATTTATTTTAAAGAGTGGTCCTTGCAATTATGGGAATTGTCAAGTCCAAAATTAGCAGGTTGGGCCCCCAGGCTGGAGACCGCAGGAGGGTCTGATGTTAGAATTCAAGTCTGGAGGTCTGCTGTCAGAATTCCGTCTTGCCTAGGAATCTTATCATATTTGGGCTTTCAACTGATGAGATGAAGCCAATCCACATTAGAGAGGGCAATTGACTTTACCTAGAGCCTTCCAATGTAAGTGCCATCAAAAAACACTCTCAGAGAAATATCCAGAATAACATTTGACCAAGTCTCTGGGCACCATGGCCCTGTCAAGATTACAATAAAATCAACTGTTGTACTATTTCTATCCTATCTATATATCTATAAAGAGAGAAAACAAATGTGGGAAAATGCTAACAATTGGTTACTCTAGGTTAAGGGTTTACTGTGTTTATGTAACATTCACTGTTTCTGTAGGCGTGAACATCTTCAAACTAAAAGGTTGGGGAGAGCAGAGACCAAAGAGAAGCTGTTTATCATTCCCACACATTTCTTTGTGATTTAGGCTTTCCGATACCTGTGGCATCTTGTACCCCCAATTTTTTTTGGCAGAAAAAAAGTTAAAGTGTGCCTGGTGTCTATCTTAACTGTCAACGAAGGAGGTCATCTTCTTTCCTTGAGTGCCAGCATGCCACCAAGAGTCACTTCAGAGGTGTGTGACAGAAGGAAGAGCATTCTGTTTAAATCCAGAAGAAGCCTGCACATCCAAGCCCCTATTGTACCTCTTGGTTATTTATTTCCCCTTTTTAAGAAAACATAGGTGAGGTGATATGCTGCTGAAGAAGAGTTCACTTTGCAAAAACATGCCTTAAACTGTAATATGCTGTGCAGAAAATACAAGGTTGTGGTGTGGTGCACACTGTTGGCCAGAAGGCTGTCGTGGACTGTTTCATTCTGAAGTGGAATCAACTCTTGTCCTTTCATTAGTCTGTCCTCAGAATCCCTTCCATGGCATTCAAGCTCCTGCAAGTCTTTCCTTTCTGAGAACTCTGGGAGCGGCCGCGTGTTTGGCTTGACACGTAAAATATACTCAACTGGAATAGCCCAGGACACATACTGAATCTATAAATTCTCTGAATTATTATAAAATATTCATATTTCTGAGAGAATGTTCACCTGTTTTAATAGTCATAACATTTCATAAATTCCACATCCCCAAGTTGAGTTAACTGCCTGCAAGCCCCAACTTTCACCCCAGTTCTAGGTCCTGCATTTTCATTCATTCACACAGCACTGCTTTGCCCAGTGGATCGGAGGAGCTTTTCTATGCCCAGCCCTAATGATGGTCTTCCTAATTTTCCCCCCAAGTCATAGCCTTTTCTTCATTTTGGAGATTTTCAGAGGAGTTTTGAGAATTGTAATTTTTCTTTTCTTTTAAAGAATGGGATTCTTTTTAAAAATTTTTTAATGTTTTATTTATTTTTGAGAGAGAGAGAGAGAGGGAAACACAGAATCTGAAACAGGCTCCACGCTCTGAGCTAGCTGTCAGCACAGAACCTGATGCGGGGCACAAACCCATGAACTGTGAGATCAGGACCTGAGCCGAAGTTGGACGCATAACCAGCGGAGCCACCGAGGCGCCCCAAGAATGGGATTCTTGACGAAATGATAAAGTGCCATTTGCACTGTTCCATAGCCCAGCACTGTGCCCCTCACTGTAGCTGTTGGGGGGATGGGCCACTCAACACAGGGCATGGCATGACACATGGGGCTCTAGTGCTGCTGGAAGAGCCATATCCTTAGCCTCTGCCAACCATCCTGGGGTTTTGTTATTATTATTATACATTGACTACAGTTGACATACAATGTTAAATTAGTTTCAGGTGTACAACATAGTTATTTGACAAATTTATACACTACACTGTGCTCCCTGCAAGTGAGCTACCGTCTGTCCTCATACAAGACAAGTGCAGTATCATCGACTGTATTCTCTCTGCTGTACATTTTATTCCCATATTTATTCACTCCTGAACTGGAAGCCTGTCTCTCCCACTCCCCATTTCTCCATGCTGCCAGCTTCTCTTGACTGTTGCTGCTGCCTTTCCTCACTGGCTCTAAGAGAAGATTGTGTTTATATTGAGGGGATTGGAGAAAGAGAAAGGGTGTGTTAGGTATCCCTGGGTACCAAAGATATTTGGTCTAGAACAAAACTCGAGAAAAAGTGAAGCATCCAGATTACTTAGATGGAAAATGAACAACTTCATGCTTCCCTTCTCAATGTATATCTGCCAGAATTTCAACATGTTCCAGCGACACCAAAAATGCTTTGCACTTTTTTCATTATTTTGGAAATGAAAAGTTTTAATTTTCATTGATCACCCAAGAACTGCAAGAGATGGTAACTAACACATAAAACTAAATACGTGTTGTTTATTTATCAAGGATAAATTCTAAATGTGAAAGCCTTAGCTTATGGAAGACAAGGCATCTATGCAATGGCATTTGTAATTTCTCTTCCAAATAAAATAACTGGAATTTCTGTACTTTGTTGAATGCAAACTTTGGATCAGGGACTAACAAGGGGTCAGAGTTCTACAGAAAGTACTCCTCAGTGTTTGCTATCTTTTCTAAGACCTCCACATAAGTCATCTGATCAGTGTGTCATGTGTCAGTGTTTCAAGTTGCCGTTGGTGATTTTTATTTTTTTTTTAATTTTTTAATGTTTTATTTATTTTTGATAGAGCGAGAGACAGAGCATGAGAGGGGGAGGGTCAGAGAGAGAAGGAGACACAGAACCAGAAGCAGGCTCCATGCTCCAAGCTAGCTATCAGCACAGAGCCTGACGTGGGGTCCGAACCCACGAATGTGAGATCTGACCTGAGCCGAAGTCGGAGGCCCAACTGACTGAGCCACCCAGGCGCCCCGCCATTGGTGATTTTTAAATTAGCTGTGGCTTTGCTGGTAAGAAGGAAGCTAAATTAGCGATTAATTAATTCTAGTTCCTTATTTCTAGTTAAAAAACAAAACTATACCTTCTAAAAATAGCAGTCAAGATACAACACATCCCATCGCCCGTGCCATTCTCCTTCCTCGCCCTCTCCCAGAGGCAGTCACTGTTCTGGGTTTTGTTTTTCTTTATTTTGTTTTACCTTAGGTTAGTTTTGTATGTTCTAGAACTTCATATAAATGGAATCATGTAGTATATTCTTCATTTACTTATAGGGTTCTGGGGTATTTTTATTGCTGTACAGTATGCTATCGTCAGAACATACCAGTGCATCTCTCCTACTGATAGGCACTTAGGCTTTTTTCCAGTTTTTGACTATTAAGGATAAAGCTTCTATGAACATTCTCCTTCATGACTTTCTGTGGACATGTATTTCTTTCTCCCCCACCTTGGAAAGTATGTAAGAAGGGAATTATTGGATCATAGAGATGTGTGTTCAGTCTCAAATTAACTGCCAGACACTTCTCTATGGTGGTTACAGCACTGTATCTGAGGGTTTTTTTCTATACTTCTTCAACAGTGTTTTAGGGTCCCTGTGTTTTTAATTGTAGCCATTCTGGTGGATGTATAGTGTGTGACTTTTTAGTATCAAGGTAAAATTTTCAGAATTCTAAGGTCAATTTGAAGGTAATGTATTATTCTAAGCTATACCTACATAGTTTAATTAGGAAATGTGGGCTCTTTTCAGAATTGCCCAGGTATTTTTGTTAATTGGTTTGAATTGAGAAATTTAACAATTCAAGGTAATAGATACTGATTAAGGATAAGGTAAAAGATAATGAAAGCTAACTAGGCAATTATGAGAATTCCTCGCATTTAATGTGAAAACTTATGTTTTTAATAGATTGGTTTGCTCATTAGCTAAGTCATTTATTCAGTTCACCCATTCACGAGTACTTTCTTAATGGAATTGTCTAACAGTGCTGTCAAGTAGAGTATTACATGTTGATAGACATGGTCCTTCTTGCTCTTCAGTATGGCCTGCCATTAGTAACATGTGATTATTGAACACTTGAAATATGACTAGTGCTACTGAGCAATGGCTTTTTACAGTTTATCTTAATTAGGACTTAGTGTCAACTGTATTGGATAGTGCATGGTCAGGTAAATATATTCAGGTGTTGTTTGGTCTTGTATTGTATTATAACAAAAAACGCCTGTATCCTTTATGTACTAGAAAGTACAAGTCTGGCTGTAATCATTGCCTTTAATTCACTTAAATTTTTGGTATTTATTTTTTATTCAAGTTTTTATTGTGATAATTTTAGATACATATGCAGTTGTAAGACTTAATAAAGATCTGTGTGCCCTTTTCCCAGTTTCCCTCATTGGTAACATTTTGGAAAACTATAGTATAGTATCACAACCAGAACACTGAGGTAAATACACATAAAAAATTCCCTTGTGAAATTACATCTTCTGTTTACTTGATCTAATGCTTAGATTTAGAATAATAGCCACCAGTAAAAAAGTCTTTCTACTGGTCGGTTGTTTCTATGCATGAAATGAAACAGGCAGCTGATTCAGACCCCCTTACATTTAGGGGGTTAGAAACGTTCTCATCTATTCCATTTGTGTTATAGACACATGTGCTTTTTTAATTGGTTAGATCATTACTGAGCAGATTGAATCATAAAGACAATGAATCATTAAAAAATCCAGTTTTATTAAGAATAAAGTCATTTGATTTTGATGATTATGTGATTATGAAAGGTATAATGTCTTGGTGTGAAGAAAGAAAACAAAAGATTCTAATTAGACAGCATTCTATTTTACTACTGAACATAATGGGAGAAAATAAAATATTGTTTGTTTTTTCCAATCTCGAATCTTTTATAGGAATAAAAGGCATTCTTAAGGAATAACTGTGAATGCTGGTTTTTTTTGGGTCAATTCCCAGAAATGTGGTAATGCTGTAAGTGAGGCTGGAGCACAGTTAAGTAAGTTGACAATAAAAATATTACTGTTGTCCTTTAAAATAATCTTTTATAATAACAGATGTTAAGTAAATGGATGCCATGATAATTGATTTCGATAAAGGATATGAATCCAAGAAGATATTTTGGGACCTTCCTAAGCTCATCCTACATCTGCCTAGTCCTGTCATATGACCCAACTACATTCATCTCGTTTTCCTCCCTCTCTCAGCTCATACTAAGGGTCTGTTTCAGAAGTATTAACTTGGAACAAAATTATCCTGTGGTTTCTGTGCTTGCTGTTTTTCTGGATGAAATGGGTTGATTCTGAAGTAAAACTGCAACTTTTCTAGGTCCGTTCAGTCTGCAGCTTAATGTGTTTCCTGAGTTGTGTGGGGACGAGAAGGCAGCACAGCGTCAGAGCTGTTGGTGCTTTATGCACGGGCCTCTGCTGGGAGATACGGTGAAGTGAAGGTGCATTAGGCAATACGACTATTTCTTGTCTTTATTGAGCTTAGGTTCTAATAGAGCAGGGTCGACACGTGCCAGGCGAATTCACTGTGGTGCTGACAGTGAGCATGTGGGTGGGAAGGAGCCCTTCGCTCTTGCTGTGTGGAGGTGCCTGCATTTTGGCATGGCTTTAGAGGATCAGCCAAGGTGGTGGGAGTACGCATTCATTCTGAGTGTAGGGGTGACATAGATGATGGGTCACAGGCCACAGATGTTTGTGTATTTAGTCTCCAGAGTAGAGGGTACATACAGGGAATTAGCATGGGGATAGAAGGGAATTAGGGGTACAGATGGAGACTTATTGTGATGATTCGGAGTCAGGGCTATGGCTTTTTGGACTTTGGGGGGGCAGTGCTTACTTTCATATTTAAATGTACTTCTCAGTATTCCGTTTTCTTCATTTTTCAACAGAATTTTTCTTCAAAATTTTTCTTATTGTATCAGTATATCTTTAATATTAATTGGGTTCCAGAAAGATGATCTTAAAACGTATCTTAAAGGGAAACTTCCATTTTGTGAGGTGTCTAAAATCAGGTATAATTTAGTGACCCTCCTCCTCTGTTTTATCTTCTATGTTAATTTTTTCTTTTTATGAATATATTTAAATAGATTTTAAAATGTTTCATAGTTTTGTCAGTATTTAATACGAGAATGCTTATCTCAGTCATTTGATTAACAGCATTATAAAGCAGCATACGTTTTATATCAGCAAGAAAGTCTAAAAGGAATTCTTGAGCTGGAATGAAGATAGAGGTAGAGTATTAGATTAAAATATTTTTTAATGTTTTATTTTTGAGAGAAAGAGAGAGAGAGACAGTGTGAGCAGGGGAGGGTCAGAGAGAGAGGGAAACACAGAATCCAAAGACAGGCTTCAGGCTCCGAGCTGGTGTTACAGAGCCCTACGCAAGGCTCAAACCCATGAACTGCAAGATCATGACCTGAGCCGAAGTTGGACGCTTAACCGATTGAGCCACCCAGGCGCCCCAGTATTAGATTAAAATTAGATTAAAATTAGGATTGCCAATGGTTAAGGTCCTTGGCTTAAATTACAGTAGAACACAGGATAAAGGGCTATTCTGGGAGGGAGTGGGTGATGATATGCTTAAAATGTTTTCAGGCAATTTAAATAGTGTTTTGTCAGAAACAGCCACACGCAGGTTGTCTGTATATGGAAAACACAAAGTGGTTTTATGTATAATATAGCTGAAATCACTTGGAACTCATGAAATATAAGAGGCGGAGCTGCCACTCAGGACTTAATCCAAACTTACGGCCTGGAATTGAAGATGAATTCTGAGTGCTGACCATGTCCCTAGTACTCTGCCAAGCATTTGTCTCTGTTAATCCTCAAAGCTACAAAGCCAGTACCATCCCCATTTTACAGGTGAGGACCCTGCGGCTCCAGGTACTACATATTTAATTCAGAATCTCTCGTGGTAAAGTAAGACACTGTGATTTGAACCTGGCTCTGTCTGCCTATGGATATGGTGCTTGCAACCGCCAGTAATTTCACTGGATGTGTTTTTTTTTTATTTAAAAATTTTAATGTTTTATTTATTTTTGAGAGAGAGAGAGAGAGAGAGAGACAGCATGAGCAGGGGAGGGCCAGAGAGAGAGAGATACAGAATCTGAAGACAGGCTCCAGGCTCTGAGCTCCCTGTCAGCAAGGGCTCAACATGACCAGGAGATCATGACCTAAGCCGAAGTCGGACGCTCAACCCCCTAAGCCGCCCAGGTGCGACCGGATATGGTTTTCAAAGAGTGTGCAGGTCCCTAGAAGAACACCCAAGACAGCCATATCCCTCGTTTTGGGGGAGGGTACAGGGAGAAGAGGGGCTTTGAGAACTAAAGGCTACTTTCATGACCTGGCATGGATTATGGACCCTGTTCCTAGAGAGAGCGTTGTGTTCCAACACAGAGACCAGGCGGGTCAGGGGAAACCAATAAGCCAGGATCAGGTGTTGGTAGGAGGACTTTTGTCACTCGTACCTGTGAAATGATGATCTCTGACAGGAAGCTCATGAGACTGACCTCTTACATCATTAGAGGCAGTGCGTGTCTTCCTTCTCCCCTTACCTCGGAAATGTGTATAGGCCAGACTCTGAGTAGTTGATGACAGACACAGAATACCCTCAGATGGAATATAGATTTCTCAGAATGAAGAGTAATATCAGTTCTGATTATAGGAAAGTAACCTAAATGTCAGAGTTTTAGGTATATGTATATGTCATGAAGGCATTTCTGATCAGTAATGAGTTGGAGGAGGGGACAGCACACCACACTTCATCAGCCTCAGCATTGTAAACCCGTCCACAGGATAGCAGAGCCAGCGTCTCGGAGTTTCCGACAATCTCCGGCTCTCGATTTCCAAAATGTTCACAGCGTGATCTGATGAAATGCCATTTTATCCATTAAGTCCTGATGCAGGGATAGATCTGAGGACTACCATAACAAAATCACTTTCTAAGTTAGTGGTTATAAATCAACTGCACCTTTTTTGTTTGTTTTGTTTTGTTTTGAGAAAGGTTTATATCTGGTTTGATCCTTTCTGATCAATGTTCTGATATTATCCATATTACATATGAATAGTATATGTTATATATGTAATACACATTGCATTTGTTGAACAAGGGTTTAAATTCTTATGCATTATAATTCTGAGTTAATTAAAAAAACTGAAAAAATGCTTGCCATGAATTCAAGTGTTCTTGTTTTGAGATTTGGGTCTTTTAGCCATGGAGTTAACTGTTAACCTTGTTTTAGATCATGAATTCTTTCAGAAGCTCTAAATAAGTGTATATTTTAGTGTTCTGTACAGCTGTTACTCAGTATCCTCCCTCTGTCTTCTTTACCTCTCATAGCCCTGAAGTCTAGAGGCCAATGAGAACACTTTAAATTCCTTATTTAAAAGAGTATATAGGGGTGCCTGGGTGGCCTAGTCAGTTAAGCGTCTGACTTCAGCTCAGGTCATGATCTGGTGGTTTGTGGGTTCCAACCCTGAGTCAGGCTCTGTGCTGACAGCTCAGAGCCTGGAACCTGCTTCGGATTCTGTGACTCCCTCTCTCTCTGCCCCTCCCCAGCTCGCACTCTGTCTCTCTCTCAAAAAGAAATAAACATTAAAAAAATTTAAAAATGTATATAAAATAGGTTATAAAAAAGTTATAAAATCCTATTTTTCTATAGACTTTAACCTATCACATCAGCATTATGACTGGTTTTGTTGCCTAGTGTCTGGCAGTAGCCCTGAGTAATCTGAGATCTTTGAGAACTATATTGGGAGACTGTCAGGGGCCCAGCTCTTTGACTGTCTAAAAGGCCTTACCAAAATTCTCTATGTTCTGATCCTTCACCTTCAAGCAAACCAGTCTGAGAGAAACCTCATATTCTCACCACCAACCTGGAATGGATTACTTTGGACTCTAATGGTGGCGGGACAGGGAACTAGTATGTTTTTTACGTAGCTCCTTTCTTTCCAACTTTATAAGTCAGTATAGCAACATGTCTAACATACTAGAATTTTCTCTTTTAGATCTCTTTTAAAAATGTGTGTCTTAAGGGCTTTAGTAATATTACCATGGTATTTTCTGTCTGTCTTCTTAAAATATCATTGTATAAAGCAGTGAATATTTAGTGGGCATTACTCTGTGCCAGACAGTATTTCAGTTAAGAAACCATGAGAGGTAAATCTAGAACCAGAATAACAGTTTCTTACAGCAAATATCAGGATGACTGCTCATCTTATGTGCGTAAAGTAGGTTCCCCTTTGTATGTCAAGGACCTAAAGAGGCAACTCCAAATAAAGAAAAGAACTACATTACTAGGAATAAGTACTACAAAGCAGGATTGAGAATGACAATGCTAATACCTGTAGTGTTTACTCAGTGGGAAACTTATGTTTTGAAAAATTTTAAGAAACTAAAGAAAGAGTAACTAAACATCACTGATAATAGTGAAAAGGTCAAAGAAAAAAGGTGAGTGCAGTCACTTCACTATATGTAAATATAGGTGAGAACTGAGTAAAAGGTAATTCATGTCGGTAAGATTTGGGTTTCATTGACTAATGTTCAGTAACATGCTGAATATTGATAGGAAAGGATATAAATGCTTTGTCAAACCCCAAAAGTAAGATCAATAAAAATAATATATAACAAAAAATAGACTAAAAAGCAGTCCTATAAGATAGATTTCATCTCCTAAAATGTAAGGATGGAGATGTTTTTGGAAAACATAAGTGTGTCATAAGGCTGAATTCAGGATATTTCCCTTATTTTTCTGTAGAGCAGAATTGAAATTCTTGATATAAAGACTTAAGTGGTAAATCTTTCTTATAACTGTTAGAAAAAAATTCAAAGTCATAATCTGGTTACAGGTTCATAATTAGTAAGGGGGGAAATAAAACCAAAATTGATGAGAGCATTTTTTTTTTGGTCTTTAAGTAATGTGATCACTCAGTTTAATTAAAAAATGGAATAAAGAGGGACGCCTGGGTGGCTCAGTCGGTTAAGTGTCCAACTTCGACTCAGGTCATGATCTCACTGTTTGTGAGTTTGAGCCCCGCATCATGCTCAGTGCTGACAGCTCGGAGCCTGGAGCCTGCTTCACATTCTGTGTCTCCCTCTCTCTCTGCCCCTCACCTGCTCATGCTTGCTCGCTCTCTCTCGAAAATGAATAAACATGAAAAAAATGGAATAAAGAAAAGTCTCTAGAAAACCATGTTGTTACATACACCATCCTTGCAGTAAAAATGCTGATTTACATGATATGGTTTGCATGTAGAGAAGTGCTAAAGGCAAATTTGTATACATAGTTGAATGAAAGGAAAAAAATAATATAGAAATGAAAACATCATTGTATTGCTCATTCTACTGGACTATTATAAATCAAAAATGAAAATATTTTGCATGTACAGAGCAGAGATCATTCTCTCTTGAAACTGGCTAACCTCAAAATTTTCAACATACTGTGCTTTGATGTTAAGGTAAGAAAAAGTACCAGAAGGAATGATAAACTAGAACCTGTCAAGGAGATTTCAGATCAGGAATTGGGCTTTACAGGGTGAATGGGTTTCAGGTTCAGACGTGACAGTAGCTGAGCAATAATTTGCGTTAAAATGATATTGACCATTTCAGGAAAATAGGTCTTCATAACCAGGAAAATATGGAATAAAAACTGGAGTTTATGATGTTCAAATTCACATAGAAAGTTTTCATAAAGTTGTTTTCCACTAGGCGCAGATGGTGAATGGTAATAGCTAGTTGACGTGGTAGGTTAGTTATCTGCTGTGGCATGACAGATCACCCCGAACTTGGCAGCTTTAAGCAACACTATCCCCTCACACTTTCTTTGTAGATCAGTAATCCATTGGTAACTTAGCAGGGTCCTTTGCTGTAGAATCTGTTACAGGCTGAATTGTATCCTGCTCTACATTTCTCTGTTGAAGCCCTAACTCAGACTGTGACTGCATTTGAAGATAAGACCTCTATAGAGGTAACGAAATTGAAATGAAGCAGTTAGGGTGAGTCCTAATGAAATATGACTGATGTCCTCATAAGAAGTAATTTGCACACAAGCATGTATGGGGACTGAGGAAAGACCATGTGAAGATACAGGGATAAGGCAGCCATTTGCAAGCCAAGGAGAGAGGCCTTAGAAGAAACCAAACCTGCATATACTTGGTGTCAGACTTCTAGCCTCCAGAACTGTGAGAAAATAAATCTCTGTGGTTGAAGGCACCCAGTCTGTTGCATTGTGTAACGGCAGCCCTAGCAAATTAACACAGGCTCCCTCAGGCTGCAGCCATCTCAAGAGTCTGTGAGGGAAGGGGTTGGTCCAAGCCCACTCAGGTGATGTTGTCAGGATTCAGTGCTTTGCTGGCTTTTGAACTGGGGGCCTCACTTTCCCATTAGCTGCTCTTCTGAGGCCACGTAGCCTGTCCCAGAACAGCTCACTTGCAACATGGCAGCTCACTGCATCCTAGCAAGCAGTCAAGAAGGAACAGGCTGAGAGGAGGGAGGGAGTCTGGAAGTCAGTCTTCTACAGTCCTATCTCCAAAGTGACCTCTCATCACTTTTGCTGCATTCCATTGTTAGAATTGCGTCTCTAGGTCCAGCCTAGTGCTCAGGGGGAGAGGATTATACAAGGGTTGAATTCTAGGAAGTGGGGTTCATTTGGGGGTCATCTTAGAGGCTGCCCTACCACACCTGGTTATAGTCTTTGTAAATATATACTTGCAATGAAACTAGTCTGTATAACAGGAAGATATCAGAACATGGGTAGAGACTCATCATATGGTAAAGATTATATGTAATTTGTAATCCATCTCTTTTCTTTATGGTGGTGAGTCATTTTGATGTTTTTTAAAATGCCGTAATAGGATTATATAACTTTGAAAGTACAAAACAAACAACCAGTATGTAGTTTCAACTTGTGCAGCTGAAGGAAGTTTGAGGCATGTTAAAGCCAATGAATGCTAATAGGCATTGAGCAATTAAAAACTTCTTGTAATGAGGTATATCCATCGTATCAAAAGTCAAGAGAGGCATAAAATGCACACTCGTCACTGAGGTTTCATAGTTCTCGACTGTCATATTTATCTCATCTTTTTTTGTGTGTGGCTGTAAGCCTTTCAAGTGTAATTACAGACATCATGGTTTTTCATCTCTAAATATTTAAGTACTCTTACAAGGTGTATTTTGCCACATAACGTAACTATCATAGTAATACATAATAAAATTAATTACTGTATACTAAGATCAAATTTAAATATCCCTTGGTCATCTCAGAAATGCCTGCTTATAGTTGACTTGTTAAACTCTGGGTCTTACCAAGAACCATATATTCCACTTGGTATACAAATTTCTTTTAGTAGGAAGAAACTAGATCCCCTACCCCACTCTCATTTCCTTTTCCTGAAAAACCAATTGTTCAAGAATGGGATGTATTTTAAATTGGTCTTCCCGCAACCCCCCGCCCCCACTTACAAACATTCCTCCAAGTAAAGTTATTTACACCAGCATCTTGTAACTGGAAGCCTCCTATGTTAAGTAGAAGGTGTCAGACAGATCAAATAGAGACATCTGCTCTAATGTAGGCAACACCGAGGGACCTGTCTCCCTCAAGCCACGCCCATTCCCACTCTCAGTCACCTTCTTGGCTAAACCCCTGCGTTTGGCACAATTTGAAGCTACTGTTTTAAATTGTAGATGGTTGAGACTGAAAGAGTAGGAAGAAAAGAAAGGAGCAGACAGAGTGAACAAGAGAGAAAAAAGTGAAGCAGCTGGGCAGGATTCAAATCTTACAGCCTTTTGTATGCCAGAGCAACTGGCTGGTGCCCAGGGACCATGTGCTGAATGGAGGGGTGAGGACAAGTTGGCTGAGGGACTGTTCGTTGGCGTTTATGCCACAAGCCAACCTCTTCCTGATTATTCCTACTAGAATGACAGCTCCACGTGGCCAGGGCCTAGGACAATGCCTGGCACATACACATGCTCAGTTAATATTGGCTGAATATATTTAAGTATGAATGAATAACGATAAACAAGCGTTTACAGATCCCCTATTTGATATCAGTTATGCTTTGTGTCATTTCACATAATCTGTAAGGTATTGATGTACTACTACTAGATCCTTACCAGGTAGGTTATTATTGACATTCTCTTACATATTAAAAAAAAACTGAGCTACAGACAAGTTGGAATTTGACTAAAATTATTCAAACCAAGGTCCAGCAAACTCTAAATACATATTACTGGCTTTAGAGGAACTAGAAATAGCCATGAGAGCTGAATTTTAATTTCAGCTTTTCTACGTGCTATTTACAGACTGTACTGTTTCATTTTATGGAAATCGTTTTGGTTTTCTATTCTTCTATCCCCTTTATGAAAAATGTTGGTAATTAAATATGTTTTCATGGCTTATGTAGGAAGGTAAATTTGATCTAAGGAAGTAAAAGTGTGTTGGAAAAAACTCAAGCTCTCCCCGAAGGTTACCTCTACTATCTACTATAATGTTTAGCATGTATAGTTGGTTTAAAAAAATTATTTGTCTGACATTAATACCTTCTAAATGATAGTTATTACATGTCATTTTGTACATGCTGTTTTTTAGGGTTTTGTAACCGAAACCATTATACACTTTTCCAGGAGTTACTATGTATAACTAATATTTGTAATACACACCCAAGGAACTGTGTGGCATACTTTATATTAGAACTTAATTGAATATAATAGTAAACCTAAATGAAAATAATATGGTACCTGATTATTTTATCACATAGTTTTCTTGTAATGGTATTTGCCTTAATAGAATTTGAATTTTTTAAGCATAGTAATTTTATAGGAAAACTTTGACAGTTTAAGTTGGCAATTCCAAATCAGCCCACTCATTGTGTTCACTAAAGTGTTCTTCCAAAAATAAATGAGTAGGCTGGCATTGTGTTTTAAACATCAAGCTAATTTTGGTTAATTATATAAATCTAAAAGCCATGGGCAAGGCAGCAATTCAGTCTTACTAGATGATGATCAGTGAAATTGTGAGACAGCTTGCTGAATGGTGCACATCAGGCTAATAACCTGAATGCATTGTGTCCAAAAGGACAGTGCCTGGCAGAGCATCAGATAGGAAGCCTTCCCAGCGCTTTAATAAGGGGCTTGTGAAAGCTTGCAAAAGAGGGTACAAAGTTAGAAACAGTAGTAATGGCTCTGATCAGAATTCAAAAACATTAGAGAAAAAAATGGTTACCATGCACAGCTAATAATTCTCTGTTAAATAATGGAAAGCTGGGTTGAGCAGCCTCATGGACCATCCCTTACTTGCTCCTTATCGCTAGTTTTTGTTTAAATAGAATGAGAGTGCCCCATTCTGTGGGGCTTTCATTTAAATTAGCTGGAATTAGCATTCTGCCACAAGCAAGCAGGAAACACAGATGCTGAATAAGAATGTATTGCCGGCAGGAGAGTTTAGAGCACTTGACTCCCTAAAGACTTCCCCATTCAGAGAAGAATCGTGGCTCTCTTTGTACAGGATTGTAAAGTAATAATGGACAGAAGTTTTGTTAGGAGATTTGTGCTGTCACTGAGTTCAAGTGGTGGATTTATGTTGCTGTCTGTTAAATAAGCTGAATTTCTTAAAACACTTCTGCGATTGGACATAGGTTTCTTTACCCCTGTATTCCATCTTATGCCTCCAAAAGACTGCATACAACTTGAGAAAACATCTTTGTACTTGACAGTTGCAGGATTTCTTTATCTTAGTTGAACAATCTGTGGTGGTTTTTTGAATTTATTCAGAAACGAGGTTTATCCGTCCTTCATCCAGATTTCATTGGATGGGCCAAGAATGACTGTTCAGGCTATTCTTTTATTTCATAAAAGAATAAATTTGACCGAACTTTCTCTTCTCAGTGACCATATGGTCATTGTGAAGGTCCATGCTGTTATTTGTAGAAGTGAATCACAGAGAATTTCTGTTGCTCTACAATCCAGATAGTTGATTCACATAATCAAGTTATTTTTCTTAGCTCTGTACAGCCTGATTTTTACTGACCTGTACATTCAGGAGCAGTTGAATGAAAGTACCCTAGAAGACAGAGAGACAGGCTTAAAAGCCATTTATGTTAGCTGAGTGTTTTGTTTTTAAAATTTTAATGTTTTATTTATTTTTGAGACAGAGACAGAACATGAGCAGGGGAAGGGCAGAGAGAAAGAGGGAGACACAGAACCTGAAGCAGGTTCCGGGCTCTGAGCTGTCAGCACAGAGCCTGATGTAGGGCTCGAACTCACGAACTGTGAGATCATGACCTGAGCCAAAGTTGGACGCTTAACCGAGCCACCAGGCGCCCTGGTAGCTGAGTCTTCTAAAGTGATTGCTGGTTTGCGCTGTTACTGTTATCACCTAGCTTTAAAATAAAATCTTAACAGTTCAGCATACCCCTCCCCAAAACTGTATTTCTGTTCATGGTGGTCTTTTATAGAATTTGACCTGCTGGCAGAAATTTAATTAACAGAATTCTTTGTGCTACACACCTAGTCTTGGCCTACCGTATCACTATAGACGAGGCAAAATTTCTCCAGTTATTCTGGTTTAACACATTGCTTTCCAGCCCTCCTAGTCCACTGTATGTTAATTATAAAACAAATGATGTATAAAATTCCTTTTGATTTTAGTCTTTGTAAGTACACATTGTTAAATCATTTTTTTGAATAAAACAAACACATTAATGTTTTTCCCCTAGAACAAATTCTATGACAGATAAACGTATTTTATAACAGACTCCATTTTGAATAGATTGATAGAAATTATACAAGAAATCATCAAACTTTTTAAGGTAACAGTGTATCTGACTCGTCCCATCTCCACATGTGAGGGACAGTAAACCAACATATTTGCCCACGGAGGGAGGAGGTTTTTAATTTCAAAAGATGAAATGTGCTTCCTCTCTTGCCTTTTCTATGAACCAGGCTTGTTGTTTCTCTCACTAGTAGCACTAGACTCTGCACAGCTTCACCCTCTTTCTTCAGAAGAGTTGGTTTTTCTGTGTCTTCCCTAATATAAGTTATGGATTAGACAGTCCTAAGCATTTTGTAATGCATTCATTCCATAATAAAGACTGCAACAAGGGGGAAATCACTTCTTTCCAGGGGAAGAAATCATTCTGGGTTCTGGTCTCTGGTCTCTTCTGACATCCTCCGTTCATTTTTTTGGCATAATGTATAAGCATGACAATTCTAGAGTAGGACTCTCAGAGCTGCGGCAGCTTACATCAAGGGAGCTGGGTTCTGGAAATGAAAGACATGTTATGTAACCCTGGGAGACAGAAAGAGAAATGGCTTCTGAGTCGTACTAACCCAAGTTCAAGTCAGCCTCTGCCAGGTACCTGCAGTGTAACCAGAGGGTAGTTCTCTTTCACTTTTCCTGGACCTGAGTTTCTCATCTATGAAATGAGAACAGTAACCGATGGCAGGAAGACTTGTTTGTGGGATTAAATAAGAGAATGCATGTAAAGCCTCTAGACCCTCACTGCTTTCAGGTTCAGCACATGTTCATTTCCTTTCTCCTGACCTTGAAGGTCAGAAGGTTTGGACAGTGGCCTGGGATTACAGTGCGATGGGCCAGTGTGCCATCTGATGGCAGAAAGCACTAATTGGAGCTCTGCACGTCAGTATAAAATAAACCTTGGCTCACAAGATAGGAAGTCATGGATCCTTTCCTCTTCCTTATTGGTCAGAAGGCCATTCCAGTAAATATTCTTAACAAGAGAGACTAGCAGGAATCCTTATAGTAAACAACCCGAATGTATTTATTCATCTACCTGATTTGCTGCAAAACAAAAACAACTCTATTATTCCTCTAGGTAAAAGTAAAGATCACTGATCAGTACCTAGACTTGGTTCTGCCTTGAGGTATCAGTGAAAACTCAGACACATTCATTTGTTCTTTGGTTCATTATTTCATGCATTTATGTCTGCAAATCTGTATGGAGTACTAATGTATGCCACATGTTTTGCTGGGGACCCAAAAATTAGAAGTCCAGTCTCTACTCTCAAGGAGTTGATAGGCTTCTGAGGGATAGATAAGTATGCAAAGAGTATTCCAGAAGATTAAAGACTAGTAGAGATCTATCGATACAAGCCCTCCTCACTGCCTCTGTGCCCTGGCTCTTTAGTCTGCATTGTCCATTCTTTATAGGCATCTCTCTCACATGGTAGAAAGTCAGTAAAATATTTTCTAAAGTGAATTTAATTGGTATGAGAACATCTTGGAAGTAGTAATTACTCCCTTGGGTAGGGATGGGCTGTTAACTATCTTCATCCTCAGTTGTCTTGAAGGTGGCACAAAAAGGTTCATGTCCTTTTGGATTTCTGTGGTTACTACTGCTAAAGTTTGAATAATGATTTACCAGAAACTGATGTAATCAAATATAAATTAATGAACTAAGTTACTTGTTGCCCAGGCAGCAGTTATGAATTAACCGAGAATTGAATTATAAGTTGTTTTTTTATTGTATAGACTGCATACTTTTTGGCATTTTTCTTGCTGTGTTTTGAAAATGGAGGAAAAAAATTTAAGTGCCTTTTGCCAGTTGAGTCACAGAAGGAGGTAGATAGGAACTGAATATAAAACCATAAATGCAATTCAACTGAAAAACAATCATTTGAATTTGAGGTAGTTAATACTGAAATTTCTTGATAGTGTTTGAAGATTCTTAAAGCGCCTGTCACAAGCAGTCACAATTGGAAGAACACTGGGAGTTCTTGCAGTCAGTATTACTCTTGTGTTTCTTTTATCAATGGATTCTTCATGAAAATATCCCTTGGCATGAAGGAAACACAATTTATAAACCTTCAGCATTATCAGCCTGATATCATTTATTTAAAAATTTAATACTTATGAAAAAGCTCCTCAGTTTTACAGTGTTATAATTTCTGTGGATGGAAGACTGTGACAGTGGTGCTAAAATTTCTGATTCTTTCAGTTGTAGGAATGGCTAAAACTAGTTTACCTGACTATACATATATATTTAATGTTGATTTGTTTTTGAGGGAGAGAAAGACAGCATGAGCAGGGGAGGGACAGAGGAGGAGACGCAGAATCTGAAGCAGGCCCCAGGCTCTGAGCTGTCAGCAGAGAGCCCGACATGGGGCTCGAACCCACAAACCGTGAGATCATACATAACCTGAGCCAAAGTTGGACACTTAACCGACTGAGCCACCCAGGTGCCTCTACCTGACCTTAGTCTCAAGCAAAGTTACTCAATTTTTAATTACTAGAAGTCACTTTCATCCCTCATATACATCTTATCTTTAAAACAACCCAGTTATTTTTATCATCTACTTCTTTCAAGTCCAGATGTTTGTACTTGTAGCACATAGGACATTTAAAATAATTTTTCCTTGCAGTGTGCTAGAGGTGCTTGTTTGTTTTCTCCCCTCAACTGGTTGTTTCCCTCCATTTCCTTCTAACCTCATCTCTCGGGTTTTTTTTTTTCTTTTTCTTTTTCCCTCATATTGCCTGCACAGTCCCTCAGCTCTTGCCCGTCCAGGCCATCCCCTTTGTGTCTCTTCTCAGTCATGTAAATCCCATTCTTCCTACACTGCTGTGTTCCACCTGTGTGCATCTTGTCTCCCGTCCTTGCTTTTCTTTTTACCTACCCCTGTATTTCCTTGACTTTTATCTTCCCTCCCTCCTTGCCACCCTTGAATTGTTGAGACTACTCCTGCCAAATGACTTTTAGGCAATTTCCTGGCATTACTGTCCCTTCAGGTATCTACACCCACACATGCACATATACTGTGTTTAATTTGGGCCTTGTTTCCTTGCTTCTTCACAGCAAGGACTTTGTCACCATCCCCTCTGCGTTGTGCTGACTTTTGCTAAGTGAATGTTTGTTGAAAGAATAGCCTACTTGACTTTTCTACTTTTATCCCGACTGTACATACTCTTATACTGTAAGGTATGATAGCCTTGCCTACAGTATTTATCTTGAACAAAGTTCCTTTTAGTTCTACTGTTACAAAAAATGGTTCTGTTTTTAATTGTTGTCCGAACCTACCACATATAAACAAATAATCTAAAAGGGATATTTAGAAAAGTTAATGAAACTTTGGAGGTTTTGTTAAAATTTTACATGTTCTTCAAGGCCCAACTTAAGTATTACTGCCTCTAAAATGAATCTCTTCCTATTTTATTTCCATGATACTATTTCTGTATATATTATAGCATTAATAAATATTATACATGGTTACCTTTACATATACTTGTCCTTCCCTATTAGTTCCTTGGAACGACAGGAATCATCGCTACATTTCCCAAAGCATTTAGCATGCTGCCCCTCATAGCATAGATACTTGCTGAATGTTTGTTATACTGAATTGATAGGTAGAAAGAATATTTTTTAGAAAAAAGGAAATTCCAATAAACACTTGTCTTCATAAGGCATAAGAAACCATGGAGCCTAGAGCAAAGACTGGGACTTAAATTGAGAAAGCATAAGGGATAGGACATATCTCTGAAAACATTGATTTTTAAAGTTTTAAAATATACACTGAGGATTTGAATGTTCTGCAAGTGAACATTCATAACTGTGAAAGAGAAAATGTAAATAAAAATATTCGGTAATGACTGAAAGTGTGTAAGTGTACATAAAGTGCTCATTTTTTTTTAATTAGGAAAGGACACAGAGTAATTGCAGTAATATATAAAACCATAGAATGTGCTCAATTACGTTTGAATGAATTGAAACTTCTGTTTCAATTATATATAATTTACCACAGTTCAAACAGTCATTCCTACATTTGCATCTGACTAGTTTTATGGAGGAAAATTAAAAAAAAAAAACCCTTCTTTCATCTTTCACACACTTTTTTCTCATGAGGCCAACTGGCTAGTGTCACAGACTGTTTCTTCTCATTTGGGGATTATAATTAAACAAGGGGATAGAAGAAAACACCAAGGGGAGGCCACAGCCACAACAGCCTGATTGTAGCGATCTGAGGAACAAGAAAGAATGAAGTATCCGTGGGAGATGAAGGAAGTGACAAACCCTGAGTGCAATTCTCAAGGAAATGGCTCTAACATGTGCCTACAGCTCTGGCTAAAGGAGCACAGGTGGCCTGGGCTCAGTTTCTCCTTCTGCTCATTGCTGTTCCCAGTTCGCCTTCACTGCTTCTCTCAAACACATTTTAACAATCAAAACTTAGCATAAAAAGGGAAGTAATGCACATATGGATCTGTTCCTCTTACCTTAATAGGAGTTTGCCAGAGGAAATATCATATATATGCTGTAAAACAAAAGTAATCTATGACTTGATGTATTCTACGACTTGAGATACAAGACTTCCAGGCCTTGCATACCTGAAAGCCTTATCCCAGTCTTGTTATAGCCATACCTCAGAGAGATTGCAGGTTTGGTTCTAGACCACCACAATAAAGCAAGTCAAACAAATTTGGTTTCCCAGTGCATGTAAAAGTTAGGTTTACACTTTCTTTCAGTCTGTTAAGTGCGCAATAGCACTATATCTTAAAAGAGCAAAGTACCTACCTTATTTAAAAAATACTCTCTTGCAAAAAAAAAATGCTAAACATTATCTGAGCTTTCAGTGAGTCATAATCTTTTTGCTGGGGAAGGGGGTTGCCTCCATGTTGATGCCTGTTGACTGATCAGAGTGGTGGTCAGCTCTCGCTGTAGCTCTAGCTGAAGGTTGGTGCAGTTCCAGCAATTTCTCAAATAAAGACATGAAATTTGTCACATTTGTTGACTTCTTCCTTTTACAAACGATTTCTTGGTAGCATGTGATGCTATTTGGTGGCATTTTACTCATAGTAGGACTTCATTCAGAATTAGAGTCCATCCTCTCAAACCCTGCTGCTGCATTATCAGCTCAGTTTATGGAATGTTCCGAATCCTTTGTTGTTATGTCAGTAATCTTCACAGCGTAGATTTCATCTCAAAAAACCATTTTTCTTGCTCATTCATCAGAAGCAACTCATCTGTTAGTTTTATCATGAGATCACAGCTATTCAGTCCTACCTTTAGGCTCCACTTCTAGTTCTAGTTCTCTTGCTATTTCCACCACACCTACAGTGACTTCTTCCACTGAAGTCTTGAACCTTCAATCTGTAAACAAACAAACAAATAAAAAACCACAGTATCTGCAAAGCACAAAAAAGTAGCATGCACTAAAACGAGGTATGCTTGTATTTCTAAGTCCATTAGTTTTCTTTGCTATAATTGACATCCTTTTTGGTATTACTCATAACTTTCTTTCCATGTTAACTCTTCTAAATCAACAGGTAACTGTATTTTTAAACTGAAAAATTACAGAACAAGTTATTTTTATTTCTCCCAGGACATAGGATCATGTTAACTGATCGTAGTTAGTCAAAAGTGTACTTCAGAAAAATTGTGAGGTTACATTATGTGTTACAATTTTTTGAACAATTGTTGAAAATTAAATTTATTTTCCCATAGTAACCCAGTGCAATTCTGTTAAAGGATAAGTTTATCTACTGTTATTAAGTTTTCATTTTTCCTGATGTAAACAGATTATTTTAAGGTAAAATAAGGTATTTTTGTCAGTTAAAGCCAGCTAAAACTACTGTGGTAAGGAATGAATGCAATGCTTGATTTGATTAAGTTAGATTCTTAGTTTATCCTACATCAAGGATAATAGGTACATATTACATACAAATTTGTCAACATATGCACTGCTTTTCTGTAAGGCCTCTGCACTCTTCTGGTTGATAGAGCTGGAACGCGTAGGGCTCAGCTTCGCTCGTGTTTTAATTTTGAATTGTTAGTCATGAAATTTGAGAGTGTGTTTTCCCTTTACATAAACTTTGCATAAAATGCATACTTTTAATAGTTCTGGCACATTTTTGATAGTTCCAGCTCTTCCAATAAATAATAGGAAGAAAAGGAATTAAAGATAATGCCCATTTAAAATCTCCACCAGATTTGTCTAAGTTATATTATTTTGTTTTAGAATAACAATTTCTGAAAAGTTTCCCCATTACATTAGGGTGCAATTTAGCTTCTTCACAAGGTAAGAAATCAGTCTTGAATTTTTTTCCCTTTGACAGTTCTTGAGTTCACAATTCAAGATTGGTTTCCTAAGCCAGAATGTTAAGGTAAAAAATGAGTAGTTCTCATTTTAGGTAAAGATTACATACTTTTGGGGTGCCTGGGTGGCTCAGTTGGTTAAGCGGCTGACTTCAGCTCAGTCATTATCTCACAGTTTGTGAGCTCGAGCCCCATGTCGGGCTCTGGGCTGACAGCTCAGAGCCTGGAACCTGCTTCAGATTCTGTGTCTCCCTGTCTCTCTGCCTTTCCCCAGCTTGCACTCTGTTTCTCTCTCTCTCTCTCTCTCAAACATTAATAAAACATGTAAAAAAATTTTTTTAAAGAATACATACTTTTAAGTAGCAGTGTGAGCTATAGAAATCTGCATATGTTATGTATGTGTGTATACATGTCTTTTAAGTTTAAAAATTCAGTGCATTTCTTACCAGATAAGATTTCTTAAGGAGGTATTTCCTGCCAAAGTCATAAGGAAAACTGAGCTTTTTTGAGAGGTGAAAGGTTTGGGGTGTGGTAGGGAGAACCAGGCATATGCAAACTTTAAAAAATATGTTGTTATATTTATGGTCATAGGTTCCTATTTAGTCTTCCCAGGTTGTTTGTAATCAGACCAGAGTCCCCTGAAAATCGTACACGTCATTCAACAAATCTGAAAGCGAGCTGTCTTAAACTTAAAAAATAATTATTTCAAACGTTGGTTCTGTAACTCCTCTGAAAACATTTCCTGAAAGATAGTTTCTTGACTCAATAATGTTATTCATAGCAGAGTTCCATCTTTGGATGCTAAGAATCAGTTTTCATTTCCTTCGAGAAAACACACTTTGGCTCCCAGGAATTCATACAGAGATCAGAATTGTAGGCTTTTCCTCTCATGAGGTACTATAGGTATAGAACGGTCGGTCCCCTGCCTTCGGAAGTCTTGGCCTTGGCAGTTGGCTTTGGTGCTGATGGCTAGTGTGGCTGCTGCTACAGAGCTAGCAGACTTTCTGGCATGACTGCTGGGGTGGGGTAGAGGTAATGGGAGCTGCCTTCCGGAGGTGTGGATTATTTTAAATTTGGGCACCATTTGTAAAACTTTTATTTCCTGTTATTCACTTGAACTTCACAGCACAAATAAAAGAACATGTATAATTTTGATGTAGATTAATTTGTTAGAGACTTAGATAATTTATTATAATATTTAAAATCATGTAGTACTTTATATGCCTGTGAGGATGACCCATAGCCATGAGGATTCCAAGGAATATTATTTTCTGTACAGCGATGATTCATATCATTTTAATAGTCTTTAAATGTCTTCTTTGGGTACTCATTATCTTGCCTAATATTACAAAGTAACAGACTTGAATTTTTTAGAGCGGATATTTAAGCTTTTATTAAAATACCGCATTTTGGGAGCCTACGTGGCTCAGTCAGTTAAGTATCCAACTTCACCTCAGGTCATGATCTCACGGTTCTTGGGTTTGAGCCCTGCGTCGGGCTCTGTGCTGACAGCTCAGAGTCTGGAGCCTGCTTCGGATTCTGTCTCCCTTTCTCTCTATCCCTTCCCTGCTTGTGCACATGCCCACTCTCTTGCTCACTCTCTCTCTAAAATAAACATTAAATTTTTTTTTAAATATCGCATTTTATAAGATTTCATGCCAATATTTATCAAAAAAATTAAGTGATGTTGATCTTCAAGTTGCTACTGATATTTGATTCCCCGAAAAATGTTTGATTTCTAATGTACAGTATAGAAGATACCATTTATGAGTGTTTCAATTCCTTTAAAGTGAATCTTTTCTTCTGAAGATCAAGTGAAACAAATACTATTAAATGGTCACTGAACCATTTAATCAAGTCACTGAACCATATAATCAAGTCACTGAACACACAGTAGGTTGAGTCTTAACCTTGCTTGAAACAGTATGCAAACAAATGTAACCAGTTACCTTAACTAGAGTAGAAGCTGCCAATACTCTTGAAATCGTTTATATAAAAGAGAAGTATGTCACCGGGTTATAGTATTGGTGATTGGTGTTATAACTTAGTAAATTGTTTCAGTCGTAAATAGTAAAATGATTGCCTTCCCTTATACCTCTGTGAAGTGTTACCCCGAGTTTCGCTTGAACAAACAATAGGAAATTGCGGCACACTTTTGAATGATGGAAATTTATTTCTCAGGAACAGCCTATTACTAATTGTGGGAAAGGGAGGGTGCCCATATTCATCTGTTTTCATCCAGCTCCACTTGATAAACACCTTAATGAAACTGTTGTTACCAGACTGTGGTCCTTTATCTAGTTTTGTGTAAGGCTTGCTGAGACTCTACTTCTCATTAGGAAGAAGAAATCCCTGCCCCAATAATACTGTCATGCCATTATTTGTTTAACTCTCACACAAGGTCTTTTAACCTTCAGCAAGTGCGAGTAATAAGAGTAAACTCTCCTATCTTTAGCCTTTTCATTACTATGTTCCGGTTCTACCTCAACGTCTATAAAATGCATGCACGACCCAGTACATCAGACTTGTATTTTACAAACTCTCCAAAAACCAACTATTAAATATATCCAAATTAATCAGGACCCGCACTTACTAACTTGTATGCAGAATTCAAGTAGTTACTCGGGAATCATCAGCAGAACAGCACTCATTCCTTCGGTGCCTCTGTCCTGTGTACACTCCCCCTACTCCCAATCCGGGAAATGCTCTTGGGTCAGACATATTTAAGGCTGCCATCAAACATTCACAGCGAGGAGTCCAAAGCTGTGAGGTGAACATCTTCATCAGGTTCACTATATTCTGTACATTTTAGGATGATTTTAATACTAGTTTTAAGGAAAAGAGCAGAGTGATGAGTACTATTCAAGTAGTATCACATTTCATAAAACAAATTATCCCATTTTTATTACAATCATATTTTATACTAATCATACTTAATGTGCTTTTTTATTTATTTATTTTTTAATGTTTTTATTTATTTTTGAGAAAGAGAGAGAGAGACAGCATGAACAGGGGAGGGTCAGAGAGAGAAGGAGTCACAGGATCTGAAGACAGGTTCCAGGCTCTGAGCTAGCTGTCAGCACAGAGCCTGATGTGGGGCTTGAACCCACGAACCATAAGATCATGACCTGAGCTGAAGTCGGATGTTTAACTGACTGAGCCACCCAGGTGCCCCTTAATGTGCTTTTTAAAATAAGCCTGCATTGAAATATTTTTCCCCATTTCAGGAATTGAATTAGAAATTTGTTCAGAGTGTTTTGGTATCTGTTGATTCTTGGAAGCTCCACATTTTCTTCCTACTGGTTGTGTAAATTGCATATGGCAATGTCAATTACTGTCATTATATTTCATTTTTACATGGTTTATAGAAATTGGGCTTTATCTACTTATTAAAAAATGCAATGCCTCATAAACTTTTTAATTTCAATTTTGAAAATAAAAGTAGAACTTTTTAGCTTAATTTTAGATCTAAACAAATTATTTTCTTACCCTGCAGGTATACAGTAGAAAATTTCTTCTGTCCTAACCGATCCTTTCCCTACCTTTAATTTCTTACACTTAACCATTTTTTCTAATGACCTTTCCGTATAACATGGTGGCAGTTATTTCAACTAATAAATAGTCCTCTTTGCTTAGAAGATAAACAGTGAACTTGGATACAGCTTTCAGAATTATTCTGCCGCTATCACAAATTTATTTCTACCATTATTTGCCTGTTTCTTGGAAATGCCTGCCATTTTCTGGCAACTTTTCTGACTACGCTTGTATATACCCACCTTTCTAGGACTCCGATAAATTGCCATTTGTCTCCTTGAACACCATCTGTTCTCAACAGAAGTTCCCTTAAAATACTTACCATATTCAGAAAGTTGATGCTGCTTCTAGCTACCTCAGGTTTTTAATTTTTTTGAAAGGTTTATTTTTTCTCCCTTTCCTTTCTCACCTGCGTTAACTTTACTCTCTTCCCCCACAAACTGGCTTTCTATTACCTATGGAAAGTGCTGGTCTGTTTTTCTCTACAGGTGAAGTGGTCTGAGCTGAGCATATCCAAGGCCCAGGGTGGGGCTTCAGTGCCCCAGGGCAAGCTGGGGAGGCTCCCTGGGGTGAAAAGCTTCCAGGTTTATCTGTCTCCAACAGGATGTCTATGTCTGCCCCCCAGCTCCTCCCAGCCCAGGCTGTCTCTTGCCTTGGAGATTATGGTCATAATTCTGTTACTTGGTTTCCAAGGGCTTGCTGACTTGGAGCCTTTTTTTTTTTTTTTTATAACTTGGGGCATCTCTGCCCTTCCTGGCTCAAGCTGGCAGCCCAGTGTTTTCCCAGTGTGCTTTCTCTGCCTCTCATTCTCTTTTGGCTTCCTGACCACTGTCATGCCTCAGCCCTGTGCTCCTTCTCAGGTGTACACGTGGGCTCTTGTAAGTTGTCTCCTTCTCTGTCTCTCAGCGTCTCTCAGGTCTCACAGCACCTCTGAGGCTGAATCCCTTTCTTTTCTGGGTCTTTAAAAATGATCAGCTTATATAAGTTTTACTAAATTAAGGGATGAAGAAAAAGGCCAAGATGCCATCTGACTCCTGAACATTATTTTACTATATTAACAAAATTATGTTGTTGACCATATTCTTCAAAGCGTGGTGAGATTTGCCTAGATGGAAATCCATGTATGTACACCCGTGTGCTTTGTTTCCTATGTGTGCAAATGTTTTATATTAATCTCTCTCTGCCAGAGAACGCATATAGTATATGCATTGTTTCAAATGCTAGAAAGAGAATATTGGTATAGATTTCAAAATTTATATTGCAAGGAGATATTGTTTTAGTGGAGGACATAGCAATGTCCTTGAAATGAAGTTAGGACATCTAGCAGTTCTAGTTCTGTGACTAGTTCTGTGAAATTAAACATAGGAGGTTTAGTGCATCTTACTTTAGGCATTTCCATATAATAAAATAGAAAAAGGCCGGTCACCCCCATATCTTTGGTGGTAGGGCAACAGGTTGGTATCAGTTGACTGTCCTTCTGTTTCTCATCTGGCAGTATAATGTAGGAAGACATTTTTGAAGCAGAGTAGACCTAAGTGACTTCTACACCGCTTCTTGCCTTGTTCTCTTACAACAGAAGGAATGCCCTTCCTCGACTTCATCATCTTTCATCACTATTTATAGGTACACTGAAACCCTTTTTTCCCACCACAAACTCCACTGGAACTACTTCTGACCACTAAACAATGTCCCATTTGCTTTGATATTTGTGCCCTTTGCCTTGTGTCAAAAACCCTTTTCATCTTTTCTCAGATCTTTCCCAAAAGGAAAAGCCTAACTTTTAAAACTTTTGAGAGAAGCCTCTGTAATTGCTTTTAAAAACATCGGGAAATTTTGATGTTAAGTTAACAATTGTCTTTAACGAGTACAGATTTTTTTGCAACCTTGGAAGATAATGAAATCTAGAATTAAGGCCAGTAGTAAATAGGAGTACCTTTTCATTTGAGGCACTGCCATATTTCACTGAAAGCAAGGAAGACTGGTGTGTTTATGTAAATAAATGCCATGGGTATTTACACACACACACGCCCAGGACTTAGCAGTACAAGTATGGATACAAATCCTGTTTATGACTCAGTACTCTTGGGAGTATTTCCTTGAATCTCTGCGAGTCACATCTCAGTTATAAGAAATAGAAGTCACATTGAGTTAACTGAATCTAGAACTGTCATTTTAGTTTTCCTTGCTTGGAGGAAGGACTATTTAAAGCAGACTTGATGTATTTTTTAAGAGAGGAAAATAATAGAAAGTTATTTCATAGGTTAGTATACATATTCACTCTCTAGTAGGGCTTTATCTGCACCACTGGGCCCACTGCCTCCATTCTGGCACTAGAATATGGCATCCAGATGACAGGAACTTTAGTGTATTTTGTTTGCTGGTATGTGTAATCCCAGTGTCTAGCATATGCCAGGTACTCAGCAATCGTATTGGATAAATGCTAAGAGGGATAAACAGTTGTTCATAACACATAACTATAGGCGTAGAGAGCTACTTGGAGGTAATTCTCCCTAGTCCTTAGGACCAGAATAGCACCAGAGGTGAGATAAGGAAGGAAGCATGAGTAGCTGGAAGGACAGTGATCCCTGACTAGTTCTCCCTTCTTCCATTCCCAACTACTGGCAAGTGTCTAAACGGTCCTTTTAATGTAAATGTAAATATTTAAAGAATTTTAGCATCTGCTTTAATAAGGACCAAATATACCCACACCTCTGATTATAGTGGTAGCCATTTTCTCAGAGCCAAAATATGTATGAGAGTGGAGTTGGGGCAACAGGAAATGGGAACCAAGACGAGAAGAGAAAGAGGTAGAGGAAAGGAGGAATAGGCAGAGTATTTGGGGGATTTTTTTTCTTGTTTTGTCCTTAAGTGTAGGGTAGGGTGCAAGCTATCTGGAAAAGATGGTAATTAATGAAATAAATTAATATAACATTTTTATATACCCTTGTGTTGACTGCGTGGAAAAGTGCTAATTCAGTGGTGGTGTGTTATCACTCGTGTGCATATAGTCCTAGCTAACCAATGAACAGCCTTTCTGCAACCTTAGGTTTCAAATATTTTTAGAGAGAGGAAACAGCCCCAAACTTCAAACCCTAAGAAAAACAAAGACCCAAAGAAAGTACTCAGGATTCTGTCATTGTTCTGTTCGTGCCAAGTCAGGAAATGAGTATACATAGCATTTTCCCTTAAAAGTAAAAGTAAAAGTAATAAAACTGATGAGAAAAAAATGAAGAAAAGTATATTACAAGAGATTTGTAAGTCTTTGCCAAACCTGGTGGAGAATATGGTAATGGAAGGGAGCGTAGCAGTCTGGGGATGGGAATAGGCAATCTCTGACTTCACCTCAGTACTTCTGTGTGTTACCTTGGAGGCCATGGGCCCCCATACTTCGCAGAGTGCTGTTGCCCACATGCTAGTAAATGATCGTTTTACTGAGTTGAAACTGCTTCCTGTGGCAGACCCTGGTTTTATCATTAAAGCCAGAAGCCAGGTAGGTGTTACATGCAGCCATAACAAATTCCTAATTTTTCAGGTCGAAAACCGTTGAAAAACAACTATTTCATATAGCTTAATCCTATAAATTGCGCTTGAGCGGGAGACTTAGAAGGGAGTTCTAGGAGGACCTTTAAAGGTGAACATAGGCAGCTGTTGATGGAATAGAACAGCATTAATGCATCAATCTGAAGGGCATAGAGATAAGGTAGGAAAGGTGTCTCTGAATTACTCTGCAGACTCCGCCATCTAATCTTACTGACTAGTGCCTGCACTTGCTCCCATTTAAAGCCTCTGCTCTTCCCAGGAAATTCTTAATGAAAAATATCTTGAAGAGCAGCAAATCATGACACTGCAGAAGATTTTGGGTGTGTGTATATGTGTTTCCTCTTTAATGTGTGTGTTCATGTGTACCGTATTTTCAGAGCTTACCAGTGAGGCTGGTCTATTCCAAGTAGCATTTTGCAGTGTTGACCAAATCATCCTATTTGGTGATGCCTGCCACCGGGATCCCGGTACCTGTCACACTGCCTTTCAGCCCAGTAAGGACAGGGTCGCTCTTCATATGTATGTGGTTATCCTGTCAACTTCCTTAAAGAAAACCCCTGATGACTAGAAACATTTATTCATGTTTTGGAGAGGGACATATATATTTTACCTGTTACAAGCTAATGTGTGATTTGGAGAGATTTTTTTCTGATTCCTCACACCTTTACCAAAAGATCATATCAGAGTATTAAGCTGATCTGAAAGAACTAATGTTATTTAAAAATAATAGAATTAACCCTAAGAAAATATGTTTATTACTTGGGAATTTTTTTCTCAACTTTTTCTTTCTTTCTTTTCTAATAGTTTATTGTCAAATTGGTTTCCATATAACACCCAGTGCTTCTTCCCACAAGTGCCCCCCACCATGACCATCACCCCCTCCCCCTTCAATCCATGCTTCGTTTTATAAGTCAGGCAGAGAAGGATAGATACCATATGTTTGCATTTATAGGTCTAACAGGAGAGACCTGGCAGGGGAACATGGGGAGAGGAAGGGGGAAAGAGAGCGGGGGAGAGTGAGGGACACAGATCAAGGGAGACTACTGAATACTATTGAATTCTCAACTTTTTCTGATACTCAAGTGACACCTCCTTGATGATTGAAAACTGAAATGTTAAAGAATGAATTTAGTTAATCCCATTAATTGTAATCATTCTTCAAGAATTTTGATGTCATATTAAGATGCTAATTTTAATATTTTGAGGAGTGGTATCTCTACTTAAAGTCCGATACTGAGTAGATTCAAAGTAAATATGGCAAGATGTCATTTTGGTGAAAGTAGTCTGACATTGTCATTAATTTGTGGATTTTGGAATGAGCTTCTCTAAACCTATCACATGTACATTTACAAAATAATGAAGGATATCCCTTTATTGTATAAGATATGTAGGAGGAGTTCATACAAAAAGGCCGTGTAATATTATGCATGAGCCTTGCATAATAACAGTGATAGTGGAATTGAGTTGGCGAATCAGAGGGCAATACCAGTAGCAAGGAAAATGATGATTTCTAGAATGTAAGAAAAACCATTCAGGGAAAAAGTTGTTTGGAGCTCTGACTCATTAATTAAATTTATAGGAAGAAGCCATATTCTACTGCACAGAAAGGCATGTTTTACGTCAACTTTTTGAAAATGTTGTAAACAACACAATTTGATCAGTAGTTTCTAAATAACTCAGGTTCAAGGTTCATACCTAGGGTCTGTACCCATTAGTGCTCAGTGTCTCATGCCATCTGTATCAGCATCTAAGTCTGCATCTTAACATAAGGATAGTTCGAATTCAGGGGAAAAAGTTAAATCACGTGTACGTACTATATATAGTATGTTTCAAAGGCAAAGTTACCGTAATTAAAAACACTCAAGGAAGCGTTTTGTAGTAATCTTCTTAAAACCCACTTTATAAGCTCAAGAAAGCATTTAGAGGTAATCTCCTTAAAACATACTTTATTGACCCACAGATGATGTGATAAGTTCTGGAAAGATTCCTTTCCATAGAATTCTAGATAACTAACTTATGCTGTATATAAATACAGTCACATATGCCAGAGATCACAGAGGCAAAATAAAATGTGGAGGCATTGTTTTTAGCACATATTATTTGGTCATTGTCTTAGCAACCACTGATTGACATATAAATGCATGCTCAATAAATATTTCTGGAGATAATTTGACATTAAATATTTTTAGAGACTCTGCATGTACTCAAGTATATTATACTACCAGATACAGTTTGATGGCAAGGATGACTTCCCTGAATATGGAAACTTCTTAATAGAAAGATGTGGAATGCTTTTCACTTCAATATGGCTTATATGTGCATTTTTTAAAGTTTATTTATTTATTTTGAGAGAGAGAGAGCACAAGTAGGAAAGGGAGAGACGGGGGAGACAGAAAGAAAGAGAGAGAGAGAGAGAGAGAGAGAGAGAGAGAGAGAGAGAGAGAGGGAAAATCCCAAGTAGGCTCCCTGCTGTTAGCACAGAGCCCAATGCAGGGCACGATCTCACAAACCGTGAAATCATGACCTGAGCCTAAACCAAGAGTGAGAGCTTAACCTACTGAGCCACCCAGGTGCCCCTGTATGCATCTTATACATGCATAAAAATGACCATCACTAAGGTCAGTGGTGTCAACCATGAGAGCGTCCCAGCGGTCAACCTTAAGTCTGTTCTCTTGGTGGCATTTGACACTGTTGACCTTGCATTGATTCTACCCTCCCTTTGATTCTAAGACTGTGTTATCTTGTCTTCCTACCTCTTTGTGTACCACCCCCACCCCTCACCTCAGATTTATTAGTGAGTTCATCTTTTCCTGCCTAACCAAAAATGTCATTTTCTATAGATTTCCATTTCTGACTTTCTTTTCTCCTCATTTCAACTTCTCCCTGGGTGAATTCATTAATTGTTCCATGAATAAAATCTAGAGTTCTTGCTCTCTAAGAATAACCTATCTTTTAAGTTACGTTGTACCCTTGAATGTGTTTTTTATGCTTATGCTATCTAGTAGTGGTCCTTACTTTTCTTCTACTTTATCAGGCCTTCTTGCTTTCATTGTATTGTACCCATTAAAAATTGTAACCTAGTCACTTTTATTATGACCTTTAACAGACTTCTGTACCCACTTCTGTTTTCCATGCCATGTTTTCAGTTGTCTGCCAGATGTTTCAACTCCTTATCCTACAATCATTTCTAACTACTTAATCTAATAATAGAGACCCTCCATGGTTTCGACCATTTTTTACACTTGTCTCTAGACTATGTTCCTGGAGTTTGGACCCTGGAGCATTCTGCCTTTGTCTGGACTTTTTTTTTTTTTTTTTGGTGCAGCTCATTTTTGAATTTTGATTTATTTTTAAATCATAGATGATTCTTATCATGTAATGTCTTTAATATTTATCAATCTCTAGGTCTTATCTACCCAGCTCAATTTTAAACTTGTTTAGAGGAGAAGCCATTTGTTATCTTTGTATTCTCAGATGGACTGTCACATAGCTTGTATTTAGTAAAAGTCATTTGATTAAAATGATTCATTAATAATACAAAGGCCTATCATTACATTTGACTGTTTCTTTGTTTTGTTAGAAAATACATTTTATCTAGATTAAATATTTTTGCCTCTTTTCCAGAAAATAGATTTTGCATATTTTGATCAAATACTAATTTATTTAGCTAGTTAAGGGGAAAAAGTTACTCAAATGCCTTCGTAACATAGATTCTTATTTTTAAAGTGAAATTTGGTGCACCTGCCTGGCTCAGTCAAAGAGCCTGAGACTCTTGATCTCACAGTTGCAAGTTTGAGCCCCACATTGGGTGTAGAAATAATTTAAAATCATTTTTTAAAATGAAGTTTTACATATAGTAGTGTGGGCTTCAGTTTGTTTTGACCCAAAATATTTGTGTCTTTTTTTTTTCTTTGAGATCCACGTCAAGATTATTTTCTGCTGTGCTGAAAGCTGTGCTTTCTTGATTATGATTTTAAGTCTTTTATTGGCAAATTTCATTCACTTAAATGAAATTTAGAGTGTAGAAATTACATACCTCTTTAAACAGAGACTCTGTAATATTATTAATGCTATAAACTATTGTGAAAACAAATAAAAAAGTAAACTGGAAAATACTAATCAGTCATGGCTGTGTTTTAAATTTTACTTTCCTAATCTAGTTATATCCTTGAATTTTCTGTATGTGATTTTATTCATAATTTTTCATGCAACTGAAATTGTAAGATGATATGCCAATATTTATTTCCTGTCTGTGGTGCATTATGAATTGTGGCTTAAGAGGGTAAATTATCTCCCAAATATTAATGATTCATTTATCAACAAAGATGACACCATAAAGGAAAATATACCACAAGAATCACTCCCAAATATTTCCCCTAAATAACGGAAAAACTAGAATGAGATATCTCAGGTTAAATATTGCAATTCAAAATATATGCTAATTGGAGCACCTGCATGGCTCACTAGGGTGAACATACTGCTCTTGATTCTGGCCCAGGTCATGATCCCAGAGTCATGGATCAAGCCTCGCATTGGAGATTCTCCCTTTTCCCTTTACCTCTCTCCCCCACTCATGCTCGCTCTCTCTCTCTCAACAATAACAATATATATGCATATATATATTTTTTTATCAAAACAAATGTTTTATGTTTATTTATTTTTGAGAGAGAGAGAGAGACAACATGAGCAGGGGAGGGTCAGAGAGGGAGACACAGAATCTGAAGCAGGCTCCAGGCTCATGAGCTAGCTCTCAGCACAGAGCCTGACGTGGGGCTCGAACCCACAGACCGTGAGGTCATGACCTGAGCAGAAGTCGGACGCTCAACCGACTGAGCCACTCAGGTGCCCCAAAATGTTTTTTTTTTTTAGTGTTCTCCAGATTCTTATGTTTCTTAGATTTAGTGTTCTTTGTATAAAAAGATATATATTTGAATTTCTGTGATTGTTTATCCTAATGATCTAATGTGGCTGATTCCAACTTGCACCTTACAGACATGAGAAATACTTAAATTCATATTCACACAAAACACTACTGGCTGTGCAGTAAATAACACAACATGGTTATTGTAATACCACTGTTTTGAAGTATATTTAAAAAAAATGTTTTTAATGTTTATTTTTGAGGGGGGGGGAGGGAGAGACTGTGCGTGGGGGAGAGGCAGAGAGAGAAGGAGACGCAGAATCCAAAGCAGGCTCTAGGCTCTGAGCTGTCAGCACAGAGTCCAATGCGAGGCTGGAACTCAGAAACCAGATCATGACCTGAACCAAAATCAGATGCTTAATGACCGAGCAACCCAGGTGCCCCCAAAGTATATTTTTTGAAAACCTTTTCTTTTTGCTGCTTGCCAATATTATACCTGCTTATAGAAATTAAAATCAATATAGAAAAATATAAAAAAGTGGAATTATCTGTCGATCCACTATTGTGGTAGTCACCATTAAGAATTATAGATCCAACAGTAATGCTGATTAATAATCACCAGAATTAAAGTAAGTCTGCAGATACATCAGTGTTCTTAGTGCGCTTACATATATGGCATAATTTAAGGTAGGAACTTCGGTATCACTCCTTTAAGGATGAGGAAACTGGCTCAGAAGGTTAAGGAAACCTGATATGGATTACTCCCTGTTTTTCCTATGAGTAGATTATCATTTAATTTAATCGTTATTATATCATACAAAAGTAGGCCACAGTGTACCAGTACTGTCCTACTGTGAGATCCAAAACAAACCCTACCTTGCGAACCTGCTCTTTATCCCAATATATGTTAATAGTGCTGCCGTCTAATTATTCTACAAATCGTGTCACTACTATGTAAAAACAAAAAGTCACTTCTCGCTGTCTTTGCTAATTAAAGCTTAATCTGTAGAAACAAGCATGCTCTCCTGGCTGGATAATTACAGGAGCCTCCTGTGCGGTTCTCCCTGGTCCCAACACCACCCCCTCGTCTGGTCCATTCTCCACGTGACAGTCACAATAAGATGTTTAAGTGCCCATCAGATCACGTTATCCTCTTGCTTAAAACATGTCAATATTCACACCATCCTGATGGCCCTTAGAATAGTTCTCTGACTCCTTACCATAGCCTTTCAGGCCTGTGTGGTCCATATCTACCTTCTTTAGGGGCCTTCCATTTTATCGCCCGTCTTCCTTTCTTCCTTGTTGCCTGAATTTCAGCCACAGTGCCCTCCTTTCTGTCTCTGGAAGGTTTCATTTTTATTCCTGTCTCAAGGACTCTGCATTTATTTGTCCCTTTGTTTGGCATCTTCCCATAGCTAGCTACTTTCTCATTTCCATCTCCCCAAAGATGTCTTCTCAGGTTACCTTTCTAAAGAATCCTATGCCTCAGCACCCCATCCAATCTCAGGGTGTCGCTTTCTTTCTAGCACTTATCACTTTCTGAAATTATTTGCTTACTTCTGTATTGTCTGCCTCTCTTAATACAGTAGAAACTCCACAAGAACAGGAACTTTCTCTTATTCATCATAGTGGTGCCTTTAGTAGGCCTTCAGTGCATTGCTTAATTAATAGTTTAAACACAACAGTTTGTTCAGATACAGGAATGCTTACTGAAGTATTGTTTGTTCTTCAGAATTCTCACCCTGCTCTGGATAGCTGGCCGAATACTGAAATTGATTACAAATGGAAGAAATGTTTTTAGCAGATGGAGGTGATGGTAGAAGCATGTAACAGATTAGTGGCGGTACAAAAATTAGATTTGTTAAGAACTTTGAGTTTAGGAAATGAGACAGAGTATTTTCATGTGAAAAAATTCCTATCCCTGGATAGTGGATCAGTCACCACTGTATTGTTACATAATTGTTATAAAGATGGGGAAGGATAGTTTTACATGTGGTAATTCCTGGACCAACGTGGTGCATTATAGTTTCTCAGTGAGCTGGTTTCTCTAGTCTTGTTTTCATCGGTAAAAATCCTTCTTTTCTCCTACAGCTTCTTCCTGCTTCTTACTAAATATCTAGCCATTTCGGGGGGTGGGGGTGGGGAGATAGCTCAGATGTTTTTGATGATTGGCTAATTTATCCCCTTCCAAATATCACCAAAATTAATGTGTACCTTGCACCTTTGGCAAATCTCTTTAACCTCTTCCCAGGGTCATTAGAATTACTATATTTGGTACTAAAAATAGCTGCATCTCACTTGTGTTTTCCTAACACAGACACTGTCTTTACAAATGGAAATATAATTTCTTCAGATTTCTGCTTTATAATATTTTAACATTTGTATGAAATCCCATGAACTAACTACCTTTGTCTATTGATTATAAACTTTTTTTAGTAAACATTGTTTCTTTGATTACCAAAACCAAAAATTATCATTTGGGGTAGTTTTTCCCAACATGTCAATATTAAAGTGTTTTTTAGGGGGTAAAGTACCATTTTAATGCATATACTTATAAAGAAATTTTAACCAAAAGCAACATAGATATAATCATGAAGATGTAAGAAAGTTTTAAGTGCCATATGAATTGCTGTACTAGAAAGAATACGTTTTTACACACACACATGCTTTTATCCTTGATCTAGATCTCAGAATGGTTATTTGTGGTGTATAATACATTGTCTTTAATTTGAGCTTGAAATTCAATTTGTATAAAATTTGATCAGGACAGGCTGTCCCCACTTACCATTTGTATCCATCTTTATCTTAAAAGGATATCTTAAAAAGAATCTTAGAGATTTTCTGTTTAACCTTTCTGTGACGAGAATTATCGTCCAGAGAGGTGGTCTTGCTGTGGTTTTTCACCCGGAAATAGCTGAGCTAGACCTGGAACCAAGGCCCCTGCCTGAGCCTCTGTCCCTACCTTTGCCCCTACAGTGTGGGCCTCACACTGTGTAGATGTTTAGTAAGTAGATTATCCTGTACAGTTGAATTCTGATCTACAGAATCACTGAGTAAACTCTGCATTTTAATAACATTAGTGTCTAAGAAGTGGATTTAAGTCCTGCCTCCCTGTCCTCTCCCTGACTCTTCTTCCCCTCCTCCTTCCTTACCCACCCCCTTCTAAAATGGACTGCTATATTGCTTATATCTAGATATGTAACTTCCCAACATGTGCCATATTTCAGTTGTAAAGATAACCACACGACACGGTGTCAGTAGAGACTGGCATTTCCCTGACCCATCCATGCTCTGTGCTTGTCTTCTGTGTTAATAATGCATATGTTTGCGAGACAGCTGGCTGAGCTTTACAGAGAAGGCTGTGTCCCTGGATGTTTTTTTCCTCCCCTGTGCAAAGCTAAATGAACCGCATGGGAATTGAACCTATAACCTTGGCCTCATTAATTTACCTTCTGTACAGTCGCCTTCTGGAAATTTATGTTCTACTGTAATGAGATTAGGAGTGCGATTTCATTCATTCAATAAATAGTAGCAACCCTCCACTAATGGCAGCAGGGCGCACAGAGATGCACAGGACAAGGTTTTTGCCCTCGAGGGAGTAGATAAGTGCACCGGTCCCTAATGTGAGGCCCAGAGTGGTGCCTGCTTCGAGCAGGGGAGGGAGCGCAGTGCTGGGGTGAATCAGGGGTGGGAGAGTGGGGAGAATACCGGGGCTCCTACAGGATGGATGTGCTGTGAGGAGTGGGAGCAGGGGTGAGGAAGCAGGGTTGTGTCAGTGCAAGTGTCTGCACTGGCAGGGGTGTCAGCATCATGTGGTCCGCACGAGGCTGGGTATGTGAGAGGGGAGAGGACTGAGCTGCCCTTCCGAGGTTGTCATCCATGGCTGTGCTGATGGGACAATGGAAGTAATGCAGTCAGAACTCTAAACACAGGAAAAGTTGCTAGTCAGCCACTGTAGAAGGAACTGGGAGGAGAGCCTGATGACAGGGAGGGAGGCTGAGAAAGTGAGTGACCCAGGCCTGAATCCCTGTTCACAGTGGCTGGTGAGGCCAAACAGCAGACCTGGTAACTGTTAGATTTGTCAGTCAGGAAGGAGTCCAGGGTTTGACCCTAGGAGTCTTGCAGATGCCAGTACCCTTCCAGAAGTGCATAGAACACAGAAGCAGAGATGTTATAGAAAGGAAGTGAAAATAGGCTGTTTGACATGGGGGGGGGGCGGGGAGCAGTTGGAGCCAGATGGGAAGATTTGGGAAGTCATTCACCAAGAGAGCTGTTCGAGCCGGGAGAGTGAATGAATCATTAAGGGATAAAGCACAGAAATAAGAAGAAAGATGGCCAAGGGTCGAGCTCTGAAGAAAAGCTACGTTGATGATCTAGAAAATGAGAAAGGAGCCTGAAAAATAGAGGAGGCGTGTTGAGGAGAACGGGCTGAGTACAGTGTTACAGAAAGCCAGGAGCCAGAGAGCTTCTGAGCAGCTTGGACAGGCAGGTTTGCTCTTGGTCATTGAGAGATGGTGGTGAACAAGAGGGGCGAAGATTTGGGTGTGCTTTAGTTTTATAATGAAACATAAACGTAATTTGGATTTCACAATGCATCCTTTTTATGCTAGACCTTCTCTTCAGCTTCTTTTAATTTGGTTCCATTCCATACTTCCCACTCTTAAGACAGTTAAAAACAAATCTCATTCCTTTAGATAAGGACTATAGTAGGATTTTAGAATTTATGATAGGATGGGTTTTATGGTATCTGTCGTGACAATGCCAATTATTAAAAACCAGGCATTTTTAAAAGTTTTTATTTATTTTTGAGAGAGAGAGAGAGATCGCATGAGCAGGGGATGGACAAAGAGAGAGAGAGAGAGAGAGAGAGACAGGATCTGAAGACAGGCTCCAGGCTCTGAGCTAGCTGTCAGCACAGAGCCCGACGCAGGGCTTGAACCCACAAACTGTGAGATCATGACTTAAGCTGAAGTCAGACGCTTGACCGAGCCACCCAGGCGCCCCGAAATCAGGCATTTTTTCAAGTACTGAGTGGGGACCTGCTCTGCCCCAGGTTCTAGTCCAGCCACTGGGCACACGATTGTAAATAGCAGAAGAAAACCCTGGCTCCTGTTGAGTGTACTTTCTTGTATGAATGAGAAAGACAACAAACAGAACACACAGGTAAAATGGACAATGTATCAGATGGTAATGTGTTATTCCAAGAGGAAATATAAAGCAGAAAGGAGCTAGAGGGTCCTGAGGAAGGAGGTGTTTTCAGCAGCATAGTCAGGCCAGATCTAGAAGAAGACATTTGGATAAAGCCTTGAAGGAGGTGAGGAAGGGGACTCTGTAGATATCTAGGTGAGAAGGGAGAGCAAGTGCAAAGGTCCTGAGGTGGGGGCATACCTGGTGGTTTTGGGGACCTTTGAGGAGGCCAGTGTTGCTGAAGTGGTACAGGCAAGCAAGAGAGGTTAGAGAAGTCTGGGAGGCCAGATCTGGCCCTGTGGCAATATGGACAACTGACTTTTCTTTGAGTGAGGGAAAGCCCCTGGATAGTTTTGATCAAAGGAGTGAATAAAGATTATTCTGGTTACAGGGGAAGGAAAAGGGGACAAGGAGAAACAGGAAGATCATGTAGGAGGCTTTTGCAAATCCCCGGGAAGAGGTGTTGATAGCTTAGGCTATTGACACCAGAGGAGGTGGGGGGAGTGAGCAGAATCTGGATGTATTCTAAGGCAAAGTGAAGAGAATTTAGCAGATTGGATGTGTGGAGTGAGAGAGAGTAAAAAGAGTCAGGATGAGTCCAAGTTGCCATATTAGTTTGCCAAGGCTATGGTAACAAAGTACCACAAACCCCGGGGGCTTAAACAACAGAAACGTATTATTGTCTCATGGTGCTGAGGATCCGCAGTCCAAGATGAATGTGGCGGGAGGATTGCTTCCTTCTGAAGGCTGTCAGGGAGAATCTGTTCCATTCTTGTCTCTAGCTTCTGTTGGCTTTCTGGCGTTTTTGATGTGAATTGGCTCGTGAAAGTATCACTGCCATTACCTTCACATGGCATTCTCCGTGTGTGTCTGTGTCGTAATTTCTGCTTCTTAAGAAGGATGCCAGTCATGTTGGGTGAGGGGCCCATCCTACTCCAGAATGCTCTTATCTTAACTAATAATTCTGCTGTGACCCAAAAAAGTCACATTTGGACCTTCTAGGGGCTAGGACTTCCACACAGGAATTTTGTAGAGGACACGACGCAGCCCATCACAATTGCCATTAACCGAGATGACAAAATCTGTCTGTAAGAAGAGCTGGTTTAGAGGCAGGGGAAAGATCAGCAAAGTTAGGGACTTGTTAATTTGAGGTGCACCTCAGACCCTGAAGAGGGTATGTCAGGCCGCTGGATAAATAGGGGAGAAATTCCAGGCGGTGTCTGAACTAGAGATAAACGTGGGGAAGTCCTAGCATCTAGATGAGATCACAGAGTGAGTTTGGCAAGAGGAGGAGGGTTACAAAAACTGAAGTTAAGAGATGATTAAGTTTGGGGACCAAGACCGAGGCTCCCCAAAAATGTGAACTACAAGTCCTACCTATGCTTGTAGTTGTGAAAAAGCAGTTGCATGTTAACGATGATTGTAAGTTGCATTCTAATTGTTCACGAAGTCGCAGTATTTCCCTGTGAGGCGAAAGAGAATGGGACAGAGCATGGATTGAGTTTCACTGATATGCTGAAGAAGTTACTGGTGCTGAAATGGAATGTTTTGAATGCCATAAAGAAGTCAAAGGACACTAATAAAAATAATAAAGAGCACTTTTCTCGGAAGCAGAAACAACTTTGGAGAACATTGTTGCAGTCTTTGATTTAAGAAGTCATTTTCTAGAAAGTCCGTCATGCTGCAGTGCTCTAACAGCTGGATACTTGGTTCCTTCTCCTGTTTTTCCTGAGAGTGTAGTGAAAATAGTAAAAATGTCTTTTTTAAAAAACAAAGAAACAAACAAAAACCCTCCCGGGACAGAATTAATGACATTTTAGATAATTTGGAAAACAGAGGAAGCGTCACCGTGACATCACCATTCTAGTCTTCTAATGTGTTTCCTTGGAGTCTTTTCCCCACATTCCTTCTGTGTCACGTGGAGACAGATGTCCTGACAGCAGGGTGGTGGTGGTGACACACAACAAGGCTACTCAGAGTCCTCTGAACACACCCACCTGGCATTTCCCTGAGCCATTGCCCCATCTGCTTCCCCCGCACCTTTGCTCTGTCCAGCTCTCATCCTGTTGTGCTTCCAAACTCAGTTCAGTGGCCATCTTCCAACCGGCATATTCCCACCCTTCCCAGTATGTGCCACCACGCTACCCTGCACCCTAGCACTTACGGTAATCGTTCTGGTCCCCACTCACTGAAGGACAGAGACTGGGTTTGGGTATTTATTTCCCCAGTACCTCTCACAGGACCTGTGGGTATGTTTTCAGCAAGTGCATGCGGACCCTGAAAGAATAACATTACCTTCTTTGCTCAGAATACATCTGCCACTGAACTCTGATTCCTTATTAGAATGTAAAACATTTGTGTTTAAACAAGCACAGTAATATAGAATATATTATACATATATCACTGGATATATGAGAGGATTCCCCTTTAAAAGTATTCATAGAGGGGTGCCTGGGTGGCTCATTCGGTTAAACGTCCAGCTTCAGCTCAGGTCATGCTCTCACGATTTGTGAGTTCGAGCCCTGTGTCGAGCTCTGTCCTGACAGCTCAGAGCCTGGATCCTGCTTCAGATTCTGTGTCTCCCTCTTTTCCTGTTCCCACGACACCCCCCTCCACGGTTCACACTCTGTCGCTCTCTTTCAAAAATAAAAAAAATAAAATAAATACAAAATATTTTTTAAGTATCTGTAGAGTATTGCTTAAAAGGTTAAATTTGTCCCCAAAAACTGATGCCCAGAACCCTTCAGTTTCTTACTGGATAGGTACCTGAGATGTTTATTATATATGGCTTTTGTTTTTTAAGTATCGGCTGTGTCCCTTCAAATTAGTGAGCAAAATGAAGTGATTTGAACATACCTATATAAAGTAACACGGAAAAATGCAGAAGCTTGGAGGGGTAAAGTTGCTGGCATTAAAGGCAAGAATTTTTACATTTTTTTTTTTAGTGGATTATTGTGGAAATAGGAGAGTTTTTTATCTAGCATAATTGAGATATATAATCTGAGTCTGAGTGAAGAGAGTCAAGAAGTATTGTAATAGCTCTTTGATGCCAAAAATACTTCCATGATGACTCGGTTCAAGATTCTATTTCTCCCCGCCCACCTAGAATACAAATAACGTTTTTGGTCAACTTTCTCAAAAATGGTGATGGTGGGGGAGTATTTATGTGATTATTGTTTCTTAGTATTGAGAAAAGACTTTGCTACATAGAATTCTGGATACATTACTTTACTGAAAGGGTTTTACCTTCATTTTCTAGGTCACATATGTGACCAGTAAATGCTGAATTCACTTACAGAACCGTGAGTACTGACAAAGTTTGAACTAACCTGTACAGCATATCAAATTTACTATCATAGCATATTTATTTAAATCTTGATTTCTTTCCCCAGCTCTACTTTACGAAGCGTTTCTACTGGATCTTCAAGACCTTCCAAAATATGTCTGGTGTGTGGGGATGAGGCTTCAGGATGTCATTATGGGGTAGTGACCTGCGGCAGCTGCAAAGTGTTCTTCAAAAGAGCAGTGGAAGGTAAATGTTCATGTGGGTGCTCCTTTTACACAGTTTCTTTCCTGGTGTGGAGTTTACTTGCATAGTTAACTCTAAATCATGACTGGGAAGTAGATCAAAAATATTTTTGATGCAGTCCATCAGTGATAAATGGTAATAATGTCTTATCTAAAATCCACCTGGAGATTTTCCACCAACTGCTGTTGAGTGGGCAGAATTTGAAATTGGGAATTGAGATCTGTCAGAAAGATTTATGTTTGCTTTTAATGGTCTTGGTTTTTCAGTGAGACTTAGAAAAATAATTCTACAGAAACTTAATTTGCATGATGTGCACGAGAATTTTTCCTAGGCACACACAGAATGTATCACGTCTTTTCTGTGTTTCTGTATAAATATGTGTGTTGGTGGCAAATTGAGATTTTAATGTCAGGGTCGTGTTTGTGATTTAAGTTGTGTTCCATACAAAATAATTTCATTGAGCAGTTGCTTCAGATTCCAGGTCCCTGCTTCAATCCCACTGTTGTTCTAACTGAAGGTTTACAAAACAGTACGTTAAATTAAACACTTAAATGAGATTCTCTACGTATATTTAGACTGGCTTTTGCTTCTGTCCGAGCAATTGTATACTTCCTAAGGAGAAGTAGTCTTTTAGATCATTTTTGCCTTCCTCCATCCTCACTTATAAGCAATGAATTAACGTCAGACTTTGGTGGTTTTATTAATGTTGACTACCTGACTGGTTGAAGTGTAGGATTTTTGCTCTTAGAAGCAGAATTATTGCATCAATGATGCTTATTTTACCAAGGAGCTCAACACTAAGACTCCTGCAGGTTTATTTCTCAGGGCAGTTTTCTGGGGGATGAATCAGTGCTGCAGAGACTTAAGTGTAAAGCACTTAAATGTTTCATCTTTGTTTTGCTGGTGACCACCAGGAAGCTGGTGTCCTCAGTTCTGAATGAAAAAGCTGACCGTTATTTTCGTGCTTCTGGGATTGGTTTTGCATTATTTAATTAATATTACATGACTTTACATTATTTACACTATTAATTATTTAATAGCCCCAAAACCCAGTATTGAATTGGTAATAGGAGTTCTTTATTTCTTTCTCAGAATATGGGCTCTTGGTTACAGGTGACAGAAAATTCAACACAAACTGGCTTAAGCACCAGTGGAAATTTATTGACGCACATAACCATAAAGCCCTAGCATAAGCTGATTTCAAACAAGCCATGGTCATAAACCAAAGTGGTTAGAACTCAGTTGCATTCTCTCCTTGCTTGACTTTGCTCTGTTCTCATCCAGGTTCTCTCATGGTGATGAGACAGCCACCAGGACCTCATTAAAAAGAGGATCTCTGTTCCTAGCAGTTCTTACAAAAGCCCTTAGTTTGTTTATCTTATAAGACTGCACTTGGCTCCCATGTTCCCTCTGAACCAATCACAATGACCTGGGAATGCAGTGATCTCACAGGCTAGTTCTGGCTGCAGTCAGCCAATCTAAACTACCTAGACTAACAGTGGGGAAGGGTATTTCCCATAGGAAAAAAATAATTCTGTTACCAGGTGACTGATTTCTGGAAAATCCATTTGTGCAATACTGAGATCGATTTATTTTTTTAAGACTTTCTTCACCCCCCCCCCCTTTCTATCCTTAACTATATGATTGGGTCAATAGAAGATAAATAGGTAAAATTACCTCTGGCACCTTCCTAATGCTACTTTATACCTTCCAATATAAGGACTCCCCTCTTGGGCTCACTAATTAGTGAAAAAAGTAAGGCAAGATATAACAATAAAGCAGTGTAGAGAGGGGCATTTGGAGTGGGACCCTCTGTGGTCCCCTGCCTGTGGCTCAGCCTTCATATCAGAACCCAAGTTGTAGCTGTTTACGGAACCTGCACTTCTCTGCTCCTGAGGCAAAGTTTTCCCAATGTTTTTGCTTAGTTTTGTTGTTGTAAGTAGTTTGTATGGAAGTAGCTGAGGAAATAATTGTTTTTGTAACTAAGGCATAAATAAATATAGAAAAGCCTTGATGTCTAGACATCTTTTTCTTCCATCGGAAAGCTGATCAATAATAGACAATGAAACTTGTTAAGTGCCTTTTAAGACTTTTATTAATATAGCTAAGTCTGTATTTGGAGGGAATTATGATTTAGAGCTCACCTGAGTGAAACAAGGCCATACATTTTGAAAATAAACTTCATGAGAGTGAGGACTTACTTGTTTTTATTTTGTATTTGTATTTCTTTACTAGTTTATGTGTGTATGAGAGAGAATATATGAGAAATTGGACTCGATCATACTTTTTGATTTAATAAAAAATATATAAAGATATGATTTGAAACACTAGTTTCATAAAATTATAGTATGTAGGTGTATTTTTTCTTTCCTTTTTATAGATGAAGACAGTTGGGACCAGACCCAGTTAACTAATTTATTCAGAATCATTAGACCTAACTTAAACCCGTATTAAAGTCTTAGGACTCCATACCCAGAGCCAACCCCACACCTCATGACTCCGAGTCTCTCAGTCTGTTTCTTTCATTTTCTGTAATTTTCAAGTTCATGGAAATTCTACCCTGTATGTCATTTGCTCATGCCTACCTGGTGGTAATGAAGGGAATGATGTAAGCATTGAGAAGACATAATTTGGCATCCTCAGTGTGTGTGCGTATGTCTGTGTGACTGTGTATGTATATACATACATACATGCATACAAATGGTTTCATGTTTTCATATTTGAATATAGTATATAATACATATAAATATACGATACATATATATGTATACACACACACACACGCACACACACACACACACACACACACACGCATATGTATATGTGGCTTTCCCTGATAACCTTAATCTCCTCCTTAGAGAATAAAAGGAGAGAATTCCAAGAAGCAGTAGATGGCGGGAGTTGGGACAGGGGAGTCAGGTAAGCTGAAGAGAGCTAACCACACCAAGCACAGAACTGGAGGCAACCTCTAGAGCGGAGACAGGAGGAAAGACAGTTGAGGGTTTTATGCCCTAGAGCACTCCACTCTAAAGCTTGGTGTAATAGTGTAGTAACTGTGTAGGGAGACTGCAGATCATTTGTTAAAAGTGTAAGTTATGGGGTTGCCTGGGTGGCTCAGTTGACTAAGCCTCCTACTCTTGATCTGTGCTCACGTCATCTCGTGGTTCATGAGATTGAGCCCCACATCAGGCTCTCTGCTGACAGTGTGGAGCCTGCTTGTGATTCTCCCATCCATGCACTCTCTCAAAATAAATAAATTTCAAAAAGCATTTTAAAAAAGATGTAAATTTTGTTCTTTGTGTTCTCTTTAATGGGACATATAAATGTGCTTATTTTTTTCATCTTAACATTTAATCTTTTTCGTCTTAAACATTTAATATAAAAATCCTTAGAAGTCTTATCCAGAGCAGCTAATTTTCTAATGTCAGTTAAGAGCCATATTATTGTACGTTATGAATGGAAGTTATAATTTTGTTTTTTAAATTTGAATTGCTTATTTCCCTTGAAGGTTTGTCAAGACTTTTCTATCTTAAAAAGAAAAAAATAAGCATTTATATATTTACATTTTTTAAGTAGGGTTCTCCCTTGGTGGAAACTGGACTGGCTTTAGGGTCAGAAGATTTAGTTTTAATTTCTAGCTCTGCCATTCACCAGATGTGAGAGTAAGACAAATTATTTAGTTTGCCTTGGCCTCAGTTTCTTTATATCTAAATAAGAAAAGTAGTATTGCCCTACCTGTTGCTAAGAAAAATAAAATGGAAACAAAATGTTTTTGCAGATTTTATAAATCATGAAGTGGCATCAAAATAGATTTTTTATTCTCTAGGATCTAATGCTGCAGTTCTCTGGTTAATGTCTTTACAGAGAGATCATGTAAGTGGTACATTAATGTGGCACTGTTAGGGTTTTGTTTTTTCTTCATTTGGTTTTTATTTTTCCAGTACTACATTGTTTTCTTCATAGAGCTCCCTGGGAGGTTGTAAGATTGTTCTACACTAGCAGTTTTCAAAGTTCTCAAAGGGCATGTGGGAGAAGTCGAGGATCATAGAGGGTCTGCTAAAAATTTCTGGAGAGGCTGTCCCCCATGTTACAACACATGACTGTTGTGATTTACCCCATAATTGACCCTCTGTCATCCATGTGGCCAGTCTCACCTTCGGAAGTTGCATAGTAAAGAAAATATTAAGAGCCACCTACCAACTGGACCTTTGGCTCCTCTGTGAGATGTCTGTAGGGCAGGATGGAGTCTTATCTCCAAAGAGGAGCAAGACTGTAGATACAGAGTAGCCACCAAATAAATGTTTGAATGTATACAAGAATGTTTACATGTGGCATGAGAACAGTTGAGGGTAAATGACTTCCCTCCAAATCAGGAAATTAGCAATGAAACTGACCCAAGAGTTGATGCAGGCTTTTGACCTTGTAATCTGCAACTTCTAATTCTAGTCTGAGTTTTTACTGTCTCAGTCTCTTTCCAACTGTAAATTCCCATTAGTTTCATCTCATATGTGTTTTATTTTGTAATCCCTCAGTGAACAGAGGTGACTTCATTCACTACACTATTTTATATCCTAATTTCCTTTTTGGATACTCAATACCAGCAGTGTCAAGAAGACACAGCTACCACAAATCACTGATGAGTTACAAGGCTGTGAAAGAAAAGAGTTCATTTTGATGTAAAGTCAACTGAATTTATATTTTTGTAAGCAGACCGGTTAGGCTAAAGAGTCCATATCTTGGTAAGGTCAGCCAAATCATGTGATGTCAGTTTCCATACTTTCCTTTTAAGTAAGAGACTTACAAATCTATTTCCTGATATGAGATCACTTTAAGAGATACAATTGCAGATTAATCAAAGGATTCCTCAAATAGGCAGAATTTTAAGGTTAATGAAGCCTGTGAACATGTATTTCAGTCTTTCCATATGTAGTTCACAGCATGTAGATCTAAAAATCTTTAAATTTATAGTTTATGCTTTAAAAAAGTTTTTAGGGGCACCTGGGTGGCTCAGTTGGTTATGTGTCTGACTTTGGCTAAGGTCATGATCTCACAATCCATGGGTTCAAGCCCCACTTCGGGCTCTGTGCTGACAGCCCAGATTCTGGAGCCTGCTTCACATTCTGTGTCTCCCTCTCTCTCTGCCCCTCCCCCGGTTACTCGCTCGCGTACACACACTCTCTCTCTCTCAAAATAAAATAAAGACATAAAAAATTCTTTAAAAATTGTTTTTAATGTTTATTCCTGAGAGAGAGAGAGACAGAGCACGAGTGGGGGAGGGGCAGAGAGAGAGAGGGAGACATAGAATCTGAAGCAAGCTTCAGGCTCTGAGCTGTCAGCACAGAGCCTGACGCGGGGCTTGAACTCACAGACTGCAAGATCAACCAGTTGAGCTACCCAGGTGCCCCTATAGTATATTCATTGAGGAAACTGTTGTTAAGAAAATGTGGTAGTTGGTTAATAGTTAATTTCCTTTGCTTTACTAAAATCAATGATTAAACTCAAGAGAAGCTTGTCTCATTGTGTCATATACCCACATTAGCCCTATCATGCAATGTGAGTAAGTGGGAGGTGTAGGGGTTGGGGGATGGGCACAATACAGTTGCACCCCCAAATAGAGAACTTGTAGTGGACAAAAACTAATCAGTGTAGTATTATATAATAATTGAAATATAGCTGTACCCTTATAACCGGCAATAAAAAAGGAAATGATAATGGCAGGAAATAACATATTTATTAGATGTCTTCAGTTCATGATGTGATACAGCCTTCAGTATCCCCGTGAGTCATGCACAGGGAGCTAAAGAACATCAAAGTCCATTGTCACTTACAGAACTGCTGAGTCAGAGATAGGAACCCAAAGACTGTTCTGGCTTACTGTTTTCTCATAAAAGTCTTGAAAGATGATTTTGTTCCTTTACCAGGTATTAGGAACCAGGTAACCTGATTCTTTCTAATCACATATTTTAAGAGCTTAAATAAATACCCACCCAGTAGATATATCTGTGGTTTTTATGAACACTCCTTTCCTCCTTGTATAAGCATAAGGCTTTAGTGTTAATTGCAAATGTTTGCCCAGATTTTTTATAGCCCTTCAGTTAGTTGCTATGGGAACATACAAAGCCATGACATTTAGGCTAACCTGGAAGGTCAGGGAAGGCTTCTTAAAGAATTGATCCCCAAACTGAATCTTGAAAGATTAGAATTGGCCATGGTGAGGGAGAGATAAGGATAGTCTGTCTGCACAAGGCACCAGAAGCAATTTTGCATTAACCACTTTGAATACAGAGATGTGAGTGAGTAGAAGGTGAAGCTAAATGTGCAGATTGGGTCCAGGTCTCGGACTATGAAAGGGGCCTGAACTTATCTTTGGGCAAAACAGAACCTCTGGATGTTTTCAGCAGAATAACAGGCCTCAGTTTTGCATTTAATATCTGGCTTTAGGTTGGTATGCTTATTTAAAGAGTTCTGGTGGCTATTTTAAGTCATTTTGGTAAGAGATGTCCAGGGAAAGAACTAGACCATCAGTGTTAGGCATTGAGAGGAGGAGGAGTTGAAGAGACTATCTGGGAAGGAACATTAGCGGTTCTGTATGGGAGGTAAAGAAGCAAAGGTCTAGGATGATTCCCTAGGCTCAGCTGCTGATATTAGGAACATTGGAGAGGGAGCAGCTTTGGGGGCATAGGAGGAAAGGTTCATTCATTCAGCAGAAATTTATTTCATATCTACTAAATGCCAGACACCATTCAAGAGATACCTAGACATCTTGAATGAAGATCAAGTAAACAAAGATCCTTGCCCTGGTGGAGTGCACAATTCCAGTGAGAGTTAGTGGAGATATGAGACATACTAAATAAGTTATTTATGTAGAACATGAAAAAAAAGGAGGGGGAGGGAATTCTAGGATAAAGGAAATGGGAATGAGGTTTGATTTAGGACGTTGAGTTTACAGGGTCTATAGGACATTCAGGTGTGCCTAGCAGAAAGTTGGAGGTGAGATTCGGAAGCTTGGGTAACAAGGTAAGATTGAAAATAAAGATTTTGGAGTCGTTATCCATGAAAATACGTGCATTTGTCCAAGAAATGGGTATTTAGACAAAGAATGTGCCATGGTTAGAACCTTACAGAATTTGAATCTAGGGTGTGGTGTGTGTGTGTGTGTGTGTGTGTGTGTGTGTGTGTGTGTGAGAGAGAGAGAGAGAGAGAGAGAGAGAGAGAGAGAGAGAGACATGTGTGAATGATTTTTTTCTTTCTCCAAGTTGCACACAGAAAGCCCCAGTTAACTTGATTTCTGTTTATTTCAAGTTTAGCTAGACTTCAGACATTTTGGCATATGTGGAATTTTCAATCCCAGTTTTGCTTTTTATTCATCTTTAAGCCTTTATTGTTATTGATCTTAGTCCAGAGCCGACAGCTAAACATGATGTAACGGGGATTTGATTTGCTACCCAACACAGAGATAATGCCAAACATGTAGCAGGTGCTCATGCAACATTTGCTGATTGATTATTTGGTAACTATTTAAATCATATAATTTATATGTATAACATATATATATAAATAAATTCATCCTTATTTCTGTCACTGTTTCTCTGAAGTAGAAAATATGTTGAAATAATTTATTAGAAATGGATTTCAAGTAAGGACATGGACAGGTCTGCCAAAAGTAAATTCACAGTGTCCAAGGAGAGCTTCTTGTAGTTTAAAGTGTTAAATTAAGGTGCACTTCACATAGCAAATTTGTAGTGTATAAATTAGAAGCCCAGTAATTTTCAAATGTTGATGTGTTTGTTTGCCTCCCATCTTATTCGAGAAAAACATCCAAAGGAACCGACAACTTTACAGAAGTTAAAATGAAGTTTAAAAATAAGAGATGAAAAGGAGGACAATGGGAAGATGAGAACAAGAAAGGGAAAAATAAAACCAGGAAAGGTGATAATTTAGAGGATGTATGCCCTGAGGCCTTTGTAGAGCCTGGCCACTTCCTTGGCTCTCAGCTTTACCATGGGCAACCCGAAGACAGCGGTGAGTCACCTGGCCCATGTTGTTGTGAAAACTAGTTTAGAGGATTGCCTGTTTATAAGAAAATTTTCACAAGCATTGGTTTTATTTTTTTATGTTTATTTTTGAGAGAGAGAGAGAAAGAGAGAGTGGGGGAAGGGCAGAGAGAGAGAGAATGGGAGACACAGAATCCAAAGCAGGATCCAGGCTCTGAGCTGTCAGCATAGAGCCTGACACAGGGGGCTCGAACTGACAAGTTGTGAGATCATGACGTGAGCTGAAGTCTGATGCTTACTGACTGAGCCACCCAGGCATCCCAGTGAGCGTTGGTTTTAATATGTCTGTACCTTCCACACAAATTGTAATCTGAAATTTAAAAAGTAATTCTTTTTTGCTGTTAATGGAATGGTTTGATTTATTTTAAGGAGCAGTGCTTTAAAAAATGCTTTATTCTATCAACCGTCTACTCCTATAATATAGCTACCTTTTATTCAGCATTTACTAAATGCCATTGTTTTATCCCATTTGTTGCTAATTTTTTAATGTTTATTTTTGAGAGAGAGAGAGAGAGAGAAAGAGAGTGCATGTGCAAGTGGAGGAGGGGCAGAGAGAGAGGGAGGAACAGAATTTGAAGAAGCCTCCAGGCTCTAAGCTGTCAGCATAGAGCCTGATATGGGGCGCGAACTCACAGGCCATGCGATCATGACCTGAGCTGAAGTCAGATGCTCAACCAACTGAGCCCCGCAGGCACCCTTATACCATTTATTCTTCATGACAGCATTCTTAAATCTGAAAGTCTGGTGAGTTTGTAAAGGTAGTATCTTTAAATCTGAACTCTAAGCAGTGTGACAAAACATTGACTGTATTTTAACCAGCCTTTTTGGTGTGATCCTTCAACTTTTAAAATTAATAGTAATCATAGTAAATATTTGAGTACTTATTTTGTGCTCATTATGCTAAGAATTTTATTGTATATTTTCACTTTAATCCTCATAATAACCCTATGAAGTAGGGTATGATGATTGTCCCCCTGTTAGAGATCTGTCATCTGAGGCATATGAGAAGTGAGTGAATAGTCCAAGATCACTTAGATTGAAGGAAGTGGGATTAGAACTCAGGAGGTCCAGGCATTTTGACTCTGTGTACTTCACACATAAACTATTCTGCCTCTCCCAAGAGTTACAAAGATCCCAACTATTTTTACCCACCAAAAAGTAGGGCAACATCTCTGGCTTCAGAGCACTTATGAAGAGCACATTGTAATTTAACAGTTATCTTCGCTATACTCTAAATAATTAACTCCTAGCCATTCCAAGTTGAAACTCTAATTTGAATTTCTGTTGCCCTAATGGGAAAGACATCGGGTACTATCTACTTTTTTCTAAAGGAATGATCTTCATATTTAAAAAAAAAATCACCATTACCATCCTGAAGTACCTCTTTAACATCTTGATATTAATCTAAAGCTTTATTTAAAAATTTTATCTTCCCGTATTTCATTTCCTGTATGTGATAAAAATTAGACGTAGCCTATCAGGTTCATAGAATCATTGCGAGAATGGCCTTCCTCATACAAGGCTGAAAGCTACAAACTCCTCAGCTCTTTGTTGTCTCCTTTTGCCTAGCGGCTCAGAACCAGACCCAAGAGCCAAAGGACACAGAGCTGCTGTCACAGAACTTGCACTCACGGTGTAATTAGGATCATACAACTTACATGATGTGATACTTTGACACTGAAAATGAAAATTGCTAAATTGAGTGCAGTCAAATGTCACAATACTGTCCCGGAAGGATGGGGAGGACGAGGAGGTGTTTAGGCATTAAGGAGAAGTGGGCGGACTAGGAAGGGGGGGAGGTGATGGAGCCTGAACTTGAGCCTACTTGCTTGCACAGGCCCAGATCAGGGACACCCTGGCCAGAGCAGGCAACGGGACAGAGACATGAGGGCCGGATTACGTAAGGGCCTCAAATTGGAATGAGAAATCGCAGCCCTTCTCTTTTAAATACATCAAGTATGTTTATAAAGTTCTTCACAGTGGAGAAAAATCAGGGCAGTGGCCCAGGCAGTTTGGTCCCTTGGTGTGGTACCGTGGCTCATGGCAGGTGCCCTCTAGCGTATAGATGACAGTTGAGAAAGGGCTGTGGGTGACGGAGAGGAGAAGGCACCTAACTTGGGACCACATTGGTGCCCTTGAACAGGAGGTCTGATCTGAGCGGTGACAGGGAAGAATTGGCAGGAGTTGACGGTGGATTAGTTTGAGGAAGGAGGTCAGAGACTGGGGAGGGAAACACGTTAATAGTAAAGACGATGAACACTGGGGTGCCTGTGCCTCTTCGAATCAGCATTTTTATATCGTTTGGATAAAGTGCTAGTAGTGCAATTGGGGGTCATAGGGTAGCTGTATTTTTAATTTTTCGCAGAACCTGCATGCCGTTTTCTAGAGTGGCTACACCAATTTGCATTCCCACCAACAGTGTGAGAGGGTTCCCCTTTCTCCACATCCTCACCGACACCTGATGGTGTTAATTTTAGCCATTCTGACTGGTGGGAGGTGGTGTCTCATTGTGGTTTTGATTTTTATTTCCATGCTGATGAGTGATAGCGATAAAAAAGAATGAAATCTTGCCATTTGCAACAGCGTGGATGGAGCTAGAGTGTATTATGCTAAGCAAAATAGTTTGGCAGAGAAATACAAATATCATGATTTCACTCATGTGGAATTTGAGAAACTCAACAGATGAACATAGGGGAAGGGAAAGAAAAATAAGATAAAAGCAGAGGGAGGCAAGCCGTAAGAGACTCTTAAATACAGAGAACAAACTGAGGGTTGCTGGAGAGGAGGTGGGTGGGGAGATGGGCTAACTGGGTGATGGGCATTAAGGAGAGCACTTGTTGGGATGAGCCCTGGGTGTCATATGTAAGAGAAAAATCACTGGGTTCTACTCCTGAAGCCACAATGTATGTTAACTAACTTAAATTAAAAAAAAAAAAAACCCCAGACATTATAGGTAAGTGGAGTTGAGAACCCGGGAGGCTGTGGCAATCAGTTCCCAAAAGGGATAAAACAGTCCAGGTAGATAGGAATGGAAAAGCAGAGACAAAATTCTGAAAAAGTTCTCTTTCTACCTGGAAACATTTTCTGGAAATGATTAAAAACAAATGGCATAGGTAAGTATGAAGCGTGTTGGCAGATGGGCTTAGTTTTAGGCAGTTGATGTCAGTGGGCACTCTGGCTGTTTGGTGCAGCCTGTGGGAAGCATCACAGTGAAACAGAAAGGCTGGAGAAAGCGCTGGGCCCACGGCACCCATGGAGCAGGCTCGCTGGCTGTAGTGATCACTGGGGGGACTTGTGATCTTGTTATTTCTCACATTAGAGGTACTAAATGATGATTTCAGCAGCTTAGGACCCCATAGGGAGCCACAGCATGAAGCTATTTATGGTTGAGAAGGCAGAAAAATTATGTAGCAAATAAAAAGATGTCAGTGTTTCAAGTCCCTAAAACTTTTCTGGTAATTTTTTTGCTCTTTAAAGACAGACCTGTCTAGTGTAGTGGTTTTTGCCCCCTTTCACCTTATTCCTTGGTATCTGTGTTCACTGCCCATGCTGACTTCTTAGATAGGAAGCAGAGAGAGGCCAATAATGATTTTTCTAGAGACAAGCAGATACGTGTAGCAGGGACACACTCCCAGAGGTCTGCCCCGCCTCCCTCTATCACCCAGTGATTGCTGTTCCCCAGCTGAGGAGCGAGGGAAACCCTGGATGTAAGCAAGAGTACTTCAGAACCCCTTGGAATTATCACAAAGCCCTCTGCACACATGCGCACATTCACACACAGCGCACCTCCTTCCAACATCATAGACCAAATCCACATCCAGAGACGAGCATGCCAAGGCATGAAGCTCACAGCTCCTCATGAGCAGTGTAGATCGTTTCCATCTTGGCCCCATTTGAAGCTCTGTAATAAATGCTCGCTCTTGCAGTTTGTTGACGATAAGGTTCCGTTTACAAAAGCATCCCCTTCTGGTATGTGCTGCATTGCTAATTAACAGTGAACTTTTATACCTCACAGAGCAAAGAACCATCCCTAAGGAAGAGGGAGAAATGTATTTTGTTTTTACAGGTAGAAGACTAAAGGCTCCATTAAATCACTGGCATTTGACAGCCTAATTCATGATTACAAAAATGTTGTTTACTTTTCTAAAAGTAAAGCATGAAATAAAGCAAATGGAATAAAGCAACAGAGTAAAGGATATAAATCTGGAAGGGCATGGTTACCTGTCAGCAAGAACTGAAGAATCACTTCTAGCAAATTAGCTGAGGAGTAGGCAGGGTGAGGTTTTTAGGAAGTTTAATATAAATTTCAAATTACATGTATCACTGTAGTATAGCTCAGGCTTATTAACATATTCCTTTATTTCAGTGGAATCAAAACGATATAGTTTGAAAACTAAAAGGGAAATACTTCCTCCTCCTCCCTTCTAATCCCTTCTTAAATTTGATTCGCTTCTCCAGTTCAGGAGGGAAAACCTGGGCTTGAGTTCCCAGATTCATAGCACCCTCTTCCAAGCCATCCTGATCACTGACTAATTTTTTAATTGTTGTCATCCCACAATTTGCACACTTACTGTAAGAGTCGTCCAGTAAGAGGCTATATAATAATACCTCACCAAAATAGGTTTTAAAGTCATTTTTTTTATGGAGAATGACAGTAGAGTAGAAAGAGAATCAGCCTGGGGTCAGACAAGGTGGATTTGAGTCCAGAATGGTGCTACGCACTCTGACACATTGAGCAGATAATTGAACGTCTGTTTCCTCTTCTATAAACAAGAGAAATTAAATCTTGAAGTATCCGCCCTACCCATCCCTCAGAGTTAGGAAGTTAAAAACGAGTACACGTATGTTTAAACTACTTTAGAAACAATAAAGGTTTGCTTTACAAGCATTACATTTAAAAAAATTCTCTCCTGCTTAGGAAGCAATTTAATCAATATACGTGGGTTCACAATAAAATGTGGAATAGTTAAAATGTAGCTACTTTATGTACATGTTAAATATTTGATTTGAAGGAAAAACCAGTAAAAACTAAAGGAAAGTATCTATTACTTTAGGCAAGAGTCAGAGTTTTGACCTGTCAGTAATTGAGGCAGATCTATATTGTTATGAGTATTATATGCCAAAGGGCTGCGGGGGTGGTGGGGAAACCTTTTGTGTTTAAGGTCAGGATTTAAAGATAATCCACCTGAATACAGAATCAGAGAATAAAGACCATTTTCACTTTCTTTTAACATCTTAACCATTTGCAAGATCCCAGCTACTTTTTACCTTTTTTTTTAAATTAACCATACCAAGATTTCTAAAACATACTGCATTCTCTTACTCTCCCACTCTTGACGAACGACTTAATTGGAAAACCAGTGCAAAATTAGTCTAGGTTGATTATTTTTCATCTGGCCTACATCATAGCATTTTCCCAGTTGAACCAGACTCAGCCATTTGATACTGCTAGCATTACATAAGTATTAATTGTTTTGTTTTTCACTATCTCATATGAACTAGAGTTGAATTAAAAAAAAAATAGGAATGGAGTACTGGTAGCCATTAATTAGAAATCTTTAAAAAATTACTGTTTTTAAAGAAGAATAGATGGAGAAATGGTTATAGAAAATGCCATTATTAAATGATATTCGATTAAAAAAATTCCTTCAAACAACCTTCTCTCTCAATTTTAAAAATTAAATATGCTTCTGACACATCTGATTAGGATTTAGATTTGAAGAGTTTTAGTTGCTCTAATTGGTGATACTTAAAATTCAAAATATTTATGTTATGTCTCCCAAATGTTGAAATAGCTGACCTTTGCCTAATTGATTTAACCAACATCTCACTGAACAGAGCTGTAATAGTGACTGAGGTCAGAAATCACTGAAACGTGGAAAGATCCAGAGCTTGGAGAACAGGGCAGGAGGGCAGGACCAGAAGCAGGGACCCACCAGGGCCAGAGCCAATGAGAGATAACACAGTCACCGAAAATGGAAAGGAAAACGCCCCACCTGTGGCACAGTGTAGAATCAGACCTCAACACAGGCACATTCATTCAATTCAGCAAACACTGTTGAGCGCTTACTGTGCACTTGGCCCCGGGGATGTGCTGCTGTCCAGTCCTATTAATGAAAAGGCATGAGGATCCCAGATATCACCTTTTACATCATTCTAAGCAGAGTGGGTTTCCCCCTCCCCCAGTAGATTTTGCAAATTACCTATAAAGCAAAACTAGGGGCACCTGGGTGGCTCAGTCAGTTGAGTGTCTGACTCTTGATGTCACCTTGGGTTGTGATCCCACGATCCTGGGGTTGAGTCCTGTGTGTTGGGCTCTGTACTGAGCATGGAGCCTGTTTGGGATTCTCTCTTTCTCCCTTTGCCCCTTAACCCTCCCACCCCCTAGCACCCTAACTAGTGCATGCATGCTCTCTCTGTCAAAAAAAAAAAAAAAAAAGGCAAAATAATGATGAGCCTTAGGAATTAAGTTTGCCTTTTCCAGTAAAGCCATACAAACTGTATAAAATTCAAATAGAACCAGAAAAGATTTCCATTTTTACAAAGATTCTCACTGTTGAACTCCATTTACTAAGCAGAAAATTGGAGTTTTCAAGTTTTGGTAGCTATTTAAGACAGTAAATTGTAATTTATACTATGATCCACAGGGAGGGGATGAGAACAAAAAAAGAAACTATTTTAGTATCAAAAATTAACCTCTATTGAGCCATTAACACATCTTTTGTAAAAACAAATGAGGCATTTAAAGCAATTTTTAAATTATTTTAAAAATTCAGGCAAATTATTTTTCCTATGGTAAGGGAAATATGTCAGAAGTGTAACATAAAATGTGGGTTTTATTTTTTTATTTTTATTTATTTATTTTGAGAGAGTTCATGAGTGCACATGAAGGAGGGGTTGGCAGAGAGAGAGAGAGAGAAGGAGGGAGGGAGGGAGAGGAGAGAGAGCCCCGATCATGCTCCACACTGCCAGCACAGAGCCAGATGCAGAGCCTGAGGTCACAAACCATGAGATCATGACCTGAGCCGAAGTCAACAGTCAGATGCTTAACCACTTGAGCCACCCAGGCACCCCTACGTGTTTTCATTTCATTATTTGTATTTATCATAACTTACCATTACGTAAGTAATAATTGTGCTTTTTCTGTTTTTATAACTATCCAATGCCTTGATATTATTATTTTAAAAAGAATACTAATTTTAAGAGTAGTAATAGGCATTGATAAAAATCACTGTTTTTAAGAGAAAATAGAAAAATGTCAATATTAAATGGTTTTAGATATAAAACTATTGCAATTTTTCCTTTAAAATTTTTAAATATGTTCAACATATCTGATTATGGTTTTTTTTGGGAAGAACCTCAATTGTTGACCATACTGTAAAAGGAATATTATTTCAGATAGTGGTGACTATGATACTTCCAAGAAAGAATTAAAAAAAAAATAACCCTGTATTAAATTTTTTTTTCAGTTACTGAGATATGTTTAAGATTTAAGGTGAAACATTTTTCAATGTATAAATAGTTTCTCCTTTAGTAATTTTAGTATTATGACCTCATTCTATTATGCATGATAAGTGATTTGTTTTGGGAAAAGCAATTTCTAAGGGAAATGTCATTAGGGCTCCTGAGTGGTTCAGCCAGTTAGGCATCCAACTTTTGTTTTCAGTTCAGGTTTATGATTCCATAGTCATGGGATTGAGTCCCAGGTAGGACTCCAG
>PJEM01003470.1:0-184364 GCA_004023845.1 Helogale parvula
CCAATAGTCGCGTTGGGCTCATTGGCCTAGTGAGTTTAGTGAGAGCTATCCTTTTCATTCTGCCCATGCCTGTCCTCCTCCAAAAGATGCCCTTTCATGTAAATCACGTCATTCCCACCACCTACTGTGAGCACATGGCTGTGGTGAAGATGGTGTGTGTGGACACCACGGTCAACAGGATGTATGGTCTGGTGGTGGCCCTGTTGGTTGCTGGGCTGGACATCTCAGCTATTGCCTCATCGTATGTGCTTATCATCCGTGCTGTACTGCGGCTGTCTTCTAAGGAAGCCCACCACAAAGCTGTCAACACCTGCACCACACACATTTGTGTCATGCTTATGTATTATACTCCTCCTCTGTTCTCTTTTCTCACTCACCGGTTTGGCAGAGGAATTCCATTGCATGTGCACACCATTCTTGGAAACCTCTACTTCCTTGTCCCTCCAATGCTCAATCCTATTATTTATGCAGTGAAAACCAAAGAGTTTCGAGACAAATTGACCAAATATGGGTGCTGGAAGAAGGAGTTTATAACCATTACTCTGGTAAGAAGCCTGTCTGATCATTCAGCAGTGGTGGGTATGAGGAAAAATTGTTAAGTGGAGGCAGTTCCTGGGGGAATTGGCTAGTGATAGAAAGGAGTCATATTGGCAGATCAAGTGCCTGAATCCTTGGATAGAAAGACTGTGTCACAGGAGACTTCCTTCCTCTCAATAATTCCAAAGGAAAGCCATGACCCCATGAAATTAAAATAATGACATATTCTCTCCATTCTTGACATGGTAATTGGACAAATTATATGAGAACACGTTTGTAAGAAGATTTTGAAAAACAACCCATGCTGAACTCGTGTGAAATAAGGTGTAATGGTTCCCTATGCAGATAACATAAACCAAACAATAACATGTTCACCACGTTGACATGCAAGGCCCAGGTGTATTGGGCTGTGAGTGTGCGTTTGTATTCATGTGTTTAACTGGAAGTTGAAGGCAGACAGAAAGGACAAGGAATAGTGAATTCGTATGTGTAGTCACTGCTTTATTTTCTCTGCTAGCTGACCTTACATTTGGATAATGAAACTTGGTTGCTTCTATGAAGACCCAAGGAATATGCACAGGAGACATAATCTGCAAGTCTCAGACACCTTCCAGAGGAAAAGGAAAAAATGGAGAAGATCCTGACCTTAAAGATTTATATGCATTTGAACTAATTTCTTACTTGTAGAAACTCCCAGAGTTTCTCCTCCTCCTCCCAACAAATTTACTGTTTGACAAGATTCTCTTACCAAAAAAAAAAAAAAACAAAAAAACTTCTGTGGGTGTCCTGCTAATGGTCATAGTTGTAAATATCTATTTTATACTGGAAACCTTTGAATGCAGACTTCTGTAAGCAATTTCAGTCGGTGTTCAGGACAACATCCTGATCAGGTTCTCCCGGCAGCTGTGGAGCTCAGGTCCTGTGCCCAGATGTGAAACTTCATTAAATTCAAATGATATTGTTTCTTGTTCTAGACAGTTATTGTAGATATAATGGTGAATACTATAAGATGCATGAATCTTGAAAATGGAAAGATTCAAGTGTTGTTCATCATACTATACAACTAATATATGAGGCAGAATTCAGTTAAAAAAGATGCTTATGTAATGCCACAGGTCACTATTTAACTGAGACTCTTTCAATAGTTTACCTGGAGGGAAAGAAGTGAAACTTCTCCAGAGTGTCGTACTTGCTATAAGAAATAATAGCAAATGTTTCCAGGAGTCTGACCAATTTGATAACAAGGGCTAGGACATTTCAGAACTTGAAATAAAGGGAACAACCTTTAGTAGAAAAGAAAATGAGGATTGACTAGGAAGGGCCTATTCTATGAATGGAAGAAACAGGAGCCATAGGATTGAGGAAGAGTCCTGCCTGTCCGAAGGAGGGCCAAGCTCAGAGAGTTAATCCTTCACAAAATATAGACACAATTCAAACCAAAGCAAAACCACTCAACACAATGTTTAATGATTAGTGTTCTAAATGACTAATACATGTCTGTAGTGAAAGAGCCTGAGGCACTCATTAGCCTGAAGAGCTGTGGTAACAGGAGGCTTAATTTGAGCTCTGAGAAGAATTTTCTTTTAATCTGATTTGAATGAATGAGATACTGGAGGGAATCCACATACTAGAAATAGTTTTTCACTTTGGTTTGGTGAGATATTCTGTAAACATGAGAAGCCTTATTTTGGTTTTATGTTTTGCTGAAATTATGGGTTAAAAATGTATTAAGGTCTGAACACAACACATCTTGGGAAAATGTGCTGGGAACACTAGCAGCAGCATCTGGTTCTCTGAAAACTTAGGGACCTGAAAATCAGAGAAGGTATGGAAAGGAAGACTGACTTTTTCTGTTTTTTTCACACTGGTCTTTTTTCCTTCTTCACAAGTGTTATTAATCGTATAGTCTATAGTGCTTACTGCAGCATGACCTTGATTTCTCTCCTGTGGCCTTGCTGGAAACGTGATAGATGATGTTACTGGACAGAGAACTGGTTCTGAACTCAGGTTCAGCTGCCTGCCTCTTGGAAAACCAATGTGGGAGAGATAAATGATGGTGGGAGGGGAAAGTTTGCTTTATTCCAGAAGCAAGCAACCTGGGAAAATGGTGGACTAATGTCTCAGAGACCATCTTTCCTGTCTAGGTATAACTAGAGGGTTTTAAAGGAAGTCATGAGAAAGGTGGGGGAAGGGGGCTATGTGCAGGAGAAGCAAGTGCCCAGGCACTTAGTTCTATGCAGACATGACCCTGAACAGACCTGCTGGCATCCTGGCAGCTGTTTTGAATATAATTAGGCCTTATTTTGAAGGAAATTTCTGGTCCTTTACTCCCGATTGGGAACAGTGGTCTGCAATTGTCAAGGAAAGTCAAGTAGGTGTGCTACAGACCAAAGGACTATGTCAGTACCCAAGGAGTGCATTAGCTTACCACAGTTAACCCTTAATACCGGGTGTAGTGCTGTTACATGAATAATATGTTAACTGACTAGTTTACCCTTCACACTTATAGAATTGTTCCTAACCATGGAAACATTAGAACAATGTTCATATTATTGACATCCTTTCAAGCTTAAATCACTTTCTGCTTGGCTGTCAGGTCTTTGGAGGCTAAATGAATGCCAAGACCTCTTTATTTTCTTTATCTTCACTGAGGAACTTTTGCCTTGTGATGTCCTAAGTCCCTCAAAACAAATTATAGATAATTATGCAAATGACCAAATAATGGTCTTATAAATAATTTTCTCATAAACCATGGAAGAGGCAACATGTCTGAATGGAGCCTCAGGCATCAGGTCAGAAGAAGCTGAACAAGCAAACTCTAGCTGGACTTTCTTGACTCGGTTTTATGTCTGTCTTACAGCTAATTCTACAAGGCTCTTGGCTCCACCCTGTGGGAGACGGTCTACCTCCCCGGTTCATGGTTTCACCCTTAGTTATCCTTACTTTTTCATGAATGGTAGCATATGTTTGTAGCTGAGTAGTTCTTACCCCCCATGGATTCATTTTAAATTTTGTTTAGAAATAGGGTCATTTCTTCTTCAAAATCCAATCTTGTATTTGCCTTATTACATTATGCAATTGACCCTATGATGACTTTGTGCTTAAAATGATTAGATAGAAAGCATTACAATGATTTAAATATTTCAAAGTGGCAAAGCTTCGTCATACGTTTGTCTTGTGCATGATCTGAGTTACCCTGGAACAGGTAGTAAGTCAGGAACAGGTAGCTTCCTGTTAACATATGTTTGTTTGTCTTTTAATGTAAATTTCATGGTCACAGAAGTGTTTTTAATTAGGCATCTGGACACGTTTTCCCTTGCAATAAAACCTTCTGTGATATATATTTCAACAGTCCCCACATCCTGAGTCTGTATGTGATCTTCAGGTTCCCCCATTTTTGTTATAATCATCATCACAATCATCTAACTGATATTGTGAATATGTTGCACTGCCATTTCATTAAAAAAATCCTGGTGAAAAGACAAATTTCCAGGTTAAAGTGGTGTACAAAGATACTGAGTATGTTAGGTCACTTTCAGTAGTAAGACAGTCTTTACAAACAGACACAGAATTTAAAAATTAGGAAATAGAAAGCCAAAGCAAATATAAACTTTCCACCAGGACAAGGAAAGATGATCATGGATCATCTATAGAAAAATCTTGTGTGGCTGATGAATTTGAACACAAATGTGAAAGTCATCAGGAGACCTGGGACATAAGAGGGATTGTGTTTAAACAGACACAGAATGAGCTATCTTGGCCTCTTCCTTCTTAGTTCATAGCTCCGCTTAACTAACTGAGCCACCCAGGTGCCCCTGTTCACAGCTCCATGAAAGCACAAACATTGATTCTTCATGCAGCCAAAAGACAACGAAACAAAATAAAACAAAACTGAACAAAACAACCAAGCCAAAATGTAGGAAACTACCACACACAAACAAATGTATTTGTTTCACAGCTCATTTAAAGATACAGCTGGGTCTTGGATGGTTGGGCAAAGGCACTGCCAGTTATTTTCACTGTTTATTTACTCACAGGTATATTGTCTGCACTCATAGTTTATGCAGGTCCTCTGCAAAAGCATTTGGCCACCTTGTGCCGTATTTCCTTCATTTTTATGCCATAGATGATGGGGTTGAGCACTGAGGGTAGAAGAAGGTAGAGATTGGCAAGCAGAACATGAGCATGAGGTGGGATATTGTGACCAATGCGGTGAGTGAGAGACGAAAAGAGTGCAGGCACATAAGTGACAAGAATGACAAAGAGGTGGGCTGAACAGGTGTTGAGAGCTTTGCAGGTAGCATCTTGAGAATTGAGGCGTACCACAACCTGAAGGATGAAGCCATAAGAGAAGCCAATGAGCAGCAGATCAAGGCCAACCACGAGCAGAATCACAAAGAGCCCGTAGATACGGTTAGGTCTAGTATGGTCACAGGCCATTTTCACCACAGCCATGTGGTCACAGTAGGTATGAGGAATGACCATGTGGCAGAACTTCAACCTTTGAAGTAGAAGTGGCATGGGTAGAATAAGAATCACACCCTTGGCTAGAGCCACCAGTCCCAGGCGTCCAACTAAGGAATGGCTCAGAATTGTGTTATAGCGTAATGGCTCACACACAGCCACGAAGCGGTCAAAGGCCATTGCAACAAGTAGGGCTGATCGTACCACAGATGCTCCATGGATGAAAAACATTTGGGTGAAACAGGCATTGGCAGCTATGTCCCCATCATTGAACCAGAAGAGGCAGAGGAGCTTGGGCAACAGAGCCAGAGTAGATATGAGGTCAGCCACCATCAGCAATGCTAGGAGCCGGTACATTGGTGTGCGAAATGTGCGCTCTGTGGCCACCAGAAAGAGGACAGCACCATTGCCAATGAGGATAGCCAAGAACATGGAGGAGAAAGGAAGAGATAACCACAAGTGCTGTGACTCTAAGCCTGGTATGCCCATCAAAGTGAAGGTCAGGATGCTGGAATTGTTGAAGATTAGCATCGTAGATACTGTTGATGGCTGTTAAATGAAACTTAGACACCTGTCAATGAGACATGAATGGTGGGTTGTTTTTACCAGTTTTGCTTTTTATGACTTGCTGAGAAGGGAAAGATGGAAAAATATCTCTTTGGAAACATGGAGTCTGCATCTGACTTCAGATCTATCTCTAAACACCTATATTATTTTCACACTCATTTCTTTGTGAGCTGAGCCTCAGGCTTCTTTTCTGGATAGAGGATGTTGTAGTGCCCTTTACTCTTACCTGTCCCAGTTCAGCAATTCTACACTTAAAACAATTTTTCTGTACTTCTGAGTGGGAAAAAGAGAAAACATTTTTATTGATTAAATGATAAAAATTTTTGATACGAGATCCATGATCATATCATTGAGAAGCTTCCCAATTAGAGAAGAAACATATTTACTCTCTCCTTCTTGCAGGAGGGCTGAGCTGTTGGGGGAAATTTCCCTTGAGTTTCATTGCTTTTATGTATTGTCCATCTTTCAGAAATCCACTCTATGGTTATGATCTTGTTTCTCCTTCTGGGTTCCTCTATTTTTCAGACAACATGTGAAAGATATATTGTTCAAATAAGAATACTCTTAGATGGTTGCTTCCCACTTGATGGACAGTCCTTTGAAAATTGCTTTTTGCATGAATTGTGCATTTTTCTTTCTTTACAACTGGCCCTCATTCATATATAGATTGAGTTGCGTTTAACCATGAGGCATTTACTTCAAATTAGCCCACTGTCTTCTTTCTTTCTTCAGTTTCTATTATGAATTAGCAGAATTTCTCTTTCCTGCCAAAGACCTTCAATAGACACTCTAAGCAGTAAAGCAAGATACCTGCCTGTGCTGTATCTATTTTTTTCATCTCCCATATTGTCCATTTCATCTATTTTTTAGGTTATGCAAATCCAATTTGTGCCTATAGCCACTACTCATAGCACCACATTTTAGGGAACTTAATATTATCATGTAAAATGATATTAAGAAAGTCTCTGTAGCAGTTGCACTAATGGAGATGATTTGTGATTCCTATAAGAAGCAGGTATGCATATATTTGCATTATGGTGGAAATTTGTATTAAACTTAGGCTTCTAAAAGGAAGTTATTTAAAAAATATTTTATTTTGAGAGAGAGAGAGAGAGAGAGAGAGAGAGAGAGAGAGTATGGGCCAGGGAGACGGGTAGAGGGAGAGAGAGAGAAAATATTAAGCAGGATCCATGCTCAGTGCAGAGCTCGATGCAGGGCTCTATACCATGACCCTGGGATCATGATCTGAGCCCAAATCAAGAATCTAACGCTCTACCGACTGAACCATCTAGGCTCCCCAGAAGCTAATTTTTATAATAGAGGTGTGTGTGGGGAGGAAGGCAACTGTGACCAATAACACAAAATAAAGAATCTTTGCTCAGATAAAGTTAACACTGTCACTAGCATTTTGTAGAATATGCTAGATGGAGTAGTCCTTTTGGGAAGGTAGTGATACAGGTTGCACTTTAAAGGCAGTTTGCTCTTTTGCCTGTGTAGACACTGACAACAGCTAGCTCTGATACAATCAGGCAACATCCCAGTTGGGGGTTGCTGAAGAGGATCTGTAGGTTCTGTCCAATACAAGGAGAAGAGCTTAAGATGAAAACAGAGACATTTGTCTAGTCATAAGGCTAGGAGCTTCTTACTTAGAAGTTCATTGTAGAGCATACACCCTGAGAATTGTTTGTGTCATTAAGTAATACTATCAAAGGATGTCATTTTTATTACACAATTCGGGGGAAATGCCTGGATATTTAGGTACTCCTTTAGAACATATGATTCCAGAAATGCATGTCTCAGGTTATCTGCCATGTTACTGAAATGCATTCTGTACTTCAGCTCTATACCACACACCAGAACAAGACCCTCAGGACTTGCCTACATGTAGCAGGAACACAATTAAATTTGCTTATACTAAGAATTTTGTGCATGATTCAAAAACCTATAGGCATGCCTCATTCTAGTTCGCCTTCTAGAATTTGAGTTCATTCATTATTATTACTCCTGTTTTTACATAATAGAATTTACACAATTTTCATACAATTTATACAATTCTTATTTTCATAAATTAGTTTACATGAACCAATACAAAAGATTAAAGATTTCCTTTGCTTTTCATATAGGTATCTGACCCTAACTGACTACTACAGTTAAAATTTTTATGATCCGACAGTTAAAACTCAGAGAACAGCACCCTTTACAAATTATTCTTAGTCATACTTAATTCAATTAAAATGTGACACTCAAAGTCAATTTGCTAAATTTGCTACAAAAATATTACACACAATTTATGTTGCTATATTCTTCCACATTCTTGAAATTTGACTAGGTTTGGTTTTCTAAGTATTCAAAAGAGAGAATAACTGATAGGGCATTAACTAGTGTCTATGTATTCCAGAGCTAATGAGACCCAGAGGCAGAATGGGAATGGAAATATGAAGAGAGAGATGGGAGGTACTATTAAAGAGAAAGAAAAATCTCAGGCACCTGGGTGGCTCAGTTGGTTGACCTTCTAACTCTTGATTTCAGCTCATGTCATGATCTCACAGCTTGGGATCAAGCCCTGTGCAGGCCTCTGTGCTGATGGCCTAGAGCCTGTTTGGGATTCTCTCTTTCCCTTTCTCTTTGCCTCTCCTCCACTCTCTCTTTCTCTCTCTCTCAAAATAAACATTAAAACAATAAATTAGATCTAAACAAAATAATTAAATTCTATCTGAGCACCCATTTTCCCCTCAGATACCTTCAGAGCAAGTCTCATTATAGCTCTCATCCCTGCTTACTGTTGCCATCTTAAGGCAACTTAGCCTGCTTTGTCAGCCCTTATCATCAGAATTTCAATCACATAATAGTTATGAAATCTCCTCATTATATTCAGTTCCCACCTACCCATAACTTCCCAAATTGTTACACTGTACTTTTTGGAATTTATAGATTGTTGTCAAAAAATTCCTTTTCTTTGAAAATTCACTTTAGTTTCTTCCTCTAACAAAACCTGGACTATGTTCTGAGCATATTGCCTTCTGTGCAGCCACATCAAATGGAAGATGTTTTTTTTTTTTTAAATTTTTACGCTTTTTATTTATTTTTGAGAGACAGAGACAGTGCGAGCAGTGGAGGGTCAGAAAGAGAGGGAGATACAGAATCTGAAGCAGGCTCCAGGTTCTGAGCTAGCTGTCAGCACAGAGCCCAATGCAGGGTTCGAACCCATGAACTGTGAGATCATGACCTGAGCTGAAGCTGGACGCCTAACCAACTGAACCACCCAGGTACCCCTTAAGATGTTTCTATTTGTTGCTCACAGACATTTTAGAGTCTAAAATTGAGGAATGTGTTAGAGGCCTAATACTCCTTATTGTACTTTCCACGTCTTTGTCTTCCCATGTGACAAACACAGGACCTTTGAAATTCAGGCTGTCAGATCATGCTGCCTTTCCCTACTCTCTTAGCAATTACCTATTATACCTTCAGCCTCCTTCCCTATCAAGTTATGTTTTTGTATCTTTCTTACTGCCTGTCCCTCTGTTACTACTTCTGCCATAATGTTTGTCTATAATTAGTTCATATAGACAAGCTGATAAAAAGCTTAGTCTTTTATTTCTTGACCTCAATTACCAATGGTCCTTTTGTCTACTTCAGCCATTCACAGTATCAGAAATAGAGCACTAGAATAGCCATCTTTAATATGTTTTTTGAGAGGGAGAGAGAGAGTGCAAGCAGGGGAGGAGCAGAGAGAAAGGGAGAGGGAGAGAATCCTAAGTATGCTCTATGCTCAGAATACAGTCTGACACAGGGCTCAATCCCATGACCCTGAGATCATGATCTGAGCTACACTCAAGAGTCCGACACTTAACCAACTGAGAGACCCAGCTGCCATCCTTTTAAATAGCCATCTTTAAAATCTTGTTCTAAGGATCCATTCTCTTATACTTAAGCTTACATTTCTCCTATTGACCCTCCCCAGTACCTTCCAATTCTATAATTCCCTGATATAAGGCTTTCTAATGCATCAATGCTACCATGATTTCCTATCACCATCTTACCTCCTCACAGGTTAGAAAACACATTCCATCAGTATAATCACTTCCTTGTGCTTATATTACACATCTTCTTTCTTATTCCCCTAGCTCTATTAATATAATAAAGGACCAATCTTTGTTAAATCCAACTTGGTTTTATATCTATTCCTGAGCAACTGAACATGACTTCCAAAAAGCATACAGCAGCATCATTGATTCTGGTTTACACAGTCCTTAGGTGAGTTCTCAGTATAGCCAGGCAACCATAACATATTTCTATTCATACTTCATCCTGTTAGACATTTTAATACTTTTCTTGTTATCTCTCAATACGCGTACTTCCTTCCTCAAAATTCAGAAGGTGATATTTCTTTTTAATAAGCAAAACAAGAAGTCCAAAGATACTTTATTCATTTTCCCATCACAAAATAGAACCTACTGCATTGATGCCCATATGTTGTACCTTCCTATTACAATAGATGCCCTCCTCATTCCTATTTAAAGTTTACTCATCTTCTGATGGAATCACACTTCCTTTCTCTCATGCAAAAACCTGTTCCTGCAATTGTACTACTCTATTGGCCAGTGGATTTTCCCTTTTTCTGTGACACTTCTGACTATTCCCATGTACACCACAACCATTCTAGCCCCTACACATTTTGTTTTCATTTGGACTACTAAAATAACCTATTCACTGGTCTTTTTGCTTCTCTTTCACCTACACATTATTTATTGCCTAATAAATCACTTAATAGAGTGGCCTTATTATCTTTAAAAATTTAAATAACATGATAGTATAATTCTCAATAGCTTCTTATTGTATAAGGAGTAAAATCAAGTCTTTGCCATGATGTACAAGGCACTCTGAAGTACTCCAGTCATGAATATTCATGACATTCATGATATACAAAGTATCCTTCAGCCTTATCTCACCTCTTCAGCTTCAAGCTTCTATCTCTCTCCCTTTGCTCACTTCACTCTTGGCCATTTTGCCCTTCTTTAAGCAGGTTAAGTTTGTTCCTGCCTTAAAGTGTTTCTATCTCCTCACACACCTTCAAATGACCCACTTCCTAACTTTACATGAATCTCTGAAAATATAATTGCTTCTTAAGCTTCTATTTTTCACCATACTAAACCACATACCGTCTCCTGAAACAGTCATTTTTTTTCTTTCTCCCCCTGACATCTTCATACTCCTTAGTCAAGAGTAGTTCACAGTCTTGGCTGCGTATTAGAAACATCTGAGGAGTTTTAAATGTTCTGATATTTAGAAAACTTGGGTATATTTAAGTAATAGTGAGAGATTCACTGTGACTTTTCTGTCAAGGGCATGGAATTCTGAAGACAATGTCAGAAGTGGACCCATGAGTGATGGTTCCTTTGCCTAAAATGCTTTCCACATTCCTTTCTTCTTTTCTTGACAAAACTTCTATCCTCACTTTTCTGCTCTTTCCCCAGATCATGGATCTGCCTATGTCTGTGTTGATTGCATAGCACTTCAACTAAGTTTCCTTTCTTTAAGCAATTCCTGCATTTATTAAGTACTCACTATGAGCCAGGATTTGTAAATCAACACTGTTTTGTCATATCTGACAATGTTTCTGCATTGTTTAAAAACCATTAATTCTTGAATCTTTACTCCCTCATCCTCCACATCCTCTGTAAACCTGCTCAGTTTGCAGAAATGAGGCATTATTTTCAGGGTATCTGAGGTAGAGGTTGCTGTGTGGCTAACAAATTAATGCCAATAAAATTAGTGGGGGCTACAGATAGAAGGCATTTAGGGAAAATAATCCAGCTGAAAGAAGAAATAGGGATAGTTTTAATGATTAAAATCAACTTACCTAGAAATCTTCTACTATATTCCTCTTATCCCTCTTCTCTTCTGATAACCAGAGCCTTGTTATTTGAGGTCAGAAATTAAATCTGCCTATTACATGTTTTATGGCACTTTATTTTTCTTTTTTTTGCTGAGCTGATTTTAGCTCCTGGAAAGGAGATCACTGCCCACCCTGGCTCTCCTCATGAAATCATTCCTAGGACAAACATACAAGATTTCTTGTTGCAGTGGACCAAAACTCCTACATTATATAAGGGAAATTTTGAACTCCATGATTTCATCACCCCAAACTCAGGGCACAAATATGAGTCTCCATAAGTCAAGGAAAAAGGAAAAGGAAAAAGAAGCAGATCATTAGGGGATCCCAGTGGGCCTGGTACTTGAAGAACAGGGTCTGAAGAGTGGTTCTCAGAGGAAAAGGGACAATTTTGACCACTCCCAGTTTTTATGTTATGATGATCTTATGTGACTTCCCTCTATTTGGTATTTGCCTATAGATATAACTTTAACCCTGTCATGGGGAGCTTTGAATAAAGTTATGCCTCAACTAGATAATAGTCTATACTCCTCATGCAAAAACAATTACTGCTGCTTTTGAGGAAACTCAGGTACCTCTGTGCCATTATAAGGGGAGCACAAAGCACTGATTTAGCCAATGATAATTTACTATCAAAAGAGAATAGGGGTGCCTAGATGGCTCAGTTGGTTAAGCATCCAGCTTTAGCTCAGGTCATCATCTCACTGTCTGTGAGTTTGAGCTCTGCATTGGACTCTGTGCTAACAGCTCAGAGCCAAGAGCCTGGTTGGGATTCTGTTCTCCATCTCTCTGACCTTCCCCTGCTCACACATGTACTCTCTCTGTCTTTCTCTCTCTCTCACTCTGACTCACTCTCACTCTCTCAAAAATAAACATTAAAAAAAAAGAATAAAATTCTCTAAATGAACACTACTTTTGGAAGACACAAAGAAGGTCATTTTGTATACAAATGCCTCTGTAATGAATTTCTTTGTATAACTACTATTGAAAAGGATATAACAGGGGTACCTGGGTGGCTCAGTCAGTTAAGTGTCTAACTTTGGCTCAGGTCATGATCTCCTAGTTTAGAGGTCGAGCCCCACGTCCAGCTCTGTGCTGACAGCTTGGAGCCTGGAGCCTGCTTCGGATTCTGTGTCTCCCTCCCTCTCTGCCCCTCCCCGGTTCATGTTCTGTCTTTCCCAGTCTCTCAAAAATAAAGATATGTCAAAAAAAATTTTTTTAAATAAATATAGCAGTTCTTTCAAAACTTTCAACAAGCTTTTAAAATTACAGATGGCTGAGTTTTATCACTATTTCTGATTCAGTGGATCCAGGGTGGGACCCAAAAATTCACATGCCTAAAAAGTCCCCAGGTGATATTGATACTACTGTTCTGAGAACCTCACCTTAAGAAGCATTGAGTTGATATATGGTCAGTTGTGTTCCAGTTATCTCATAACACATTCATGGCTAGTTGCAGCTGATCATAGATTTTGTTGCAAACTCTCCAGATTTCATATTTTAAAAATGTAAGTCTTCACATTTGTTTAGTTGTGTTTCTTCCCATTTCTGTCAAAATAGGAAGAGCTTTTGGAGATGCATCTACCCTAAAAAGTTCAAGATTCCTTAGAAAATTAGATTTTGCAATTAAACTATCTTTCTTTTTGATAAAGATGCTAAGTAATACTGGGTTTCATTTTGAGATGGTGAAGGCATGGTTGTAATTCTTGGTGGAAATCTAGAAGGTATGGAGAAAATGTTGCTCTTTTTATATTAATGTGTACTTAACTCTGGAGTAGCGGTTCTATCTCTCTCAAACCTAACACTACTTTTAGCAATTCTTAATTATGAAATTACCTGCATAGTACACATAAAAGAACGAAAACCTATATAATATCCCAACTGTAATGCAACAGATAAAAATATAATTTGCAATAGATGGAACAATTGTATATATATTATGTGACACATACATATATGATAAGTATATGTATAATACACACATGTATATAATCCATTATCTGTAATAAAGACAAATAGTATGTCTTTTAGTATGTAATATTCAAGCATAACAAAAAATAGAAATCTAGTGAAGTTAGAAATTACTCTCTAGAAGTAGGAGAGTTGTGTGAGAGAGAAAAATAATTTTCCCTTCATCCTACTGGGTTCTTGGCAGAGCCATCCCTGAAATAAAAAGATTAACATGAGAAAAACAGAAGTTTGGTAATATGTATGTCTCCTGTACACATGGGAAACTCTGAGAAAACTGAGTAACTTCCTGAAATGGCCCAAACTACCCACTGTCTTAAAATAATATCTCCAACTAAAGACAAAAGGTGTTGGGAGGAAAAGGAGAAGATACTGTGGGAGGCTATTAGGGAAAGCACAGTAAACAAAGGTAAGTTTTTGTTTGTTTATTTAAAAACATTTATTTTGAAAGACATAGAAAAAGCACAAGCAGGGGGAGGGGCAGAGAGAGAGGGAGAAATAATACCAAGCAGACTCTGTGCTGACAGCCCTTTGCAGGGCTCCAACTCACAAAACTGTGAGATCATGACCTGAGCAGAAACCAAGAGTCGGATGCTTAAGTGACTAAGACACCCAGGCACCCCAAGATTTTTTGTTTTTTAAGTAAACTGCACCAAACATGGTGCTCTAACTCATAACCCCATGATCAAGTCTCACATGCTCTACTGACTGAGCCAGCCAGGGGCTCCAAGGAGGGTACAGTTTTTAATAGAAATTTAAATCATTGTCTTCTCCATTGATAAGAACGTCTAGTGATTGGGAGTGGCAAGATGGCAGAGAAGTAGGGAGCTCTGTAATCTCCACCTGCCTGCAACTATCAAACTGAGAAGGACAAAAGTCATTATATTCTGATCTCCAAGAAGGGAAGGTGCGCAAACAGAGTCCTTATAGATGACAGCCTCATGGATGCCTGAGTGAGTGTGAACTGGGACCACATATGCTGAGGGGAAGGAGTGCCCAAAACGGTGGCACTGGGCTGCAGAGGGCCATGTGTGCAGAAGCAGCACAGGACCATTGAGGGCGGCGCACAGATTGGCCATGCAAAGCAGTATGTGGCATGGTCATTTGGAGCTGCACGCCAAACAGTGGCGTAGAGTGACGGAGAGCCAAGGGGAATTGAAAGAGAGACTGAAAATGCTAATAGAGTGGACGCTGGAGAGGGAGAGACTTCGGCCTGGGACGGAGAGACACACAATCCCATATATAGCCGCTGGGCATGGGGAGAGAAATTCTTCCCCCTCAGCGGGCTTGTTCTCTGTTGGGTTCTGCAGCTTGGTGACTCCAGGGAGAACCAGGGAAAAGCTGGCTCCCCAATCCCCTTACTCAATCCCAGCTAGAAAGCCACCCGCCTTTGGGAAGACATTTCATTTCATTTCATCTGGAGAACAGCATTAAAGTGCATGGACTAGAATTTGGAAAAGTTGTGGAGCTTAGGGAAAAAAAAATTGGCTTGCCCTTGCACAGGGAGATCAGACGTAAAAAAGTGACATGCAACACGTGGTCTGAGAAGGGTTTGGGGCGCCGCCATTCTTCTCCCCACAACCCCTAAGGCAGGGCCTCAGAGAGCAGCCCCTGAGACCCGATCTACCTACACCAAATCACACCCATCTGTGCTATAGAGCTGCTTTAAAAAAAAACTTTTATATTTTTTATCTTTTATTTCTTTTCTTATATCCATCGTTTCTCCATTCCCCACCTGGAGTCTGGGAAAGACATTTATACACTGCAGTGATTAGATCAGTTTCTGCCATCCAGATATATTTTTCCTTATCTTATTCTTGTCTCTCCCCTCCACAGGTTTTACACTCTCAGACTGTTCTTTGTCATTTCTGTTTCTCCTTCTTTTTCTCTTTTCTTTTCGTTTCTTATTTTTTTCCCCCTTTTGGCTTGCTTATTTATTTGATTTGGCTGTGCTTTGGCATGCTTTTGTTCCCTGTGTGTTTGTCTATCTGTTGTTCTTTTCAGGGCTACCTCAAGAAACAAACCAAAGGACACGTGGTGGAGAGTCCCAAATACCATTGAGCAGAGAAATAAAACAATCAAAGGCACAACACGAGAAACTGAGAGACACCATTAAAAGAACACTTCCTGAAACAACAGGCCCTGGACAGTCAATGAGCCTCCTTTAATAGAGCAATATTAACAGTGCACAGGGCATAAAGAGCTTTTAAAACTGACAAGAGACAGAAAGGTAGCCAAAATGAAAACGAAAGAACTCTCCTCTAAAGAAATTCCAGGAAGAAATCACAGCCACATAACTGCTCAAAACAGACATAAGCAACATAACTGAACAAGAATTTAGAACAATTGTCATAAAATTAATCGCTGGGCTTGAAAAACCCATTAGAGAAGCTATTGACACACAGACTAGGGACCTACAAAATAGCCGTGACGAGTTTAAAAAGGCTATAAATGAGGTGCATAATAAAATGGAGGCAGCCACTGAACAGATTGAAAAGGCACAGAGGAGAATAGATGAATTAGAAGACACAGTTATAGAAAAAGAGAAAGCCAAGAAAAAGAGAGAGAAATTGATACAGGAGCAGAAAAGGAGAATTCGAGACCTGAGTGATACAATCAAACAGAACAATATCTGTATCATAGGAGTTCCTGAAGAGAAAGAAAGATAAAAAGGTCCTGAACGGGTGCTTGATCAAATTATAGCTGAGAACTTCCCCAATCTGGGGAAGGAAATAGGCATTGAAATCCAAGAGGCATAGAGAACTCCCTTCAGACATAACGTGAATTGACCTTCAACATGACATATCATAGTAAAACTGGCAAGATATAAAGATAAAGAGAGTATTCTGAAAGCAGCTAGGGATAAAAGAGCCCTAACATACAAAGAGAAACCTATCAGAGTGGTTACAGACGTATCTACTGAAACTTGGCAGGACAGAAAGGAATGGCAGGAAATCTTCAATGTGATGAACAGGAAAAATATGCCACCAAGAATCCTTTCTCCAACGAGCCTGTCATTCAAAATAGAAGGAGAGATAAAGGTTTTCCCAAATAAACAAAAATGGAGAGAATTCATCACCACCAAACCAGCACTACAAGAAATCCTAAGAGGGACTCGATGAGGGAAATGTAGAAAGGAATATAAGGAACCAGAGACATCACTACAAACATGAACTTTACAGGGAACACAATCTAAACCCACATTTTTCAATAATAACACTAAATGAAAATGGACTGACTGCTCCAATCAAATGATACAGGTAGCAGAATGGATATAAAAACATAAGCCATCTATTTTCTATCTATAAGAGACTCATCTTAAACTTGAAGACACCTTCAGATTGAAAGTAAGGGGATGGAGAAATATCTATCATGCAACTGGAAGTCAAAAGAAGCCAGAGTAGCCATTCTTATATCAGACAAACCAGACTTTAAAGTAAAGGCAGTAACAAAAGATGAAGAAGGACATTATATAATAATTACAGGGTCTCTCCATCAAGAAAAGCTAATAATTATAAACATATATGTGCTGAATCTGGGAGCACCCAAATACATAAAACAACTAATCACAAACAGAAACAATCTTATTGATAAGAATGTACTTGTCAATGGGAATTTTAATTCTCCACTGACAGCAATGCATAAGTCAACCAGACAGAAAATCACTAAAGAAATAATGAACCTGAATGGCACTCTGGAACAGATGGAATTAATAGATATATTTAAAACTCTGCATCCTGAAGCTAGGGAATACACTTTCTTTATGAGTGCACATGGCACATTCTCCAAGATAGATATTGGGTCATAAAACAGCCCTCCATGAATACAAACTAATTGAGATCATATCATGCACACTTTTAGATTACAATGCTACAAACCTTGAATCAGTCACAAGAAAATGTCTGGAAAATCTCAAAAAATGTGGAGGTTAAAAACCACCTACTAAAGAATGATTGGGTCAATCAGGCAATTAGAGAAGAAATTAAAAAAAAATATATGGAAACAAATGAAAATAAAAATACAACAATCCAAACTCTCTAGGATGAGGTAAAGGCAGTCCTAAGAGGAAAGTATATACCAATCCAGGCCTATTTCAACAAACTAGAAAAAGCACAAATTCAAAATCTAACAGTACACCTAAGGAAACTAGAAAGGGAGTAGCACGAGCACCCCAAACCCAGTAGAAGAAGAGAAATAATAAAGATCAAGACAGAAATAAACAAAATAGAATAAAAAAAAAAACCCAACAATCAAACCGATCAATGAAACCAAGAGTTGCTTTTTTGAAAACATAAAATTGATAAACCTCTAGCCAGGCTCCTTGGAAAGAAAAGAGAGACCACCAAAATAGATGAAATTATGAATAAAAATTGATCTATTACAACTGATCCCTCAGAAATACAAGCAGTCATCAGAGATTACTATGAACAATTATATGTCAACAAACTGGACCACCTAGAAGAAATGGACAAATTCTTAAATACACATGCACTACCAAAATTCAAACAGGAAGAGATAGAAAATCTGAACAGACCCATAACCAGTGAAGAAATTGAATCAGTTAATAAAAAAAAATCTCCCAGTGAACAAGAGCCCAGAGCCGGATAGCTTCCCAGGGGAATTCTACCAGACATTTGAATCAGAATTAACACCCATCCTTCTCAAGCTATTCCAAAAAGAAAAAAAGAAAAAATAGAAATAGAAGGAAAACTTCTGAACTCATTCTATGAAGCCAGCATCACTTTGATTCCCAAACCAGACAGAGACCCAACAAAAAAGGGAACTAAAGGCCTATATTCTTAATGAATACAGATGCAAAAATATTCAACAAGATACTAACAAATTGAATTCAACAACATATAAAAAAAATTATCCATCATGATCAAGTGGGATTAATCCCTGGGTTACATGGTTGGTTCAATATTCACAATTTTGACTGCCTACTACATAAACCATTGAGTTTTGGGTTGCTTTGTTATGAGCATTATCATGACAAAAGACATTTAAAGGTAATATACTTTGTTTAGGATTTAAATTTTGGCCTAGATAATAATCAAGAGAATTTTATAGTTTCTCACTGTGTAGAACTTCATCATCTCTTTCTTTCCATTAAATAGCAAAAGTGCACAGTCCTCGTTTTCAACTGAGACTCAACCAATGATGTAATTTTAGCATATTTTCTTCTCATACACTTTGTTTCTTCAATAATTATGAACTGAGCTATTGAAATGTATTGTCTGGCTTTCTGTGTTTAAACATAGAAGTCTTACTGTATAACCTTTTTCATGTAGCGTTTTGCATAATGTAGCTCTGTATTTTATTTGTTATATATTACTCCATCCAGTAGTATTTTTGGATAAATTAGAATGAAATTTTGCCGTTTGCAACAATATGGATGGAACTAAAGGGTATTATGGTAAGTGAAATAAGTTAAAGAAAGACAAATACCATATGATTACACTCATATATGGAATTTGAGAAACTTAACAGATAAACATAGAGGAAGAGAAGGAAAAAGAAGATAAAAACAGAGAGGAAGGCAAACCATAAGAGGCTCTTAAATAAAGAGAACAAACTGAGAGTTTATGGGGGTTGGGGGATGGCGGGTGGGTTAAATGGGTGACAGGCATTAAGGTGGACACTTTTTGGGATATACACTGGGTGTCATATGTAAGAGATGAATCACTGGGTTCCACTCCTGAAGTCAACACTACACTGTATGTTAACTAATTTGAGAATTAAAAGGATGGAATAATATATATATTATATATTCCATCCTTTTAATGTAATGCAATTGCTCCAAATTTTCATGTGAATGTTTTAACTTTTGCTATCGCATATAAGAAATATACATTTTATACCTCCTTTTACAAGAGGTTTTCTCCATTAGTATCCTAATTGATCTGCCATATATGCCTTTTGTGATAATAAATGAGTTACAAGTATGGCAAGCTATTGATCACCTTATCCATAATGGCAGCTGGGAATTGGAAGAGGTAGGAGTAGGGTGGGAATGAAAGTGGGGTGAGGGTTGGGGTAGGAGTGAGGAGGTTAGGTGTGGGTGCTAAGGTAGGAATGGAGCACTGTTGTGGGCAGCCTCCAATTATGAGGAGCCTCGTTCCTTTAAACCAAAGTGCCATAACTTTTTTCCTTGAAATTCTTTGGTATTATAATGTTGAAATATCCTATAATATGTTTAAAAAAAACAGTTGCTTTACTCAAGTATATGCATACTTTCACCTTTACTACATATTGTTAAATTTGTAGTAACATTACTGTTATTTTACATATCCATACACAACATTTGAGAGTGTTTATTTCCCTGTACTCTTACTAGCACTTGGTGTGGCTTATTTTTACTATTCTGATGCATATGAAGTGGTATCTATTTATTATTTACAGTTACATTTTCCTCCTAAACTTATTAACTACATTAACTTCCTTTATGTGTATTTTTCCTATTTTCTTAAATGGTTATTAATCTCTAAAATTGATTTAGAGTTATATTTATTTTTTAAGTTTATTTATTTATTTTGAGAGAGGGAGAGAGAGAGAAGCAAGAGTGAGCAGGAGAAGGGCAGAAAGAGAGGCAGGGAGAGAATATCAAACAGGCTCCTTACTGTCAGCATAGAGCCTAATGCAGGGCCCAATGCCACAACTGGGAGATCATGACCTGAGCTGAAATCAAGAGTCAGATGCTCTGGTACATTCTCCAAGATATATCACATACTGAGTCACAAAGAAGCCCTCAATAAATAGAAAATAATTGAAATCATACCATGCACACTTGCAGATCACAATGTTATGAAACTTGAAATCAACCACAGGAAAAGGTCTGGAAAACCTCCAAAATCATGGAGGTTAAAGAACGCCCTACTAAAGAACGAATGGGTCAATCAGGTTATTAGAGAAGAAATTTAAAAATACATGGAAACAAATGAAAATGAAAATTACAACAATCTAAACTCTTTGGGATGCAGCAAAGGCAGCCATACAAGGAAAATACATTGCAATCCGGCTTATTTCAACAAACTAGGAAATGCACAAATACAAAATCTAACAGTGCACCTAAAGGAACTAGAAGCAGAGCAGCAAGAACACCCCAAATCCAGCAGAAGAAGAGAAATAATAAAGATTAGGGCAGAAATAAATAATATAGACTCCCAAAAAAACCAGTTGAACAGATCAGTGAAAGCAAGAGTTGATTTTTTAAAAAAAATAAACAAAACTGATAGCCAGGCTTCTCAAAAAGAAAAGAGAGAGCATGCAAATATATAAAATCGTCAATGAAAATGGATTTATTACAATCAATCCCTTAGAAACACAAGCAATGATCAGGGATTATTATGAAAAATTATATGCCAACAAACTGGACCACCTAGAAGAAATGGATGAAATCCTAAACACAAACACACTACCAAAATTCAAATGGGAAAAGATAGAAAATCTGAACAGAACCATAAGTAGTCAAGAAATTGAATCAATTATCAAAAATCTCCCAACGAATAAGAGACCTGGGCCAGATGGCTTCTCTGGTTAATTCTACCAGACATTTGAATCAGAGTTAATACCTATTCTTCTCAAGCTATCCAAAAAAAAAAAAAAAAGAAATGAAAGAAAACTTCTGGACTCGTTTTACAAAGCCAGCATCACTTGGTTTCCCAAACCAGACAGAGAATCAGAAAAAAAAAAAAAAAAAGAACTATAGGCCAATATTCCTGATGAATATGAATGCAAAAATCCTCAACAAGATACTAGCAGTTCAAATTCAACAACATATAAAAAGAATTATCATCCACCATGACCAAGTGGTATTCATTCCTCAGTTAAAGGTCTGGTTCAATATTTGCAAATCCATCAATGTGGTACATCACATTAACAAAAGAAGAGATAAAACCGTATGATCCCGTTGATAGATGCAGAAAACACATTTGACAAAATACAGCATCCTTTCTAAATAAAAGCCTTCGAGAAAGTCGGGATAGAAGGAACTTACTGAAGCATCATAAAAGCCATTTAGGAAAAGCCCACAGCTAATATAATCCTCAATGGAAAAAAACTGACAGCTTTCCCGCTAGATCAGGGACACAACAGGGATGTCCACTCTCACCACTGTTGTTTAACATGGTGCTGAAAGTCCTAGCATCAGCAATCAGAAAACAAAAGGAAATAAAAGGCATCAGAACTAGCAAACTAGTCAAACTTTCATTTTTCACAGATGACATGTACTCTACATGGAAAAACTGGCAGATTCTACCAGAAGCCTTCTAGAACTGATCAAAGAATTCAGTAAAGTTGTAGGGTACAAAATCAATGTACAGAAATTGGTTGCATTCCATACCAATAATGAAGCAGCGGAAAGAGAAATCAAGAAGCTGATCCCATTCACGATTGCACGAAAAACCATAAAATACTTAGGAATAAACCTAACAAAAGACGTAAAAGACCTGTACGATGACAATTACAGCAAACTTATCAAGGAAATTGAAGAAGACACAAAGAAATGGAAAATTATTCCATGCTCGTGGATCAGAAGAATAAACATTGTTAAAATATCATTATTACCCAAAGCAATCTACACATTTAATGCAATCCCAATCAAAATTGCACCAGCATTCTTCTCAAAGCTAGAACAAACATTCATATGGAACCACCAAAAAACCCAGTTGGTGAGAGCAATATTGAAGAAGAAAACCAAAATGGGAGGCATCACAATCCCAGACTTTAGCCTCTACTACAAAGGTGTCATCATCAAGACAGTATGGTATTGGCACAAAAACAGACACATAGACCAATGGAATAGAGAGCCTAGAATTGGACCCACAAATGTATGGCCAATTAATCTTTGACAAAGCAGGAAAGAGTATCCAATGGAAAAAGACAGCCTCTTTTTAACAGGTGGTGCTGGGAGAACTGGACAGCAACATGCAGAAGAATGAAACTAGACCACTTTCTTACACCATTCACAAAAATAAACTCAAAATGGATGAAGGATCTCAATATGAGACAGGAAACCATCAAAACCCTAGAGGAGAAAGCAGGAAATAGCCTTCTAGACCTCAACTGCAGCAATTTCCTACTCGACACATCCCCAAAGGCAAGGGAATCAAGAACAAAAATGAACTATTGGGACCTCATCAAGATAAATAGCTTCTGCACTGCAAAGGAAACAATCAAGAAAACTAATAGGCAACCGACGGAATGGGAATAGATAGTTGCAAATGACATATTGGACAAAGGGCTAGTTTCCAAAATCCATAAGGAACTCAAAAACTCCACACTCAAAAAAAAGAAAGAATCCAGTGAAGAAATGGGCAGAAGACATGAATAGACACTTCTCCAAAGAGGACATCCAGATGGCCAACAGACAGATGAAACGATGCTCAGTGTCACTCATCACCAGGGAAATACAAATCAAACACAGCCACACTGAGATATCATCTCACGCCAGTCAGAGTGGCTAAAATGAACAAATCGGGAGACTATAGATACTGGTAAGGATGTGCAGAAATGGGCACTCTCCTACACTGTTGGTGGGAATGTAAACTGGTACTGCCTCTCTGAAAAACAGTGTTGACATCCCTCAAAAAATTGACAATAGAATTCCCCTATGACCCAGCAATAGCACTGCCAGGGATATGCCCAAGGAGTACAGAAGTGCTGATTCATAGGGACACATGTACCCCAAAGTTCATAGCAGCACTGTCAACAATAGCCAAATCATGGAGCGAGCCTACATGCTCATCAAATGAGGAATGGATCAAGAAGATGTGCTTCATATATACAATGGAATACTACATAGCAATGAGAAAGTATGAAATCTGGCCATTCATAGCAAAGTGGATGGAACTCGAGGGTGTCATGCTAAGTAAAATAAGTCAGGCAGAGAAGGACAGATACCATATGTTTTCACTCATAAGTGGAACAGGAGAAACTTAACAGAGGACCTTGGGGGATGAGGAGGGGGAAAATAGTTGGGGAGAGGGAGGCAAACCATGAGAGACTCTTGAATACTGAGAAGAAACTGAGGGCTGATGTGGGTGGGGGAGAGGGGAAGGGGAGTGATGGGCATGAAGGAGGGCACTTTTGGGGATATGCCCTGGGTGTTATATAGAAACCAACTTGACAATAACGTATAAAAGATTTAAAAAAAGAAAAAAAGATTATCCTTCACAATCCTTCCACAACTTTTCTTTTGCGTTTTGATTTTGTTGCAAGCTGTTCTCCAAATAACCAGTCTCATGTAGGAAAAAATCACTTCATTTTTGCCTTTAACAAAAATATATTTCTATTCCTTACAGCTTTCTTACATACTCTGACTTTACTACATACAGAGTTGCTTTCTTTATTTCCAAGAGCCTTAAGTACATTTAGCAGAATTTAAATGCTAGAAACCTTAGTCTCCAGTGAAAACTAAGTAGTAATCAGTTGTAAACTCTATGTTACATCAGAATTTTTTTAGATGACAAACCTATGAATCCATTAGGCACAAAGCATGTTTTTCAACAGTTCCAAATAACCTTAGTTTTTTTTGCAACAAGTCAAAAGCAGACATACATCAAGTAATTAGTGCTTTAGCTTCTTATCTCCTTGATAGCCAATGAGTTCAATCTCAATTTATTATGCCATCAAAACTTTAATGTTTTAGGTCACCAAGGAAATTCAAAGCTATCCTAACAATGACCCATGAAAACTATGAGACAAACCAAATTAAGCATCACTTTAAGTCATCCTTTTGTTAACAAGTTGGAACAGACATAACATAAGCTTATTTGACCTTCAGCAAATCTAGGTAGAATATATGTTTGTTTTTTTTTATGTAGATAACCATTTTCTATGTCAAGCCAGCAAGTTTAAATTAACTTAATCATTGAATATGGTTTACTTGAGTCCAGGAAGGAGACTATGTTCCCCATGGTTAGTTTTTACCTGGGAAGTTGGGGAAATTTGACTTCCATGGTTTTCACTCCGCAACATCTAGGCGGGTAGGAGCAGCCTCCTGAGGAGGAGCCTGAGGCATTGAGGAATCAGTTATCCAGGATGCCCCCCGCCCTTAGGTAGTGCAGAAAATAACTCTAAAACTGGGTGGTTAAGAGAAGGGCTTTGAAGTCACGTGGATTCATGTTCACATCCTCACACTATTAAGTTATGTAGCCTTAGACCCTGGGTATGTGGTGATAACAGCAAGATCTAATTCATAGGATTTTTATGAGTTATGTATGTAAGTGGCTGGCACAGAATCAACACTCAACAAGAGGCAGCTATTATCATTATTATTATATTATGCAGTAATGACATAATTACATTATACTAGTATGGAATAATAATCAAAATTATTTTTGGATTAATGATATGGTTTACAAAAGGCTTTATAGGAATTTCCAAGAAGTTTTCAATATGGTTCCAGCAAAAGCAGCATCATTAAAATAAACCAACAGCTTCCCAAGACAGCTAGTCTGCAGGACAGCACTCAGGTGTAACTTATGGGACATCTGGGGGAATAACAATTACCCTCACCACTTGACAGCAACTTCCCAAAATGGATTTTTGATGTTAACAAGCCTTGGATTAACCTAGTGTTCCACGATTCATAGTTCAGGCAGTTAAAGTGGCTTCTTTCTGGCCAGACTTCTCAGATCCTTTAACACGCCTATGTGCTTTGTGCTTCTGTCCAGGAGGGTGACACATGCAGCAGCCTTCCATCTGCTTCGGCCTCCAGATCCTTGTTTCATAGAACATCTCTCGGACTACTTCTTCTGGAAGATGCTCCTTCAAAGTTACGTCTCAGAGTGCAGCAGGGCAATTAAAATGCTGTCCTCTCATATAAACACGTTCTTAACCTACAACGCTCTGGAGAATCCCTGAAGGCTAGAGATGGGCCAGCACTTTGGCCTTGCTTCTGCTGTGTTTTCATAAAAAAGGGAGGGTGATAGCTGTGTGTTTCCACTTGACAGACACAGGGTTAGTGCCTATCTTTAAAATCCTACATGAAGCCAGGTTGTAGAGAAAATACCAGGAGCTTCATTATGCACAGCTCTTACTTCCTCATCCCCAGAGCTCCATGAAAGAAGAAATTAGAGAGTAGACTTTGACCATATCTTGGGACTTTCATTTTATAGCCTTTTCACTTAAATATCAGGCTTTTGCTCTATGGGACCCAGGATTTTATAACTTTCTGTGATAATTCATTTGTACCAATTTTGTTCCTTCCCAGAGATGCCCCTTAGGCACACTAAGCATCAGCTAGTCCTGTTGATTGACTCTTTCACTACCTCCTTAAACTCTGCTCTGTCCAACCCACCATGAAGGCCATACTAGCTACTGACCAGTTAATAAGGACGGGGGCAATTATGAAATTTCTTCCACAATATGGCAAATTAAGAGCTAGAGATATGTTTCCATGACACGATTTATTGTAGGCTATCATTAAAATAAAATACCATAAGGACACCTAGGTGGCTCAGTTAAGGATCTAATTCTTAATCTCAGCTCACAGTTTGTGAGATCAAGCCCCGCTCTCGGCCCACGCTGAGCATAAAACCTGCTTGGGATTCCCTCTCTCCTGGTCTCTGCCCGTCCGCTGTTGGTGCACACACTCTCTCAAAATAAATAAATAAATAAACAATTAAATAAATACATGCTATAACCAGCCCCCCGAATGAGAGAAAGAAAGAGAAAGATAGGAGAGAAAGAAAGAACAAAAAGAGAGAGTGAAGGAAAGAAGGAAAGAAGAGAAAGAAAGAAAAAAAGTAAGAAAATAAGAAAGAAGAATCATTAGGAAGTCTGGTTCTGCTACTTATTAGCACTCTTATTTCTGGCTTCCCACATAATTCCTTTGAGCCTCCATTTTTCTCATTTGTAAAATCAGGATGATAATAATGCCAGTTTTATAATGTTTTCAAAATCAAATAAAATAATAGATATAGAATTTTTAAACACTATAAAGTACTATATGAGAGCTTCTATTATTATTTATATTTTTCAGCTGGCATTGACTCAAAACTTGACATTTCTTTGCCCTTGTAATCTTTTTGTTAAAGAGTTAATCATCTATAAAGAAGCATTTTTTGTCCTTGGGGTAAGTGCCATTTTTAAATACATCAGTTTGGGCACCTGGGTGGCTCAGTCAGTTAAGTGTCTGACTCTTTTTTTTTTAAATAATAGTTTATTGTCAAATTGGTTTCCATATAACATCCAGTGCTTCTCCCCACAAGTGCCCCCCTTCCCTTCCCTCCCTCCCCCTTCAGTCCATGGTTCATTTTCAGTATTCAATAGTCTCTCATGATTTGTGTCCCTCACTCTCCCCAACTCTCTTCCCCCTTCCCCTCCCTATGGTCCTCTGTTAGGTTTGTCCTGTTAGACCTCTGAGTGCAAACATATGGTAATGAGGAAGAATGAAATATGGCCATGTGTAACAAAGTGAATCAACCATGAGGGTTTCATGCTAAGTAAATAAATCAGGCAGAGAAGGACAGATACAATATGCTTGCACTCATAGCGTCTGACTCTTGATTTCAAGTAAGGTAATGATCTCACGGTTCATGAGATTGAGCCCCACATCAGGCTGTATGCTGACAGTGGGGAACCTACTTGAGATTCTCTCTCACACCCTCTCTCTGCCCCCCTAACTTGCATGCCCATGTTCATTCTCTCAAAATAAAGAAACATTTTAAAAAATAATAAATAAAATGTCAACTGAATTTTTCTTAATAATGACACAAAGGTAATTCAAAATTTTGATAGGGAAGAGGGGTTTGGAGAAGGAAAACATTAATTTACATTAGTGAGGGCTTTTTCCATAGTCCCACTTGCATCCAGTGTAGAAACAAAGTCTTTAAAAATAAACTCCACACTTTCTCCGGAGGAAATGGATAGTGAAAAAACATGCAGTGTCTTCTTGACACAATGCTACACTGTGTTTCTGCTAAATGAAGTGTCCAGGGCTATGCTGGCAGAATTAATCAGAACCACTGGGATATTACCTAGAGGAGAGAGACAGGATGGGGGAAAGGAAGTGGAAATTATAATGGTAATATCACATACACTCACAAATAATTATCTAATTCTTAATACTCAAAACTAGAATTGTCCATGTGAAGCCCTTAGTTGTACCCTAACAATAATCAGTAGAATTTTCCTTAGAAGTATATTTTTTGCTCAAAATAAGAACAATTAGGTTTCTAAGCACACTCCAGACAAGCTTTTGATTTTCTCTTGGAGACAATGTAATAACTAACTGCTTTTCTTCATCAGAGGGTTTCTGAATTTCTCATCCCTCTTATCTCTCAGGACACAATGTAGCAATACACTTGCTTATCTCCTCCAATTATCACATTGTTTTTAAATTTTATAAATATCTATAAATGTCAAGTGTTTTGAAAAGATAGTCATCTTCAGTAGACATTACCTTCAAATGAAAGTGTCCTATCAGAGAGTAACAGACTGGATAACTTGCTTTTTCTTCCTAATGAGTCCATAAATGACATTGCAAAGGAACATGGTCTGTCTAGAATAAAAATAAGCACAGAGTCTATTGCACAGTAACAGACCACCAGTCAAAACAGGGGGGTAAATAACAAAGATGACCAAGATGATAAATTCAAAAAGAGGCAGTGACAAGATCCAGTAATAGAGCAACAGGATAGAAAGAAGATAAGAACATTCTAAACATTCATTCAGCAAGCATTAATTTATAGCTTCCCAAGTGCCCAATAGTACTGGATGATGAAGATTAGTATCTCTGCAAAACACAAGCTTCCCTGTATCAGCCATGATCTTCTGTACAATGTAATGGGGATTCTATACCATCTCCTTCCATCTTATTTTTTATAAAGTTCTTAGAAGAAAATGCTATCTTGCCACCCTCTCGACTGTCCCCTCCCATTCATCCAATGCCTCTCTTCAATCTGTCTTCCAGCCCACTTGACCCCAGTGAGGACACTATCATCACATAGTGGACAAGCCAAAGGATTCACTGCAAATCTTAGTCTCATGATCTCTCTGTAACCTCTGGTTGCCATGCCCTCTCCATGCTCTTGGAGCCTTGGCACCACTCTTGGTTCTCCCATTTCCTCTTCCTTGGTCTCCTTTGCGGACTTCCTTTAACTTCTACTTCTGAGAAGATGGTTTTTGTTGTTGTGCTGTTTGTTGTTGTTGTTGTTTCTAAACAAGACTTTGTCCTTGTCTGTCTCCTCTTCCTTTATATCCTCTCCTAGGGAAATTTATCCAAATCTTGACCTCTAGTCTCCACCCCTCACCTGACACTGGAATTACCTCCACCTACATATCCCTATAGGAATTTCAAATTTAGCACTTCCAAAAGCTAACTCATTACATTATCTACCACCCCAATCTGTCTTCCCCCTTCTTTCTCTATGGTGTGAATGATAAGAACATACATCTATTTTCCAAGAAATCCTGGTCATGCTACATATCTTTCTTATTTCTGCTACCCACCACTCTCAACTGGCAACCAAATCCCATCAGTTCTCCACATGAAGTATCTCATAAATAGATTCCTTCACCTTCCTCCTGATTGCCACTGTACTTGGGCTCCAACCATATTTCCTCAAACTGCTATAATGAGAAGAGCTATCCTTCTAAATGAAAAACTGGACTAGTACATACAATTCCTTGCTCAAAATCTTTCAATGATTCCCATTGCCTATAGGATGGATCCCAAAGTCCTGATCATACTGCCTACAGACCCTTACAATTTAATGGCTACCAACCATTTTTTGTCTTACTTCCCTCCACTTGCCTCCACAGTCATATGCCTTGGCCACACAGAAGTACCTGTTCCTCCCTGAATAGGCCTTACTCTTTCTTCTTGAATTATTCTCACTGTTCCTGAAATATCTCCCATAGCTTCTCAGCCAGCAAAGCCCTATCATCCTTTAAGACCTCCTGGTATATGTCATCTTCCTAAGCCTCCCTGAGCAAAGTTAGGCATGCTCTCCTTTTGGCTCCCCTACATGTGATCTAGTTCTGATCAATACTGCTTTCACAGCATTTAATCAAGTTGCAATATTTGCTTATATATTTATCTCCCATGCTAAATTCTGAGCTCTTCAAAGTAAAAACCATATCTTGATAATCTTTAAGAATCACTGTGTAAGGTTTAATTAATTTTCTACTTAATTAATAACAAAGACTCATAACCCCCAAGCGAAACAGAATAGTTCTTGTGAATTAAATCAATCATATATATTTAATTCTGAAATTTCTTCAGCTTTGTAAAAACAATTAATCATAGGTATAAATTACATTTTTGGACTCATATGAGATACAAGATGCTTTTGTAAAAAAAAAAAAGGTTGGCTATATTTTCACTTTATTTGGTAGGTTTTTGATGAATTAGTAAAAGTCTTCTGTCATAAAACTCAAGGTAGAAGTGAATGAAAAGTCTATCAAATCTACCATAGAGATCATATGCATAATGAAGTCTAAGTTGAATTTGTTGGTATTTGGTTTTCCAACATTTCATGTTTTGGAGGGAACTTACTCTGAAAATTAACTTTCAGGGAAGTTAACATAAAGACCAGTTTTAGCCTTTTCACCTGCTTACATTGGGGAGTGGACTAGATCTCTTTATCCACATAGGAGGGCAATGCAAGAGGGGATGATAGGAAAGGTCAAAAGGAACACAGCTGAAATCAGGAAGAACATCTCCAAAGGCCTCTCAGTAACCAGGGGAGGTGTCACCAAGTCCACACAGCTGAAATCAGGAAGAACATCTCCAAAGGCCTCTCAGTAACCAGGGGAGGTGTCACCAAGTCCACACACCAAAGCTGGAAGGTAAGTGAGCATCCTGCCAGGCACCATGTCCCTTTTGCTTATCAGTGTATCTCCAGTGCTTGGAACAAGACCTAACACAAAGTTGGCTCTCAGTAAATATTTGTAGAAGGAAGGGAGGAAGGGAGGCAGAAGGAAGGAAAGACAAAGCAGGGAGGGAGAAAGCAAGGGAGGAAGATTTTAGGGTGAGAGTTGTACATAAGGTATTCATTGACGTCTTTATGGAGTAAAATACTCACTTCTAAATTTTAATAATGACTTTCCATATGATAGAAACATATTAGTGATCTTTTTCATAGCTAATATGGACAGTCATTCTAACCAGAATGTAACTTTTTCTTTATAAGCACTTTTATTTTCTGAGGGTCCAAAAATGAATAAAGCCTATAAAACTCTGTAACATGGCATGTGCATCTGCCTTGATGTCACATCAAGTCTTCCCATGCCTGCCTCCTAAGCTGCTGAGGCGTAAAATGTCCTGCAGGAAGACTCTATCATTTCCTACCTTGGCCCCTCCCTCATCCAAAGGTACCAGGTGAAAAGGGAGCTCAAATCAGAAACTGATAAAGCAGCAACTGGACAGACTTTGCCCTTTCTTCTTCGGCCCCAGGCCAGTTACTTTCTGAGAATGTTTTAAATATTGCAGAGATTTACCAGGAGTATCCATTTGGTTTTGTTTGAGTCCATGGAGCCATACTTATTTCTTTGCCATGATGAACACAGGCCACAGAGTTGGAATAAACTTCTTGTTTCCCATGTCAGTAACTTGTTTCATGAAAGTGAAAGTTTCAAAGCCTGAAATTCAAACCTCCTGAAAGAACAAGGAAGAAAAAAAAAAAAAAAAGAACAACAATCAGAATTCACTGAAGAGTAAGGAAAAATAACTCTTCGTACTGCTATCCAAAAAAATACAAAAAGATTTGAACCTTAAATATTCAATGATCTCTACAATCTCTTACAGCTAGAGTATGTTATGATTCTAAGTTTTCATAGAAGTATAAAATGTAATATATTGGTCTACAATGCTTCTGACATCAGATCCTGCATCTCCATTACCATTCAAATGCTGTGAAAACTAAAAAAACTTGTATGGATGCCACTGCTACTTTTAATTGATATTTAAGATACCTCTTGTCCTAAATTGTGGGAAATTATAAATTGTAATCATTTGCCATTAGAAAGAGGGAGTTTAAAAAGCCATAAGGACCTCTGCTTTCTCATTCATTCTTTTAGGTTTTGTCTCTCACTTCAAATCAGACAATCCAGCATCCAAGGCATCTGCTGCAGTGCAGTGATCTTGGCTGATGGGTAGGAGCAGATACTTTCAGCTCTCAAACTAGACCTTTGTCTCCCTAAATATATCACATCTCAAGGGTTACAAACTCAAATGTCTACAGGCACCATGAAAGGATGCATGGGAGTGAAGGAAGCGAGTCGGAGAGTGCACTGGCTAGAAAGTACAAACCCCATTTCAAGGGAAGAGCCCATTGTTTACTCCAGCCAAGTGTCGTCATGCAGGAATAGAAAACTGGTGGTGTTAAATCTGCTTGCTGATTTTTCAAGAAAAGAGAGAAACAAGTCCAAAACTTTATATAAACTCTCCCAATTTTAGTTGGTGAGGACTTCAAATTATCAGAACACACAAGGTAAGTTTGAAGGATGAATTCAGCCCATGAGTTGTCATAATGAGACCTGTGAGTAGGATATAAGAATCCCACAATTTCCCAGCTCTCTCTAAAGTCCCCAGTCTCTGTCCAGTTCCATGGCATCCAAAGTAAAGGCTGGGCAAAATTCCTCACTTTTGGCAAGATGAATTCAGTCCCGATTTATCTACCTGTATTTCGTTAAAACCCCTTCCCTGCAAAGAAGCATGGCAGGAAGCACTACATCCTTCTAGAGCTATGCCAGAAACTATCAGGTCACAGAGCAACAGAATTCAGCCCCAAGTTGCTTTTCTTGCAGGCTCAGCATCTTCAGTGTATGCAGCACCTGTGTGCCCAAGTCCTGCAGGGCAGGTTTGAGGCTGTTGAACATGCTGATGATTAGTTTGCTGGTGATGAGTCCTCAATGGGTCTGTCTTTCCCCTTCACAGAGAATTTGTATGAGAGTTACTTTCCCACCCATCAAGGTGGGAGCTTGAATGTATCTTAAAACTAAAAATTACCAATTCTTGATGTGTGTCCTCCACTTCCTTCCTCACTGTCCCTTTTCACCCTGTGCTGTGCTCCCACCACAGGAACCCCAAGAGCTGTGTTGGACCAGTATGTAAAACTCCAAGTGCTTGGGGCCACCGAATAAGCACGTGCTCACACCAGGACCTGGGAAACTGGACTGAGGAAGGGTAGGCCAGCCACAGGGAGGGAGGGCTGTGTTGCTAGGAGGTAACAACTCAGGCATGCTGCTGAGTCACAAAGTATGGCCGTGGCCTCGCCTCCTTTAACAGGTTCCCCACGTGGCCAACCCTATTCTGAAGCTGCAGAGAGCTGGGGGAGTAATCTACTGGTTTTCAACGTTGTTTCTGCCTCTGATCTTACCCTGGACAGGGAAGAGAATTGTTCATTTTTGTAACCACCTTGGACCAAGTTGAGAAAACCTTTTAACCCTAGAAATAGACATTTGAGTCTCTGGATCAGTTTGACTTTGAGCTGGAATTTGTTTCTTGTCTTTGGGTTTCCCTGGACTTCTGCCTGGCAAATGGACAGCCAGAGGACTGGGGAGAGAAAAGAACTAGAAAGACCTGACATTTCTTTAATTACAGTCATTTTTTTTATTCCCTATACACTGCACGAATGTTAACCTGCAGAATTGCTTTAATACCCTCCCCTCTGCTGATAATTACCCCAAGGTGAACACACGTGTAAACCTCACCCAGCTCAAAAACTAGAATCTTGTATCCATCACTTACTACTCACTTACTACTCACTTAATATTAGGCAAGATACCCTACCTCCCTTAGATTCTCTGTGGAAACAGAGTTCATGAAACAAATGTCACACAATTTGCCAAAGTGTGTTCCGCAGAATACTAACTTCTTATGGCATAAATAATTGGAGAAAAAAAGGGAGGGAGGGAGGAGAAAGAAAGACAAAAAGAAATGAAGGAAAAGAAAGGAAGAGAGAGGAAGACAGACAGACAGAAAGAAAGAAAAGAAAAAGAAGGGAGGAGATGAAGAGAGAGAAAAAGAGCAAGAAGGCAGGAAGGAAGCAAAAAGAAGGAAGGAAGAAAAGGAAGGGGCAAGGGAGAGGGATGGAAGGAAGAAAGAAGGAAGGAAACTAAGGCAGGGAGAGAAGAAGAATGGAAGGGAAGGAGGAACAAAGAAAAGGAAGGAAGGGGAAAGGGAGGAGGGACAGAGGAAATAGGAAGAAAGAGAGGAAAGAAGGAAGGTGGGCAGGAGGAAGGGAGGGAGGAAAAAAGGAAGGAAGGAGGAATTATCAACATTGAAATGCCTTTCTCCCCTCAGGCATTATTCCAACAGATACTATAAATTAGTTTTGCCTGTGCTTGACCTTTTGGAATGACATAGTATGTATTATTTTGTGTGTGGCTATGTCATTAAACATTATGTTTGTGAGATCTGTCCATTGTTTCTGTACTAGCAATTTTTTCATTTTCATTGTTGCATATTTTCCTGTGTGTGAATATGGCACAATTTGTTGATCCATTCTGCTGTGGAGGGAATATTTGAGCTATTTCCCTTTGAGGCTATTAGGAATAATGTTGCTGCAAACATTCTTGAACAAAACTTCTGATGCACATACATATTCATTTCTGATGCATATGTAACTAGGAGTACATTACTGGGTCACAGCAGATGCAGATTTTTAACACCGAATGCCAACCAGATTTCCAGAGTGAGTGTTGCAATGGTAGCGGGGAGGAGAAATTTCTGGCATTTACTACGAACAGAGACCAGGGATGCCTGATGGCCTGCAGTGCACAGGACAGTCCTGCACAGTGAAGACTGGTCCACATTCTGCACTGTGTTTGAATATCTCATCAGACTTCCATGTAGGGAAAGAAAGGCTACTTATGAATTTAGAAAAAAAAATCCACTTTACATGCAAATACAAAGAAATTTTTGCTTAATCTCACTATCACTGAATTTCCTAGAAATTCAAAATCCAAGTAAACTGGGGAAAGGTTATGTGTTTGGTTTTTTTTTCAGAATTTCAGGAGAATTCTGTACTACTTCGGAAAACCGTAATCATCACATCAATGAGGACGTTAGCTGAGTAGCAACACATCTCAACCAGGCTGCATGTGTCGGGATTCTTCCTGTTGGGATAAGCATGTGGTCACTTCCTCTGCCTTCCAGCATAGTCATGCCTGGACATGTGTATGCTAAAATACATATTATTTCACGTTACTTACATTATGCTAGAGTTCTGACCTTATGTCATTTTCAAATGGCTGGAGGAAAAAACTGTGCTATCCACACACCTCAGTTCAGGACAGTAACGAGGCATTCAGAGGAGATACTTGCTGTGAAGAAGAACCACTGTGTCTATCAAGACTGAGAACTCTGTGCTAGGAGATGACTAGGTTTGGGTCTTTCAGAAGCTAATCTCCTGGGAGAATAGTTTCCTCCCACTCTCTCTTTCACCACCTGCCTTTTGTTCTTGGTCTGTGATGGTGTTTAGACTTCAAGTACTTGTCTTTGCAGAAGAAACTGTCTTGAATCCTCTGGGGGAAATAAGCAGGGAATGTTGTTGAATGGATCAGCAGTAAACAACGGGCAAACTTTTGTGACCATTGTCTTGACGATTGTTAAGTCATTCGTAGTGGTCACATCAGCACTATTACTTAATCTTAATGAAATAATGAAGTTGTAGAAATAATTAGTATCTTAGAATAACAGATTAGATGGAGTTAAACATGGTGATGACGATTTTAGTCTCTCAAAAACTAGTCTTCCCATTCAAAAAATGGTTATGACTGATTGCTAACGATTAGTGAATTACAGATGACCAAAGGCAGATCTACAAATGATAAAGTCAAAGGCCTTTATTTTGACATCTTTTCCTTTTACTGAAGGTCTCTTGACAAAAGAGGCTGTGGAGATACATGTGATCCAGTGTTACTCACAGTTTCCAATGAACTATAAACATTCTATAGCCTGAATATACATACCCTTTAGCTGAAAACAAAGCTCAGGCACCCCATGCAATTCCACTATTTAGAATTTGCTCTTTGGATATACCTTCATGATACAAACAAAGATATATGTTATGCAACATTATTTGTAATGCTAAATCTTGGAATTTATGATAACTTTTGCAGGGAACTAGTTACATTGTAAATTGTACTTTGGAAAAAAGTATTTGAGTTAGCTTAAGGGAGGATCTTTGCAGTTTGATGAATAAGCCTTGTTTAAAATATATATTTACCTCCATGTCTACAGCCAAGTATTATTATTTTGCAAATGAGTGCTATGTTACCTTTCTAATCATGGCAGATGAACAGTATGCCAGCCTCCTATTTCAACATGTCTGTCTTTGTGTTTTATTATTTCATTTCATTTCATTTTTTATTTTTGAGAGAGAGACAGAGAGAGTGCACGTAAGTGAGCAGGAGAGATACAGAGAGTGACAGAGAGGCATAGGGAGGTGGAGAAAGGGAATCTCAAGTAGGCTTCATGCCCAGCACAAAACCCAACATGGGGCTTGATGTCACAACCATGGCTCATGACCTGAGCCAAAATCGAGTCAAACTCTTAACTGACTGAGCCACCCAGGCGCACCTCACCATGTACGTCTTTAAATGTTCAGTCACATATGTATGCACCTTCATTGTTTAATGGAATCATGTGAATTTCTTATAAATTTTATTCATTTTATAAAAATAACAAAGAGCAACCTAAATGATTTTAGTCTGTCTCTGCCCATTCCCAGAATCACTTCACTGTGGGATTATTCATGCAATCTCCTATTGATCCCTTTTTTATCTCTCTCAATATTAATCCATCTTGCTCATGCTCTCAGACATGCCATTCATAACATTTGATTTACTCTGTTAGATATTTGTTGTAGAGAATAAATTATCTCCCAAGTATCTTCTGGATTTAGACTTTTCAAGTACTCCAAAATCTGGTGCATTCACACTGTTCAAAATTATCCTTCAGTATTTGCAAAATCGTACTCTTTATTTTGGTCAGATTAATAGCCCCCATAGCTGCTATGTGGCTTGTTCGTTTAGTTATCCTTGATAGTAGAGTGAGAGTACATTTTCAATATAAAAATTTAATAAGTGCTGCTTGAATAATAATCTCAATCTAATTTTATCCACTATTTAAGGCATGGCTCAAATCCAACTGCTCCTTTATATAGTGTTTTTATTCAACTGCTCAAAATATTAACAAATCATTAGTGAATCATATCATATATCACCTGATTATTTCACCTTTCCTGTTAAATATTGTTTTCCTGACTTTATTGTAAATCCTGTATTGCACAGCTTTTCACTCTCCCACAGTCCTCCACCAGATAGTGACCACTGTGGCACTAAAATAGGTGTCAAATAATACTTTCTGGTTGATAATTTATTACTTCAACATTCAAATTTTTATCTCCTACACATGTTAAACAACTTTCCCAAGATCTTTCCCAGATTTGTCAAGTTTTTACACAATACACAATGGGGTTCATTAGGGACAGCAACAACTAAAATATATCTGCAACAAGAATTACCACTAGTGGGCTTTTGTGCTTGGCAAAGCGGTGCATGGCAGCCAGGGTGATGATGGGTACATAGAAAATGAACACAGCACAGATGTGGGAGACACAAGTATTGAGGGCCCTAAGCCTTTCTGCTAGAGATGCAATGCTGAATACAGTCTTCAAGATCAGCATAGATGACAGAAAAATTAATGCCAGGCCCAGCATAGTACAGAGAGCAACAAAGAAGCCATAGATAACATTGATCTTGTTGTCAGAGCAGGCCAGCTTCATGGTATTTTGATGCAGACAGTATGAGGGAGAAAGGAGATTCTTCTGACAATACTTTAATCTCCTTAGAGTGAAAGAGAATAGAAGCACTAAGAGAGTGCTCCTGGTGGCTAAGATCAGTCCCATTTTAGCAACTGTTGCGAGTGAGGAGAGCACTGTATCTCAGGGGACTGTGAATGGCAAGAAAGTGATCCAAAGACATAACTAGAAGCACTGAGGATTCCATGACAGTAAATCCATGGATGAAGAATTCTTGAGCAAAGCAGGCATTGGGTGAAATTCCCATGGAATTGAACAAGAAGATTCTCAGCATGGTAGGAGGGGAGGAAAATGAAAGGCCCAAGTCAGAGATGGCCAACAGAGCCAGGAAATAATACATGGGTTCAGGAAGTGAGAGCTCTACTTAATGATGAAGAGAATGGTGCTGTTGCCCATGATGGCAGCCAGGTACATGAGGCAAATGGGAATGGAGATCCAGACGTGGGCATGTTCCAGTCTTGGGATTCCAATCAGAAGAAAGAGCTGGACCTCAGAACTATTGAAAGCAGACATGAGAAGTTGGAATATGAGCTTTTTAGCCGGATCTGAAATCACACAAATAAAAAAGAAGACACACTTTTGGATAAAATGCAATGTTGTGGGATTCAGCAGTTCTTTTATATGCTTGGCTCAGAAGCATATTTTGCATATTAATAAAACACAATTGTCAACATGTATCAAAAGTCCTTAAACACGTTTATGTTCTCCAATATTGGACTTTCACTTATAACAATTTATCCTATGATGGTGCTTTTCCACCACTTTGAGCTAAATATGAAATTATATCAAAACAGGGCTGCTGTGATTGACTCAGTGATAGACATTCAGAATCTTTCCCACTGTTTTTCCATATTATACTCATTAGTTCTTTCATTGGCTTTATAACAAGAACCTTGACTTCATGTAAGAAAGTTTAAAAATAATAGTCTAAGAAAATAATCAGAGATTCCTGAAAACATCCACACTATATTAAATATTAAATGCTAGAAAATAAAGTTATAGACTACTTTAAGTCATAAGCTTATGAGGTAGGTACTCCACATTTTTGCCTGAGTATAAACACTGAACTAGGTTCAATGAACCACAAACAAGCATCTATAAAATATTAATATTGATTATCCAATGGTTTCCAAAAGAAGGCTAGGAGAGGTGAAGCATGTATACACCCCTGGGAGTTATATATATGTATTGTCTTCTTGTTGGTACTCCTACATGAAATGAAATGGTTCCTAGATCAAGCATCTATGCACCACACTTCAGGTTGCCATGTTATTAATCCAAGGAAAGCATTGAAGCTGTATAGTAGAATCACATGCACATACAGTAAATCTTATTTCTCCTAATGAAATTATCTTCTATTTTCTCTCCATGAGTGATTTAGTGAAAGAAATTCCAAATAAAACATCTAATCATTCAGTTTTTCTTTGTAAGCTAAAAGTTTTAAATCCATCTACATATAAATGTATATATATGTATATACATACATATACATATATATATATTATTGAAAGACAAAAAAAGGGAGAATGCGCATGCAAAAGCAGGCAAGGAGCAGAGAGAGGGAAGAAAGAATCTTAAGCAGAGTCCTCTGCTGTGACCGTGAGATCATTACCTGAGCTGAAACCAAGAGTTGGATGCTTAACCGACTGAGCCACCTTGGTGCCCTTTAGTCCACCACATATTAAACTAAACCCTGATTTTACTATTACAGTCTCTATAAAGAGTTCACAAATTATATTTTTCAAGGTAAAGTAATCTTTCAACTTATTATGAATTTGTTGAGCTTTAATTGCAAAAAAAAATAGCACACTCCAAATGAAGGGAGAACCAAGAGAACTTAGAGTTTACATAAGATGCTAGTCTCATTCCACAATTTTTTTAAGTTCAAATGGTAGTAGAAGAAAAATCAATCTTCAATGGAAAATATAGGCGACACCAGAAATTTGAGGGTTCCTATAAATTGAACCTTGGTTGTAAATTGATATTCTACTTTGTAAATCTCTATGAGATAACTATAAAAAACATAATAAATAACAAGCAGCCCTCTACCAATACATTTGACATTTGATATTTTCTGACTTCTCTCTATGCCAATCTATTTTGCCAGCTTGTACTTCAAGTGCAAATCCTAGACTGGGAGCCTCTAAACAGTTTGACGTATCTCTCACCATGGTAGCAAGCCTAATGCCAAGCCCAGAGAATGTTTATTTTGAAGATGGTAGTAGATTCTCAAATACCATGAAAATCATGCTTCATCTATTCTGTCAGAATGCCTATTCAGCAATTTTGTTCTGATTTCTCTTCCTCAGGAGTCATAAGAAAAGTTCTCATTTCCAAAAACACGTAATGCTTTTCCTCTTTGGCTGAGAGGAATTGACCCAGATGTTTCAGGAGATCCTTCTGTGGGTCATCCTTTACCATGACAGTTTCTACACTATGTTATAATACACTGTTTTCATGTATCCCTCCCCATCCCAACCCCACCACCGCTATATTCACTGACTGACTACTGAATATGGAAAGGCACAGAAGAGATTTATTTTCATGTATCCGTCATCATAGTTTTTGGAATATAAAAGGCTCTCAGCAAAAATGCAAAGACTAAATGTGAGTGGAAAAAAGTTTAAGACATGTAGAATCATTCCTCAATGCCTTTTCCTTTTCTTCTCTAATAGTAACTGACAGATATTTATGCTCATTCTGCTTGTCAACATTCTCAAGGGTCAACTCATTCTCAGTCAGAGTATGCTTTTAGACATGGAGTCTGAACCTCAGGAAAAATGGGTCATGATAGTCAATGAGGTCATCCATGAAAAATGTACAAAATACAAAATTTAAATCTCAAAACCCTGAGGAGAGCGAGATTGCTGAGAGCATCTTGTCCAAGAATATCCAGAGATCTGGGAGAAAAACTGGGAGAGTGGGATGTGATTGGTGTCAGAGGAGGAGAGTATTTCAAGGATGATAGTCATTATATCAAACATTGCTCAGACCTCTTAGAATTTCCATTTTTAAGGCAAGAAATAAGCCATCAGATCTGATGCAATATAATCCAGGTATGAATCTCAGCTTGGCAACTTACCATCTGTGTAAATCTAGGTAAGCTGCTTAGGCCTCCAAGCAGATATATATATATATATATATTCTTCTATTAAATATTATAAATATGGTATCTATCTAAAATAGTTATTATACAACCATTATAACTATATATAAAATACATAGTCTTTAACATATGAAAATAATCAATAAATACCAGCTACTAATAATTATTTTGACAAAATTTTCTAACCAATCCTTCCACACAACAAGTACTAGACTGGTTGGTTGAAGAGAATTTTTTCTATTTTAATTGATAATAAGGTTTACTTTTATTTGTAATATGATCAAGCAAATGGAACACCCTTAATACTAGAAGTAATAAAATCCTTTCTAAACTTCATACCACACAATCCCATCCACACTTTATTTACACACACACACACACACACACACACACACAAACACCACTTTCTTTTCCTCCCATAGTCATTTCTTCAACTATAAACTATTTAACAAAGCCCTAGCTTTAAGTTTACGAATAGATTTTTAATTACTTGCACTTACTGAAACTAAATGCTAAACATGCCTTTGAAAGATAAAAGCAAGAACTCTCAACTTTGATTTCCACTTTATCTAGAGGTACCTACTTCTTCCTCTCACTGGGGTTTAGACCCTAGAGAGGAAAAGAAAAGCAGCCTGCTCACTGGGGTCTCCCGGTAAATTTACATGGAAAGGGATGGGCATCATATATTACCTCTTTGGTACTCAAGAACTCCCATAGGAGCTAGAGAGAAATTGTGAGGCAAAGCAACTGGAGAACTACTCAAGTGAGAGGTAAACATTAGCAGTCACACTGATAGAGGAAGCCTGATATGTGGCATTCATAGCAATTGGACAATACAGTTAAAAGAACAAGCTATTTGTGATAAAAATATTTTAGTTTGACCACACCACTTCACTGTGTTCATTTCAGTTTAATCATTCACAAAATGGAGATAACAACACATAAGTATCAAGTATTTATGAAAGCACTTTATAAGCTATAAAATGGTTTATCAGTTATTCCATTTATTTCCTTGATCCATTTTTAGCAAATACCATAAGCTGAGCATTTAAATAGGCATGTCCTGCCATTCCCTGTTAGATTTCCAACCAGGTATCTCAAAATGTCTCTTACATTATATATTGAATTTAGAAGAAACTATTTGAAAGCTATCTCTTGTATTTTATTCATATCTTTCTTTTTTGTTGTTTTCTTTTTTGCTATATTGCTCTAATTTTTATGCAGGCCCGATAGTGGTTTAATTCCTAAATTAAATAATAATTAATCAAAGCTATGAAGCAATAATAAATTTGATGAAAATTTAGGTATAAAGAAGATATATTCATAATAATTAGCATACATGTATCTGGGAACAATGATGTAAAAAGTAAGAGTGACCCCACTTGCCATCACTCCTAGTGACTTACTTAGGAATTTTGCTTTCCATTCCTGTAATTTAGGCTCTGTTGGGTGGGAGATACAGCAAGGATACAATTAACATTTAAGTAGCAGCTCCTACCTAGTAACTTGGATATTCTCAAACCCAAAGATCAGAGGACAGGAAACGAAGTCACTAACCTGGTATGGGTATTTACTCCCTAATCAGGAAAATACAGGGATGCTGCCTAACAATGGAGGGATGGAAGAAAATTCTCAGTACCCAGATGGCTGACTGCGTATCTCCTTCCAAATTTTGATTATAAGTGAACAAGTACAGCAGCCATACATACTCTGGGGAACACACGTGATCCAGAGGTTCATACCTTTTGGGAATAAGGATCTGGGTCACCAGCAATGAAAACCACCTGGACAGTAAAGGCGCCAGCTGAGGGTGAAGGGAATTTAGAATGCATGGTAGAGGTGGGAAATGGCATAAGTTGAGGCTTCAAGAATACTGCAGTTAGTGGTGTCTGTTATAGTTCATTCTCTGTCCTTCTGTATTTATGTTTCCTCAGGCAAAGGAATCAACCCAAACACTGGAGGGGCTATTCCCAGACTGGATGAATTTATAAGACAAAGCAGCTGGATATAAGTGGTACTAGGCAGAATCTAATAAGTGCAGTCAGCACAATTGCAGAGCTGAATGCTGGCTGCTATTGGAATACAGCTGAGTCCTTCTGGATTTTTTCTTTAATTCTATTTTTTAAAGTTTATTTATTTATTTTTGAGAGAGGGAGAGATAGAATGGGCAGGGGAGGGACAGAGAGAGGGAGAGAAAGACTCTCAGGCAGGCTCTGTGCTATCAACATAGAGCCTAACGTAGGTCTCCAACTTACAATCTGTGAGATCATGACCTGAATTGAAATCAAGAGTCAGACACTTAACCAACTGGGCCACCCAAGTGTCCCCAGAATTTTTCTGATCCAAATGAAGCTGCCTCACCCAGGTTATGCTCCTGGTTGGTAAAGCAGATCTCATTCAGTGACCGACCTATTGATGCAGGAGTATATCAGTCTTGCCTCTTTGCCTCAGTCTAGGATAACTCTGAAGGGCTATTCTAGTTTCAGAGTTTTCTGTAGGATTGGCAGGGGTATCCATTACAACTGCCTTGAATATCAGATTATCTATCTAACCAGTCAAGATTCATCTGCACTCCTACAGGCATTTTTACTAAAAGTACACATACACAGAGAGAGAGAGAGAGAGGAGAGAGAGAGAACAAAAAAGATACCCACCATGCTAATCTTCATATAAGAGTCAATTCTTGAATGAACCCTACTTTAAATAGATCCAAAGGTTGGCTATTTGTGGTCTTTTCAGGTTCCGTACAAAGTTGAGATTGTTTATTCTAGCTCTGTGAAGAATGCAGGTGTTATTTTGAGAGGGGTTGCATTGAATATGTAGATCGCTTTGGATAGTATTGACATTTTACCAATATTTGTTCTTCCAATCCACGAGCATAGAATGTTTTTCCATTGTGTGTGTGTGTATGTGTGTGTGTGTGTGTGTGTGTGTGTTTTCAATTTATTTCATAAGCTTTCTATAGTTTTCAGTGTATAGATTTTTCGCCTCTTTGGTTAGATTTTTTCCTAGGTATTTTATGGTTTTGGGTGCAATTGTAAATGGGATCGAGTCCTTGACTTCTCTTTCTGCTGTTTCATTATTCATGTATAGAAATGTAACTGATTTCTGTACACTTATTTTATACCCTGCAACTTTGCTGAATTCTTGGATCAGCTATGGCAGTTTTTTGGTGGAGTCTTTGGGTTTTCCACATAAAGTATCATGTCATCTGCAAAGAGTGAGAGTTTGACCTCCTCCTCGCTAATTTAGGTCATTTTTATTTCTTTGCCAAAGTAATCCTGAAAAAGAAAACCAAACCTGGAGGTATCACAATTCTGGACTTCAAGCTGTATCACAAAAGTGTAATCATCAAGACATTATGGTACTGGCACAAAAAGAGACAGACCAATGGAACAGAACAGAGAACCCAGAATGGACCCACCCACAAACATATGGCCAACTAGTCTTTGACAAGGTAGGAAAGAACATACTGGGAAAAAGACAGTCTCTTTAGCAAATGGTGTTGGAAAACTGGACAGCAACATGCAGAAGAATAAACCTGGAACACTTTCTTACACCATACAGAAAAATAAACTCAAAATGGATAAAATACCTAAATGTGAGACAGAAAGCCATCAAAATCCTAGAGGAGAAAACAGGCAGCAACCTCTTTCACCTTGGCTGCAGCAACTTTTTACTCAACACTTCTCTGGAGTCAAAGGAAACAAAAGCAAAAAAGAACTACTGAGACCTCATCAAGATAAAAATCTTCTGCACAGTGAAGGAAACAGTCAGCAAAACTAAAAGGCAACTGACAGATTGGGAGAAGAGTTTTGCCAATGACAGATAAAGGATTAGTATCCAAAATTTATAAAGAACCTATCAAACTGAACATGCAAAAAAAAAAATCCAGTGAAGAAATGTCAAAATACACAAATAGACACTTTTCCAAAGAAGACATCCAGATGGCTGACAGACAGATGAAAACATACTTAATATCACTCATCATCAGGGAAATATAAGTTAAAACCATAACGAGATATCCCCTCACACTTGTTAGAATGACTAAAATTAACAATTCAGGCAACAACAGATGTTAGCATGGATGCAGAGAAAGAGGAACCCTTTTTGCACTGTTCATGGGAATGCAAACAGGTAGAGCCACTCTGGAAAACAGCATGGAGGTTCCTCAAAAAGTTAAAAATAGAAATACCCTACAACCCAGCAATTGCACTTCTAGGTATTTATCCAAAGGACACAGGAGTGCCGTTTTGAAGGGGCACTTGCACCCCAATGTTTATAATAGCAGTATCAGCATTAGCCAAAGCATGGAAGGAGCCCAAATGTCCATCAAATGATGAATGGATAAAGAAGAGGTGGTTTATATACAATGGAACATTACTCAGCAATCAAAAAGAATGAAATCTTGCCATTTGCAACAACGTGGATAGACCTAGAGTGGGTTATGCTAAGCAAAACTAGTCACAGAAAGACAAATATCATATGACTTCACTTATATGTGGAATTTAAGATACAGAACAGATGAACATAAGGGCAGGGAAGCAAAAATAATACAAACAGGGAGGAGGACAAATCATAAGAGACTCTTAAATACAGAGAACAAACTGAGGGTTGCTGGAGGGGTTTTAGGTGGGGGGATGGGTTAAATCGGCAAAGGGCATTAAGGAAGACATTTGTTGGGATGAGCACTAGGTGTCATACGTAAGAGATGAATCACTAAATTCTACTCCTGAAATCATTATTTCACTATATGTTAGCTAATGTGGATATCAATTTAAAAATAAATAAATTTTTAAAAATAGATTCAAATTAATATCTTCTGAAAGAGATGGATTTGGGGAGTTGTTTGTTTTTATGGAGACTATAAGTAAATATATATTGTATGTTAAGAACATACCCATGAATATTTTTGAAACAGATAAATAACGTTAATAGGAATCTATTTTCTTGGGACGCCTGGATGGCTCAATTGATTAAGTTGTCAACTTCGGCTCAGGTCATGATCTCACGGTTTGTGGGTTCAAGCACTGTCAGATTCTTTGCTGACAGCTCAGAGCCTGGAGCCTGTCTTAGATTCTGTGTCTTCTCTCTCTCTCTCTCTCTCTGTCTCTCACCCTTTCCTCCTCATGTTCTCTCTAACTCTGAAAAATACATAAACATTAAAAAAAAACAAGAAATCTACTTTCTCTTGTTAAAATGTCTATATTACCCAAAGCAATCTACACATTTAATGTAATCTTCACATTTAATGCAATCCCTATCAAAATACACCAGTATTTTTTACAGAGCTAAAACAAATAATCCTAAAACTTGAATGGATCCACAAAACACCATAATAGCCAAAGCAACCTTGAAAAAGAAAAGCAAAGCAGACGACATCACAATTCTGGACTTCAAGTTATATTACAAAACTGTTGTGATGGCACTGGCAAAAATGAACTATTGGGACTTCATCAAAATAAAAACCTTCTGCACAGTGAAGGAAATAATAAAGTGAAAAGCCATCTTATGGAATGGGAGAAGATATTTGCAAATGGCATATCTAATAGAGGATTAGTATCCAAAATCTAAAAAGAACTTATCAAACTCAACACCCAAAAATCAAAAGACAATATGATACTGGCACAATAATAGACACATAGCTCAATAGAGCAGAATGAAAATCCAGACATAAAGCGATAATTACATGGTTAATTAAACTTTGACCAAAAAAAAAAGGGAAAATATCCAATGGAAAAGACAGTGTCTTCAAGAGATGGTATCAAGAAAACTGGACAGGGACATGGAAAAGAATGAAACTGGACCACTTCCTTACCCTATACACCAATAAATTCAAAATGGATTAAAGCTCGAAATGTGAGACAGGAAACTATCAAAATCTTAGAGGAGAACACAGACATTAATATCTTGACTTCAGACATGGCCATACCGACTTCTTATTAGACATGATGAGGCAAAAGAAATAGTAGTAAAAATGAACTACTGGGACTTCATCAAAATAAAAAGCTTCTGCATAATAAGGGAAATAGTCAACAAAATTAAAAGCCATCCTATGGAATGGAAGAAGATATTTGCAAATGATGTATCTAATAAAGGATTAGTATCCAAAATCTATAAAGAACTTATCAAACTCAACCAAAAACCAATCCACCTAAAAATGGGCACAAGACATGAACAAACATTTTTCCAAAGAAGACATACAAATGGCAGGCACATAAAAAGATGCTCAACATCAATTATCATTAGGGGAGGAGTGGCTCAGTCAGTAAGCGTCTGACTTCGGCTCAGGTCATGATCTCACCTCTCGTGAGTTTGAGCCCCAAGATAGGCTTTGTGCTGACAGCTCAGAGCCTGGAGCCTGCTTCGGATTCTGTGTCCCTCTTTCTCTGCCCCTCCCCCACTCACACTCTATCTCTCTCAAAAATGAATAAATGTTTTAAAAATGTTTTTAACTATGACTAGGGGAATACAAACCAAAACTACAAAGAGATATCACCATACATCAGTCAAATGGCTACAATTAACAACACAGTATCGGCAAGGCAGAGAAATGGGAACCCTTTTACACAGCTGGTGGAAATGGGAACTGGAAAACATTAGGGAGGTTCCTCGAAAGTTAAAAATAGAACTTGCCTACTATCCAGAAATTGTACTGCTAGGTATTTACCCAAAGGATACAAAAATGCTGACTTGAAGGGGTACATACACCACAATGTTTGTAGCAGCACTATAAACAATAGCCAAATTATGGAAAGAGCCCACTGGGACTCCATCAACTGATGAATGGATAAAGAAGATGTAGTACAGGGGTGCCTGGGTGACTCAGTCAGTTAAGCGTCCAACTTTGTCTCATATCATGATCTCACAGCTCGTTAGTTTGTTTGGGGCTCAGAGCCTGGAGCCTCCTTCAGATTCTGTGTCTTCTTCTCTCTTTCTGCCCTTCCCTTGCTCATGCTCTGTCTCTCTGATTCTCTGTCTTTCTCTCTCTCTCTCCCTCTCTCTCTCTCTCAAAAATAAACATTAAAAATGGTTTTTAAGATGTGATATATACATACAATGAAGTATTATTTCTCAGCCATAAAAAAGAATGAAATCTTGCCATTTGCAACAACATGGATGGAACTTGAAATTATTAAGCTACATGAAATAGGTCAGAGAAAGCAAATATCATAGGATTTTACTCTTATGTAGAATTTAAGAAACAAAACAAATGATCATAGGGAAGAAAGAGAGAGAACAAAAGCAAGAACCAGATTCTTAACTGTAGCGAACACACTGATGGTTACTGGAGGGGAGGTGGGCTGGAGGGTGGATGAAATAGGTGATGGGAATTAAGGAGTGCATTTGTTATTGATGAGCACTGGGTGTTGTATGGAAGTACTGAATCACTAAATTGTATACCTGAAATTAATATTACACTGTATGTTAACTCACTGGAATTTACATTTAAAAATAGAAATCTATTTTCTCATTAGTTTGAATAATATAATTCAGAGATTTATTTGCCCCTAATTGGAACATGGAAAAATATTAAATTCATTATGTAAAAATGAGGATGTCCTGTACAAAATAAAAGTCATTATTTTCTAGAGGGCAGTAAAAAGTAGTAGGCATCAGAAGGTCTTAATAAACTGAAACCCAGACACAGCACAGTCAAATCCTGAAGAAAAAGAGAGTTATGTTCAAAGCAGGCAGAGTAAAAAGATAATAGAAAAAGAGGAACAATGGTAAACAACGCTAAGATGGAAGACAATAGAATCATATTTTGAAAGTATTGGAAATATAACTTGTCAACTTGGAATTCAATATTTGTCAAAATTATCTCTCAAAAGAAAAAGCAAGATAAATACATTTATAGATAAACAAAACCTTATAAGTCATAGCCATGAGACCTGCACACAATAAATGAAGGAAAAATGCTCAGAGGGATGAATGTGAGTAAACATAAATTTTTCTTAATCTTTTCTTAATTTCTGGACATGATAATTTGCTTTTCTTTTCTGAGAGAGGGAGAGAGAGAGTGAGCAGAAGAGGGAGAAAGAGAGAATCTTAAGCAGGCTCTCTGCCCATCATAGAGCTGACATAGGGGTCCATATCACGACCCTTAGATCATGACCTGAGCCAAAACCAAGAGTCAGAAGCTTAACTGACTGAGCCATCCAGGTGCTCTGATAATTTACTTTTTAAAGTAAAAGAATTCCAATGTATTGAAAGATTTGTAATATAGGTGGAAATATGTACTTAGCAATAACTGCATACTATTTTTAAATGTGATAATTGGAAGTATACTGTTAAAAGTTTCTTACGTTACCTATGGGAAAGTATAATATTATTTCAAGGTGGAAATTAGGTTGCATACGATAACCCAGAAAGTGACTACAAAAAACAAAGAATAGTATAGCCAAAAATCCAACTGAGGAAATGAAATAAATACTGAAACAGTTGAACTTATTTGATTTAAAGATTTTTTAAAAATAAGTAAAGCTACATAACAAAAGAAAAAACAGATGAAACAATGAAGGAACAAATAAAACAAAGATAGACATAAAATTAAAGGTATAAATAATTTCATTAAATATAATGGGCTAAAGACTCCAATTATAAACAGCACAAGTCATCGTGGATTAAAAAACAGGCCAATTATAAAAGTTGCATATGAAAAAGAAAGACACAGATAGGTATGGAATAAAAAGAAAAGAAATGTCATGTATAACAATATATATGGTAAATGAGACATTTTGCATGGATCAATTCATCAAGAAGTCATAACTTAAAAAATTTAACGTTTATTTTTGAGAGAGAGAGAGAGACAGAGCGGATGAGTGGGGGAGGGGTGAAGAGAGAGGGAGACAGAGAATCTGAAGCTGCCTCTGGCTGCCATCACAAAATCCAACATGCATCTTGAACCCTTGAACTGAGAGATCGTGACCTGAGTTGAAGTAGGATGTTCAACTGACTGAGTCACCCACATGCCCAAGAAGTCATAACAACTTTAATGTTTATACATCTAATAGAAAAGCTTCAAAATACACAAAGAAAAAGTAACAACTAAAAAGAAAGAGAAAAATTATCAGATATAGAGATTTGATTGTTACTTGGTTGTATACATAGGTAAAAATTGAGCTGTACAGTTCGTGTTTCTGCATCTTTCTATATTTCAATAACAAAGACAGGGAAAACAACTTCATTGATGATAAGAAAAAAAAGAAGAAACAAAGGAACGGTGGACTTAAAATAACATATCAATTAATTTGAAATTAAATGATTTCTTGGAGCCTCAACTGCTTTCCATAATCTCTGGAGCACTGTCCTTGGTATGAACAGGTCTCCAAAATCTATGGGTCATCCAGTCTAACCTTTTCATGGCCCTTGGGAACCAAGAAGTTAAAATTATGGTCCCGAAGCAAGCTCTCTCCTGGGAATTTCTATGAAATTTTTCAGGGAAATCATTTGTTTAAAGAGGGTAGCAGAGCTAGAGGAATTGGTGCCCCATGAGTGCAAACCTCAGAAGACAGCTTAAGGAGTCTGTGATCTAGAGATAAAGGTCTCAGTTAACAGATGTGATACACTGAGGTTGAGAAGCGTGTAGCCTAATGTCATGTCTTTCACTATGTGGTCAAATGGTAAGTGCAAGGGAGCTCTGACATAATGTTGCTTCATCATATGGCTTTGTATCCTGAAGTGTGTCAGAAACGTGAGTACCTGAAGAACTAGGTACTGTGAATAAGGAGACCGCACGGAAGCTCCAGAATTTTGATATAAGGAGGGCTAAGGGGCGAAAATAACTAACTAACTAATTAACTAACTAACTAAATAAGGTTGCAATGGGGGGAATAGAATGGAGGGAACTTTTCTCAGAGCTATGTTTGCCTGACAAGAGGAGAGTTCAACTTAAATTTGGAGAAAAAGTTATGAAATAAAAATTCACTGAATCTTCTTTCAGCCCTCCACGGGCACTGTTCACTTGACCCATCCATGGTTCATGGTAAAGAGCATCCAGTTGTTCACATAGTTAGACAAAATGCTAGACAGAATGAGAAAGGTATTAGCAATGACGAAACCCCATCTGATGACAGGATACTATTTATCTGCCTAATGAGCCACTAGGAAGGCAGATATCCCAGGTTAAGCCAGGCCATAGGTCACATGGTCTCAGCCACTAGACTGGAATCATAGCAGAGGGCTTCTGTCTTAGAAGAAAGGGCAGCTGAGATGGCATTATGGTCTTAAGTTACTAGAAGAACTTTAGAACAGGGACCAGAGGACAATGTAATTATACCAAATGAGCCACAGGAGATTAAAAAGGTAGTAATATAAGGAGCAGTATCAGGAAATCCTTGGCATCTGGCAGAGGAGTAAGATACACTTTGGTTTGAATACCAGTTTTATCCCTTGCTAGCTGTTTATTTCCTTTCTAAATTATAAAACAGAGATAATAATAGTACCTGCAGAGTAGAGTTGCATGCAGAATTAAGTAAAATGATGTACCTGAAGTTTAAAATATCATTCACCTAAGAGAACATGTTCATGAATTTTAATTCTTATTAGAAATAACATACAGGACTTTCAAGACAGTCAATTTACTGAAAAAATATTTCAGTGATTTCTCTACATAAGGTTCTGTACTGGAGAAACCAATGCATTGGGCCCTCTTTGATGCTAATGATTGCTGGTAGCTTTTTAAAAATTTTTTTATTTTATTTTTGAGAGAGAGAGAGTAAGTGAGCATGGGGAAGGGGCAGAGATAGAAAGTGACAGAATCTGCAGCAGACTCCAGGCTCTGAGCTATCAGCACAGAACCTGACACTGGGCTTGAACTCAAACTGTGAGATCATGACCTGAGCCTAGGTCAGACGCTTAGCCCACTGAGCCATCCAGGTGCCCCTACTGCTAATAGCTTTATTGTGTTCCAGACTGATCAGGGCTGTGCCAACTATAGCTAATCTTCTAAGTAATTCTGCTATTTTATTACCTCCTGCTCATCTCTAAGGCTATGAGGCTTGGCAGATATTTATTTCCAAGTTCACAAAAAACGTTGAACAAACATTTTAAAAGCAGAATTACCAACATGAAAAAATGGTCTAACACAATGCTTAATATATAATAATAGTTCTCAAAGCTTCCTTTTTGCCTTCTTTTTAAAATACCTCCCCTCTTTTTCTCCCTTCAGCTTATTAAAAATGATCTCTTATCTTCCTCACCTCTTGATCTGGCTAAACAAGTATTGATTACGTACCTTTACCTTTACTGTTTCAGAGTTGATTCTATTTGCTGGATTTTGCTACCAACAATCTCTATTGGTTTTTCATCTCTCATCTGATGCAGTTTTGTCAGGAATGAAATTGAAATGACTCACGTTGAGTCAACTAGCTCTGGAGGTAACTCTACAGGGTGCTGGAACTAGGACGTGATAAAGTTCAAGGGTTCAGCCTTTCTTGACATTTGTATTGCTTATTATATCACTTATCTTTATATGTCTTCCAACAGAATTTCCTTGTGCAATTTTCTTGTGATTATTTAAGTTTTTAAACTTATTAATTAACAAGAGACAGAAAGCGTGGTATAGTTGAAAAAGCTTGACTTCAAATGACATCAGTTCAAACTGTAAGTAGAAAGAGTTAGGCATCGCTAGAAAAAGAAAGACAAGACACAGCTTTCATGACCCTAGAGAAGTCATTTTAGGCCCCCAGGTATTTTCATCATCTATACCCAACTTGCCCAAGCACACTGTTTGCAGAACTTCTAAGAGATGTCAGTCAGAATTACAAAGAAATGCAAAAACCTCAGGAGTTAAGGATTTTAAGGCAACAAAGGGAATGCAAAGCTAATAGTTTCTACCATGCCTGATACAGCCTGCCCTATCACAGACAACCAGTGGTAAAACCCCCAAGAGCTGTTTCAAAAGTAAGCAAGACCCCTCCTTCCTTACCCAAGAAGAGCCCCAAACCTCAATTAGTTAATAAGGTCTGTACCTTGCTCTCAGAGCATGACCACAGCCCCTTCCCCTTGTCAGACAGTTACCTCTGCTTCATTATAATGTCAAAGTCTGGGCCCTAAAAGGAGCAAGCACTTCATTTACATAAGATAAGATACATGCATAGATGTGTTCTTGGTTTTTTTATTTTTTTTTTATTTTTTAGTGTTTACTTATTTTTGAGGGAGAGAGAGACAACAGAATGTGAGGTGGTGAGGAGGGTCAGAGAGAGAGTGAAACACAGAATCCAAACCAGGCTCCAGGCTCTGAGCTGTCAGCACAGAGCCTGATGCAGGGCTCGAACTCACAAACCATGAGATCATGAGCTAAGCTGAAGTTGGATTCTCTATCGACTGAGCCACCCAGGCACCCTGTACATAGACATGTATTTGAAGTAAGCTTGCACAACATTATGCCTGCCGGTACATGCGATGACAAAACTCTCCTTTCTGAATATTCATCCTAAACTCTAAAAAAATGAGACCCATTCATCCTAAACCCTAAAGAAATGGAACCCACTCACGTCTGTGAGGGAGTCACAGCTTTGGAAGTTATTTCCCATGATCTTATTTGCTGCAAATAAAATGTACATTTCGTGACAACTCCCTCTAGTGTAGTCTCCATCTGTAACTCACCAAGGTGCAGACTCACCTTAAGGTTACAAAACCTCATGAGTCTGTGTATAACAATATATTGTTTTTCAAGATCTTATTTAATTTCTCCAAGCTTTAGTTTTCAACTTTGCAAATCAGGGATAATAATGTCACGTGATGATTAAATGAAGTAACAAATATAAAACATCCAGCACAGGGACACCTGGATGGCTCAGTCGGTTAAGTGTCCAACCTCAACTCAGGTCATGAGCTCACAGTTCATGTGTTCAGGCCCCATGTTGGGCTCTGTGCTGACTGCTCAGAGTCCAGAGATGCTTTTGATTCTGTGTCTCAGTCTCTCTCTTCCCCTCCCCTGCTCATGCTCTGTCTCTCTCTCTCTCTCTCTCTGTCTCAAAAATCAATAAACATGAAAAAAATTAATAAAAAAATAAATAAAAATAAAATACCCAGCACAATTAGATAAAAGTTGATCTCAACCCTTCCCATTTCCCTATTTTCTCTTTCAAGCCACTGTGCTTTTCTTCCTTTCTTCTCCAGATCTTAGAATAGAGAGATAAAATGTTCTATTTATCTTTCTATGAAGTGATTTATTTATGTATTTATTAATTACCTAATGACATATAAAAGGGTTAATAAGCTATCTTGATAAATGTATTTTTTTATTTTACATATTTTATTTATTGCCCCTCAGTAGAATTATTTTAATATTTTATAAAGAATATACTTTTAAACTAATTTTAACACAAGATCTTCTAATAAAACATTTTTAAAATACAAAAAAATATTTTGTTAAAAATATATCAGTTGACATTGTCTTTATGACGGGGGAGCATAAGGCAAGCTGAGGGCAAAGCACAGGCTAACAACCCCTTCATGTTCCCTGCCCTCCCCCCCACCCCCACCCCAGCCTGGTGGAATGTGTGTGACAATCCTCAGGCACTCCTGGCCGCCCAAGAACTGAGGAAAGGAAACAAAACAAGTGGCTAATTGATAGAGATCACAGTTTTGTAGGACAGGAGTCTCCATCAGTTTGCAAATGTTTTAGTAAATTATAAGGCAATCTTACCAATAGCCTAATCTCCAGAAACCAATAGACTCTGTTTCCTGGAACCCCAAAATTATCCTCCCCTCCAAAGTGAGGCAAACACAGAGTGTAACATTTCTCCAGGAACTTCCTACTGTTGTAATGTTAATGCCTTACAAGAGGAAAAACACCCTTAGCTTGATAATAGCTAGGCCTCTTAGGAGTCTTCTTTATCTTAGGAATCTTCTTTAGCATATGAAAGTCCTTCTGGAGGCCTCCTTTTTGCTTTTATCTCCCCCAACTGCTTAGTATATAACAGTCAGTCTTCACAACCCCGGTACAGCTCTTTCTGCACATGGGTCCAGTCCCAGTGTTTAATGAAAACACTTTTTTTTTTGGCACCAAAGATGTCTCAAGAATTCTTTCCTGGCTGTCAGTCCCAGACCCCTACTCCCAAACTCCATCATTTAGAAAAATATTTTTTCATGTATCTATTTTGTTAGGGTCCGAGAAACGGCGAGTAATCAATCAAGGACTCTCAGACGCAATTGAGCAAGGAGCATTTACTGTCAGGCCAAACTTCCAGCATGCTGGGGTCCACCATCCAAAATGGCGACCCCAGCGTAGGCTGCAGGCCTCTTTTAAAGGGCTTTAGGGGATTTCCATCGGCGGTTTAGGTAACCTTTTACATGAACAAATGTTACAAGAACGGTTTGTTCTTGCGTTAGACCTAGTGGGCCTTTTTCTATTGGTTTAGAGCCATCAGGGTATGTTCTGACCTTAGTAACTAATTACCGGTTCCCCATCTCCTGATCTAGTGGTTTTAGTAACTGCCAGTTCCCCATATCGTGATCTGGCAGCCTCCTGATTGGTTGTTTCTCTCTAGTGGTTATTCTAAGAATTCCAGGTGTGGCCAGAGCTTGTTTTGCTTGTTTTTGGTTCCGGCCAAATGGAGAAGCTTTTCAAAATGGAGTGGCTCTGGTCAATCTGGGTCTTTCATATTTTATCTAACAAATATTTATTGGGGATTTACTATATATCAGATTGAAGTTAATACTTTAATTGGATTTGAGCAAAGGAACGGAGTATGACCAAGGGAGCTAGTGTATTCACGAAAGGCCTTTCTGAGGATGTGACTTCTGCGAAAGAGCTCTTTGAGTGAAGGAAACAGCAAATATAGTAGTGAGATGAGAAGGCTGATGGGATGTTTGAGGATATTTAACAGAAAAATGTTTAGGGGCATAAATGCTTTGTGAGTGAAAGCCATTAGTCACTGTGATATTGTGATTTATAGTAACGTATGTTTGGCCTTCACTGTTTTTGGCACTGAGTTCCCTTGGAATTTCCTATGGGATGAGAGAAGACAACGTTGTCTTTTCTTATGTTAATATGGTAACTTCTGGATATCACCTAAGATTGGGAGCTGTTTGCCTGGAAAACCAACCATGTGATCATAGGTTTGGACCTTTCAGTTCCCTCCCCCTGACTTCCAGGGAGGAGACAGGGAGATGAACCAATAGAAAAGCTTGTGTTTCTGAGTCTTAATAGTCAAGAGTGCTCTGACAAAGCCCAAGCTTCTCAGTTAAACCCTCACTTCTCTAGGCAAAGGAGTAAAAACTAACATGCTCTGTGTATCTTGGAACCCCATTGTCCCCATTAACTTAGTTCCATAAAGAGAAAACTTTTATGTTTTCTGAGCTACATAGTTAGCTCAGTTGTCTATGAAAACAAAAGACAAACATAGCTGTAGAACATCTATTTATTTATGGTGTCAGGACAAAAAAAGGATTCAGAGAATACCAGTCTCCCTCATCACCAACATACTGTCTCCCACTTTGCAACCTACCATGGCTGGCCCATAGTCCAGTTTGCTAGGTCACTTGTATTTATGAGAGTATATGTTGGACTATAAAGCAAGCCTAAGGATCTCTATGTCCTCCTGTTATGCCCAGATCACAATATCGTCCCCCAAAACCAGAGACCACCAGGGAGACCGAGTCACGCATGCAAAAGCAAAGGGCTTTATTACAGGCTTAAGCTCACTGGGCCTAAGCTCGGGCTCACAGACTTTACCAGCACAGTGGATCCGTGCTGAGAGCCCCAAACAAGGGATGAGCAGGGTTTTTATGGGTTTTGGGAAGGGGGAGTTACAGGAAATTGAGACACAGGTACAGTGATCCAATCATTATTGCATAACATCATTGGCAGTAACTTTAACCATACACATTGCTTAGAGTGTTCATTACTTTTGGTGGGACCCAATCACAACATTTAGAGTATTAACCAATTACAGAGTGGACCCAGGACCCAGGACCCCCACGTAGGGTGTAACTAGCCTTAAGCAATAAGTGATTATCTATAGCTTCTATCTCTAGGCCTGCCCTTAGAAATGTTAAGCATTTTAATTGGCTGCTTCTGATTGGGTGTTATTAGGGTAGTCCCTGGTTGAGCACTCTGTGCCTTTTTATTATCTAATGATTCTGAGAAACGGACACTTAGGCCTCCAAGTCAGAGGGGAAATGTGAAGCCTGTCATGGAGTCAGTTTGGTTCCGACCTGTGTCCTTTCACTCCCGTGCTCATGGATGGAGAGTACTGATATGGAATCATCATTTTAAAAGATATTCTATCTGCTTCCATATAAGAAAATGGGACTTTTCACTATACTATTATAAGAGAGGGTTAACAGTCAAGTACACATGACCTAGTTTCTGTCCTTTTTTTGGTACTTCTTTCAGCTTGTGGTGAGCTTGTAAGATCAATTTTAGAAGCTCAAGCTCTTTCTTTGCCTAAAAAATATTTGGAGGAAAAGACTATAGTATTAGACAAACCACTTAGTATCCTCTCTCTTAAAATCTACTTTCTGCAGGTTCCTGTCTTTTTTTTTTAACTCTAGGATTACTTTGGACCAAACAAAAAGAATTGTCATATGGCTCAGTCTAACTTTATGAAAATTTTCATTGGATTGGGGGTGGGGAGGGGCAAATCCTAATAGAAAAGGGGGAATTTATTTGCAGGTCACTGATCTTTATGTGGGTATTTTTTCTGAAGATTTTATGGAGAAATGTGATTGGTCAAGATAGTTCCTATATTCCTGGTTCTCCTTGTCAATTAACATTATCTGACTCTATTATCAATAGTTTGTTCAGAAGAAATACTTCATTCTTTTATTCCTGAATATGAGTCTTTCAAAACTGTATGTTTTTATATCTCAGAGAACAACGCAGAAAGGACCACTTTTTGTGCTGAAAATGTCATTTATGTTAAAAGTGTCATTTCAGATCTGGGAATAAACACTTTCCTTCTGATTCATCATGTACATTATCAATGCGTCTAACATTGAGATCACCACCTTCTTCCTGATTGGGATCCCAGGACTGGAGCATGTTCATGCTTGGATCTCTGTCCCCATCTGCCTCATGTACCTGGTGGCCATCCTTGGGAATTGTACCATCCTCTTTGTGATCAGGACAGAGTCCTCACTCCACGCCCCCATGTACTATTTCCTGTCTATGTTGGCTGTCTCTGACCTGGGCCTCTCCCTCTCATCCCTCCCCACTATGCTGAGGATCTTTGTTTTCAATGCTACAGGAATTTCCCCAAATGCCTGCTTTGCTCAAGAATTCTTTATCCATGGATTCACAGATATGGAGTCCTCAGTGCTCCTGGTCATGTCTTTTGACCGCTTTTTGGCCATACGTAACCCTCTGAGATATAGCTCTATCCTCACCAATGCCAGAGTTGCCAAAATGGGCCTGGTGTTTCTAATTAAAAGCATGCTTTTAGTGCTCCCATTCCCTTTCACTCTCAAAAAATTGACCTATTGTAGGAAAAGCCTACTTTCTCATTCTTATTGTCTACACCAGGATGTCATGAAGCTGGCTTGCTCTGATAACACGGTCAACTTTTTCTATGGTTTCTTTGTTGCCCTCTGTATGATGTCAGACAGTGTGTTCATTGCTGTGTCCTACATATTCATCCTGAAGACGGTGATGGGAATTGGATCCCATAAGGAGCGGCTCAAGGCCCTCAACACCTGTGTCTCCCACATCTGTGCTGTGCTCATCTTCTATGTGCCTATCATTGCTTTGGCCTCCATGCACCGTTTTGGCAAGCACAAGTCCCCAGTGGCTATGATCCTCATTGCGGACATTTTCTTGTTAGTACCACCTCTGATGAATCCCATTGTATACTGTGTGAAGACGCGGCAAATTCGTGAGAAGGTTTGGGGGAAATTGGGTCTAAAATAAAGGTATAGGAAAAAGCAAGGCTGTGTCAGCCAAGATTAAAGAATAAAATAATATATCTCTAAGCAAAGCATTATGGATATTTATTGTTATCTCCCTTAAGCATCCTTATAATCACTGCAACATGTAGGCTAGGCACTGAGGTCTATGAGCTTAACACTGATGTGGGCATTGACAGGTAAGTATGGAATAGTTTTGTAATACTATTAAAATCATGAATCAATATACTGATTTGATATTTTGGTTGCACTGTATAGAGCAGAAGAGTAAATACACATGAAAGTAGATCTTTTGCCCCCATATAGAAAATGAATACTGAAGGAGTTAGAGGTTAATGTTACCCCAGTCAAACTAGATTTTCATTCAGGCAACCTTCAGACATGTATTTGCTGAAGTCTCTTCAGTCAATTTAATGGAAATCCCTGATTTCCCATTTAAGAAAAGAAATGTATTGTCAAGTCCAAATTGGTTAATTTTTTTCTCCCTTTGCTCTTTCCTTAGTAATAAAATTGGGCAACCAGAAATTATTTTTAATGTTAGAGCGTTCATAGCCTGGAAATAGGAGAATAAACTCTCTCATAACGTTCTTTAAGACAGACCAGATTTTTTCCTCTATATTACAACAGGGTTCCAATAAATTATAGTTACTAAAAGGAGAACAAGGGACTACTCTGCTAGTAGTAGGAGATAGGAAAGGTAGTAGTTCAGTCATTGTTAAAAATTGATATTCTTAATTACTTTAAAAGAATGGCTCTCATGCTTGTTTAGGCACTTGGTTTTTTGACCTACAATATATTCAATTACACTAAACAAGTTAGAAACAATTGTAAACTAGCAGAAGATATGACCATATGTTAAGCAATATAAAATCATATTCATACATATATCATTCTACTTTTTAAAATGATAAGTAGCCAAGGGGTGCCTCGGTTGCTCAGTTGGTTAAGCATTCAACTCTTGATTTCAGCTCAGGTCATGAAATGGTTCATGAAATGGAGCCCTGTGTTTAGCTCTGTGCTGTCAGCACAGAGCTTGCTTGGGATTCTCTCTCTCTCCCCCTCTTTCTGTTCCTTCCCAGCTCATGTGCATGCAAGGACTCTCTTCAAAATGAATAAATAAACATAAAAAAAATACCCAACTAAGGTAGATTGGCTATCTCAGTATTCTCTCTGTAAAATTCACTTGTTTCCTATTCATTTGTTATTCGTGAGTACGTCATAGTAGACAAAGTACAAAGCATAAATTTTAGAATAAGTGAACCAAAATTCTTAAAAAGTCTGTACTATGGATTGGGAAAATACTATTGGTAATCAATTTCAATATTTTATTGTTTCAGTTGAACTCACAAATATTTAGTATTATGTGTTTCAAAGAATCATTTTGAAGATGTTCTCTGTTGAATAAATATTCTTATATACTTTATGTCCCCAGGTAAGTTTAAATGAGTTCTTCTTGCTCAAAAGCTTACCTGGTCTAGATGTCCATAGTTTAACCAAAGAAGAAAGGGACAAACTTTTGGTCTTCCTCCCAGGTTGTTTTCAATTATATTATTTATTCACCTGTCTGTCTTATTTATATTTTTATTTCCTTAAAGAAACTGTACCCATTAAATTTGTTGCCATATCCCCAGACTTGTACACTGTATATAATGACAACTGGAAAGCAGTCTGAACATTTCTCAACTTTTAGAAAAGAAGCACATACACACACACTTTTGACAAGTCAGAATATGATGATAAATTATAAGTACACAGATCATCTATAGTGACAGAAAAACTTGCCAGAATCAGTAAAAAGTAACTATAAATTTTAAGTCAAAGATGTTGCCCTGAAAAATAGTTCATGTCCTATTTAGCCACAAGAAAAAGTAAACAGTTTGTCATGAAGGGAACGGGAAAAATACTTATCCTCCATTTTTTAGTATTTGCCCTCAACTAAAAAATTCAGATCTTTATGAAACAGAAACTGTTAAAGTCATAAGATGTTGATAATGTTTATCTGGATCATAATAGTGAATAGGTTAAAATCTGTTTCCCTCAATTATAATATAGGCTCAATGTATTTCCAATCAAGCTTACAGTAACATTTCACTGAGAATGTAGCAAAAATAATTCTAAAAAAAGATTTACAAATCTTTGTAAAATTTGTAAATCTTTTAGAATTTATAAGATATTTGGAAAATATAAGATAAAAACAAATAAAAAGTATAATAAAGTTTCATTCATATGATAGTGACACTTATTAAACAGCTATAAAATCGCATGTTGTTTGCTCAACAAATCAACGGGAAGAACAAAGAAAATAAACGCAATGCAACATACCCTAAATGATATGAAAATAATATATAATTAAGGACTAGCAGAACCTTATTGAAAATAGATTATTCAAATAATAGTTGTAGAAAAAATTACAACCTATTTTTTAAAAAACTATATTTGTGTGTGATCTTTTATTACACACAAAAATAAAATAAACTGGGACTTAAGTACCGAGATACTTTTCTTCAGGTTTTTATTTAAATTCCAGGTTATTAACATAAAGTGTAATTCAGTGTTCACCAGGTATCAGACATTGTAACCAATAAACTTTTGTATGAACATGGGAAGATAGATCTTATTAACTCTTACTGTTTGGTGGATTAAGAAGCTAAAGCTCTCAGAAGTTAAACAAGTTTTCCAAAACACAGAACTCTAAAGTGTTAGGAGCTTGAATCTAAACCCAGGTAGTACATTTCCAGAGCCTACAACATGATGCACTACAGCAGACCAACTATTATTTTATCTGCTTTTAAATTGAATAATTCACATTCTAGGAATACAAGAACATAATCAGGGGGTGATGAGATATTTATTTCTAATATATACCAATGATTATTTTCTTTGATAAATATCATAAACTACTAAAATATTAAGTAATAGGAAATAACATAAACCATGATATACAAATAATATTAAGTATTATTCACCTATGCAACACAGCATCAAGAAGTAGGTGGCATTTGCCAAGCACTGTATTAGATGTTAAGGATTAAATGAAACTTAAATTTGCACTATCAAGGAGTTTACCGTCGTGGTGGGGAGAACAGTAAATAAAAAATTAAATTCACTGAGTAAAATATGATAAGTTAAAGCACACATCTAAGAAAGCAAATAAAAGAATAAAAGACTGGCAACTTGCCCATCATAGTGGAGAATCACATGAGAGAGCTTCCTAGGGGAAGTAAAGTCTAATATAAAGTCTAATATAAAAATCTAATATATGATTAACAGAAAATGATAAATAATATCAAGCAAATAAGATATGCATTTGAGTATACACTACTATCCTAGTTTATAAATGTCTGTGTGTGTGCACATATGTTGGCTAATTTTAAAAATAAAATCAGGTATAATAATTACTACTAATAATCAAAATAATTTAAAATAATAATTATATATTATATAAGAATTATATAATAATAATAAATAAAAATAATTAGAAATAATTAAAAATATTTAGTTATCAATCATAAAATCCCTCATTAGTAGGATTGTGATTTTTTTACCTTTTTAATCACAAAATTTAATTATATATAATACACATGTGTGCATAATTACACATACATATATACATACATGACATTTATAATCAGAACAATCCCCAAATATATTAAACACATTCCTTGAAATAATGGCAAAACACATTCATGTTGTAGTAGCAACTGCTATGGGGATGAAGAACACTGATAAAAGTGTTTTTGGTATTGAGCAGGTATTGATCATTTTGAGGCAGATATGAAAAACACATTTGGAATAATACAAGTTTAACATACATGCTGCAGATCGCCTTAAATTTCAGCCATCATAAAACAGGAAGAATTCTTGCACATTTCTACAATTGTCCACCTAAAACTCTTGAAACTCAGAATTTCTTATACTCTGAAAAGGCTCTACAACCCTGGAGGCATTACCTGGTGTTCAAGCACAGCTATATTTCTAAAGTGAAATGTGTAGATATTCACTCGATGTAGAATAAATAATGGCCACAAATACATTCATATCAGCTTATGTTAGCTTTTGCTGCCAATAAGTTTTGGCTCCAAACCTAGAAAAAAAAATTTTTAAGTGTTTTTCTGGATCTTTTAAAATTCAGGAATTGTAAATGGAGTTGGGGATCTACAAACAAAAACTTTTAGAAGGATCTGTAAAGGAGCAATTAAAGAGCCATTGACATTAACAGGAACTGATGAGGAAAAGTCTAGATAGTTAGAGTAGAGGGTGGTCTGGTGTGTCTACTCTGTCACAGGTTGATTCCAGGATCAGAGACTGGTGTCCCTTGGTTTGGTAAGCAGAGTCACAAAATTGTCAGTGCTTCAGCTGAACAGAAAGCCAAGGCAAACACACCAGAGTTTGGAAGTGGTATTCCTTGTCTGCCAGGAGTAGGAAGGGGATGTAAGAAGAAATGGGTGGCTCAGATCAGAATATATGCATGGTCTCCTGTGCTCAGACATCAATTATCCTGAGTGGAACAAAGTTTTAGAACTCTGTATGTGAAAAACAACAACAACAACAACAACAATAACCACCACCACCTAGGAGAATTCCCCCAACATCCCATCAACTCTATAGTAAGGTCACTTCTCTTTTATTATTACAATTATTAATCTTCTGTTTTGACAGAGAGACATAGTGCAAGTGGTGGGGAAACAGAGAGAGAGAGAGAGAGAGAACACAGAATCCAAAGTAGGCTCCAGGCTTTAAGCTGTCAGCACAGAGCTGGTCACTTTACCCAAACTCACCAACCTCGAGCTCATGACCTGAGCTGAAGCTAATGCTTAACTGACTGAGCCACCCAGGTGCCCCACGTTACTTCTTGACCAAACACATATTGTTAAGCAAGGTATTCTAAAGATTTCCCACTAAGCATCAAAGTCACTGTGCAATTCTACAATGACAAGTACACCAAAAGGTCCAGGAACCCAACAGCTAGGTAAAAATTTAAACACCCATGAAACAACGGCAAATAGAAAAAAAGGTGCTGTCCTGAAGCCCAACAGACACGCAAGAGGTGTTTCAGAGTCAGAATCAGAACTGTATTAGAATATCTAGGCAATGGGAAAAATAATGAAGGGTGATAATGTGACGTTAGATATTGGATTCATTGGAGGTATAACAAATAGCAATTAGTTCGGTGACAATTTCACTTTTGCTGAGGAGAAAAAGGATTCAAGAAAAGATAGAGGTTCAGCAAGTGCATCTGCAAGGAGATGGGGCTCCTTAGAGGTAACGTTAGGATCTGAAACCAGTGTGTGAGAGTTTCCTGGAGTTTTACATTACAAATTGCAATATGTGTGTCTTTGTACACACTTGTAACTCTTTCATTTACCACCTCATGAAAAAATAAAATATCTCTGATGACTCCTGGGAAATTTGACCACAGAAATAAATGATTTTTTGTCAGCTGAACAGACATAAAATTATAGTCATTTATTTTTGGTCTGGGATTTACTTATTCAAGCAAATAATTAAATTGTTCAACCAGAATAAAATGATTTTATTGTGCTTTTAATGTGCACAGTTGTTTTATAGAATTGTTTGAAATATTTGGGAGACATATACATAATTTTGTTTTGAATTGTAGTGGGTTTTTTTTTTTATCTTTTCAATAAGCTTAGGGGAAAAGTATTCTTCTCTTTCCGTTCTTATGATTTAAGTGAAATTGCTTCAGTAACTAAAATGCCTGAGGATGGCACAGACCTGTATCCCTTTCCTGCTTAAATATAACTTCTCTTTCCTTCAACCCCCAGTATCCTCTATGACTCCTCAAAGTGGGGCCCTGGGAGCCCTTAAAGTGGGCAGCTGGAGCATAGCCTGGCGGATGGTCTTGGTCTTCAAGCTGTAAATGATAGGATTCAGTACGGGTGGTAAGACCAAATAAAGATTGGCCAGAATGCTACAGACCACTCTTGGGGTGGAGCTGAGAAGGCGGTGTGTAAAGGACAGGCTGATCATTGACACATAGAAAACAGTGACAGCACAGATGTGACAGACACAAGTGCTGAGAGCTTTTTGTTGTTTCTTAGGGGCCATGATACTTAAGACGGTTTGGAGAATCAGAACGTAGGAGAAAAGATGAACAGTAAGTCAGTGCCAGTCAGGTAGAGTCGAAGAAACATGCCCCCAAAATTGCTGATCCAGGGGATGGGATATGTGTATTTAATCATATCTGGATGGTAGCAAAATGGGTGGGAAAGCTCTTGGCCTCCATGGAAAGATACTCTCGTCAAGGCTAGAAACATGGAAAGATTAAAATTACTTGCTGTATGCAAATGATCAGTCCAATCATCAAGGTTATCATGTCTGTGAAGACAGTGGTATACTTCAGTGGGTAACAGATAGCCACGAAGTGGTCAAAGGCCATGGTTACCAGGACTGAAGACTCCAGGAGGGTGAAGCCACGTACAAAGAACATTTGAGTGAGGCAAGCTTTCAAGCTAATCTCCCAGGCATGAAACCAGAGAACCCCAAGCGCTGTGGGAAGGGTTGAGATGGTCAGACAGAGATCAACAGCTGACAGCATGGAGAGGAAATAGTATATGGGCTTGTGAAGACTCCTCTCAACAATGATGACAAACAGAATCATGCCTTTTCCCAAGAGGGCAATGGCATAGAGACAGCAGACAGGAATATAGATCCAGACATGTGCAAGTTCCAGCCTGGGAAATGAAGTGAGTAGGAAGTTTGGGGAAGATGATGTAGAGTTATTGAAAATCACCATGGTGGGAGAGCACACCCTGAAAAGAGAGACAACAATGTAGTGTTTGCATATTGGTCCTTTTTTTCAAGTTCTCTTTTATAAACTCTTCCCAAATTACATAGTTGTTTTCTGTATTCAAAGCCCCCCTCATCTAAAATATGGCACCTATCTCATAATTCTACAGTATATTGACTTTTTCTTGTCAGAACCCAGCCCCAGTTTTCTTCCTCTATCTTCTCCCAGTTATAACCATTAGTGTCTCTAAGCTCATTCTCACCCTACTGCTCAGACTAGTCCTGGGGCTGGAAGTAGGAAATGCATACAGGCTTATGTCATACACATGCACACACACCAACACAGTTAAAACTGATGGGTCTATGCATTAAGTCTCCAAGCTGTACAGTTGCTCAAGAAATAGTGCACAAGTGCACAAGAGTCACTGGGCACCTGTGGTAGCATCCTCCATGGTGTCCTTGTTGGAAGCTGGTCTGGGATATTGTATCCAAAGGTATTTTTGCACCTCTATCAGCCACCATCTTCTAGTAGATTCTATGAGAAGGCTCCTTTTGATATCATGATTTCTTTATTCCTTTTCCTATAGTGGAATGCTTTCTATAATTTTCCCCTTCCCTACTCTAGGTATACACAGAACTTGGATTTATCTTATGTTCTAATTCTTTGTCTATACATACTTTTCCAGGTCTACTGAAATAAACAGGTCTTATTCTCCTTTTCTCCATCTTACACCTTGTGATACTTATTTTTATTCCTTCCCATGGATAGTTAGCATGGGACTTTGAACTAACTCACTGTGAGTAAACTGCTCTAATGAATCCTGTGAAAAATTCCAAACAGTATTCTGCAATACATGATTTCAGGTCTCCTAATCTAGGCATAGCAGGTAAACTTAGACAAAACACCCATATGAAAGTCATGGGAAAGGACTCGTGGGTGGCTCAGTCAGTTAAACATCTAACTCTTCATTTTGGCTCAGGTCATGATCTCACAGTTTGTGAGATGGATCCCCATATTGGGCTGTGTGCTGACAGATTGGAGCCTGCTTAGAATTATCTCTCCCCCTTTCTCTGCCCCTCCCCCATTCTCTCTCTCTCTCTCTCTCTCTCTCAAAATAAATAAATAAACTAAAAAAAAAGTCATGGGAAGCACTCAGCAACATGTGCTAAATGTAAGGGAGGGAGGGGGTGATGGTCATGGTCGGGGGGCACTTGTGGGGGAAGCACTGGGTTTTATATGGAAACCAATTTGACAATAAACTATTTTAAAAAAAGCATGGATGGGATGGAAGTAGAGAATAATAACTCAACATGAATCACTCTGAGACATGGAAAACTGAGGTGACATCACAAATTGGAATATAAAGTAGTTCACTGAGTGAGAAAGTGCACAGAATGGCAGCCATATAGGAAACAGAGATGGTGTCATAAAGGAAGCAGAGTTTGGAATCTCTGTTTAAGACAACCCTTGTGATTCGACTTAGGGTGTGTTCATTGAGAGCTGGTATCATCATTGCTGATTTTAAAATGTGTACCTAGGACATTTAGTCATCAACAAAGAGATAAGAGGGGCACCTGGGTGGCTCAGTCGGTTAAGAATTCGACTTTGACTTAGGTCATAACCTCAGAGTTCATGAGTTCAAGCCCCGTATTGGGCTCTGCATTGACTATGAGGAGCTTGCTTGGGGTCCTTTCTCTCTCCCCTTTCTCTCTGCTCCTTACCTACTTGCATTCTCTCTCTCTAAATAAATAAACTAAAAAAAAAAAAAAAAGATAAATTTTGAAAAAAAATACCAAAAAACCCCCAAGGGCTAACAAAGAATGATATACTCAGTTCAGGTGTTGTGTGGATATGGCCAGCCATAAGTATTGCTATTTTTCAGTAATCTAGGTTTTCTGTCTTGAATCTGAGTGGATGCAAGGAATTTCCTAATATCAGGCCCTTTAATTGCTACATAAACATAAGTACAGGGGTTGTTGCTTATTTTCTCCTCCTCCTCCAGTCTAATGAAGATGTTGATAGAAATAATCACTTGTTACTCCAAAGAGAAAAAAAGACTTGCTTTTTCTGCTATAATATTTAATATTATTATATCATACATGCTTGAAAAAAACACTAAGAATCAGGAAAACTAGTGCCAAATGAGATATGGATTACAAACATGCTGTTTTGTGTCAACCATTTAGACCCTAAAGGACTCTTTTTAATGGCAGTTACTGCTGCTGGCCAGGAAAATAGAAATGAATAAAGACTATTTTTTGCATTCAAAACTCTCTCAACTCAGTGGAACGAACAGTGTGAGAGGCCAAGGCAAAATATTATGGGAGGGCTATTATCACATGGGGACACAAGAGAAGAGTAGCCAGATAGGAAAGCAAAGGCCTATGGAGATTTCTGTTTCATTCTTCTTAACCTGATGAACACAGACATTAAAAGTGAATCTCTAACCAACAATCACTGTGTCTCACTGGTGAACTTGTATGAGAGAACTTGAAGGTTGAGAGGTAGTATCATTGTGTGGCCCATGGCCAGAGGGGTTAGGGATCTGGACTCAAGTCCCAGGCTCCTTTCAATCTGCATGTCACCTCAGAAGACTTATATGTAGGCCTTCTGTACTTACATTACTTGATTTCAAATATTTAAGAATTGCTAATAATATATTTGCAAACATTAATGGAAGTAAATTGAATTGAATGTTAAATGCTTTCAATCATTTACTTAAAAAGCCACTGTTAAACATTAAAAAAAAGAGTGGATCTCCTCTACAATAACCATCCTAGAATCTCTGTGCAACACAAAATTACTCAATCTATTGACTCTTCCTCGATGGTTCTTTACATGTATTTTTATAGCATTAAAATTGTATTGCTTAATCACATTTATTTTTTTCCTCTAGAATGCTGGGTCTCTGGGATTATAAAATATATGTATTCACCTTTGTATTTTCTCTAGAGACAAGTTTGGTGATTGGTACATGGTAAAAATGCAAATAATTTAATTTAATTTAATTAGATGTATTAATGAGTGGATAAATAAATTATAGATGATAGAGATACAGATAAATAGTAGATGAGAAAAATATAAATTGAGTCTGGAAGTTTCAAGGGAAGGACAAGCCACAGGAAAATCATTTCCCTAGACACCAGGAAAAATATTCTCTTACTGATTAGAAGAAGGAGGGTAGGATAAGAGAAAAAGGAGAATTATGATCCTTTGTATATATCAACATTTACTAGTCATCTTATACATAATTTTATATAATCCCAGTAAAAATGGATATAGATGTTTCTCACCTATTTTAAAGATAGGAAAGCAAACCAGCAAGATAAAATAGTATATCAAAGGTAAAATATGTACCGATTCAAAATTCAAAATCAGATTGACTAACTCTAAAGTGTATCATTTTTCATTAAGCCATGAACCATTTCTAGAAGCTAAGATTATGAGATAAGTCAAACAGTTGGGCAGTGTGATTTCCTTCTTTTAAAATGTGAGAATTGTTTATACTCTATTGTATATACATATATATGATTTAGAGGAGTGATAGAGATGAGAAATCAGTAAAAGAGAGGACAAGGTCCTCATGGTTTATTTAAAGAAGTATACCTGTGGCATCCATGTATGTTTAGAAATATGTGTTAATATTTATATATTGCTATTGTGTGTGTCTATGTGTGCTGGTATCTCTAGAGAGGGTTTTGGAATAGGAGAGTAATTGAGAGATAAGATGACCATAAATCAGATACCAGTTGTCTTCTATTCTTTAAACTGTATCTCATAAAGGACAAAAAGAGGACACTGGATGGTGTGAGGGGGGTAAGAGCAGAGGAGACTATGGCTCATTTTGCTGCTGAAGAACCTGTTTTCTGTGGAATGTAGATATATGGACAGAGAGTAAGGGCTTCCTCCCTGGATCCAGTGAGCTCATACACTCTGGAACTAGTTGTAGAATTAAAGTTCAGTGCCTTGATTAATTAAGGTTTTCTCTGCACTGCTCAATAACCAAAATAGCCTAGAGTTTTCTATTTCCAGTTCTCCATCTAATGGCCAGAAAGAAAGCAATGTCTACCAATTCATACACAAAAGCCTAGATTCATTGCCTTGGATAAGATCCACAAAACTCAGTAACTTAGTGATCCAAAGGTCAGCATCCCTGTGTCCCCAGTGGTAAAAAACCAATCCATGTATCCATGGCATCAGTAATGGTAAAACCAGTCCATGTCATTTACCAATCTCAAACCTTCTGGTCATTTCTCAACACTGAAATCTATTCTCTCCACAATGTGGAATCTTCTCTGACAGCTCAAACATAGGTTAACTAGAAACTTCCCCTCTGGTGCCACACTTCTGCACCACTTCATGCTTGGACCTTTCATTTGATTTTTTAAATTTTTTAAAGTTTATTTATTTTGAGAGAGGGGAGAGGGGCTGAGAGAGGGAGAAAGAGAGAATCCCAAGCACACTCTGCACTGTCAGTGCAGAGTCGGATGTGGAGCTTGAACCCACGAACAGTATATCATGACCTGAGCCAAAATCAAGAGTCAGACATCCAACTGAATGAGCCACCCGGGCACCCATCATTTGATTATTAATATAGTAATGAGACATGGTTGATATTAGATTTATATATGCAGATGTAACCTCCTTTAACTGAAATGTGAGTTCCTTAAAATTTGGGCATTCCTGTTTTTCTCCTTTCAATGCTAGTTAGTAATGTAGAATCTGGAACAATGGAAACCTTCAGTTAGTAAGCTCAATGGTCTTGGCCACAGGCAGAGTTCTGAGTTCTAGCTCCTTTTCTGTTATCTTTTCTCTTTCCTCATGTCCTCTGTCTCCCTATCTCAGTTTTATCCAGGCTCCAGTACACCCCTCCATTTCTTCACCTCAGCTTACTTGTGGCTCCTCTCACTTATTGCACTTCTTCCTTCCCTCTTTCTCTTAGAGTTCCTCACTCTTTAATCCCTTTGCCTTCCATCCCTTTTCATGTATGCACTCTTCTTACCTGTTCACATCAGCAAGAAACACCATCAACTCCTCTTCAATTCTATCACAGAGCAAGGACTAAACAAGCTCCCAAGAGTAGGAGCTTTATAGCAAAATCAGTGAATCATTAGGCAACAGAGAGCTATCTTTACTAGTGAATGTACTGGGTGGAACCAGAATTATGGGACCCATAAAAATATGTCCCTCTCACAACAGCTCAGACACATCTTCTTGACAGCTTCAAACTCTGCTCCCAAGCCCAAGCAAACGCCATTCATCAGGGGTTGTAAGCAGAGCCCTGGCCCTGGGGGCTGACAGTATTGAATATTTTCTAAAACTGTCTGCCTGGGTCTGATAACTACAATCACTCTTCTTCACCCTGCCTTAGGCTACAGAGTCTCAGCCAGGAAGGCTTCCTGAATGTCAGGGTAGAATCAAGAGAGTGCAAAAACATCCTTCCTCTGTTCTTTGTTCCAAAACGTACACTTCCTAATAGGTCTCATTGTCCCCTGGCCATTCCCATGTCCCTCGTCTTACCCAGGACTCCCTCCTAAGAAGCCATCTGGTTCACTGAGTCACATCAGCAGCCCAGCTACTCTTCTAAGCATAATTAAACCAACACTCAATGAACTCAGGATACATGCCAAGAATTGTACTAAACCCCTTAAACACATTATTGTATTTATTCATTATCAAGCTTATGGGTTTAGTATTATTCTCCATTGTTTCACAGATGAAGAAATTGAAACTCAGAGAGGCTAGCAAGTTACAGAGCTAGTTATCAAGTTACAGAGCTGGCATTTAAGTCCGTGTCTACCTTACTCTAAATCTTAACCTCTATGCTTTACTGGCTTCTATAGTCAACTGCTTTCACTATATCCTCAGAAAATATGGTTGTAAAACATAGCCCTCAGTCTATTCATCCTACTTCTGCATAGTAGGCAGTGAATTAATAATTTTGACCATATCTAATAATCATTGTTTTATTCTTCTTGAAATGTTTTCCTGTCCATATTCTTTACCTTTATTGGGAACACTGAGGAAAGATATCTATCCCAATGAGTATCTAGAGAGATTCAGAAATTCCATAAAGTTACTTGGTAGGTAATGTTCATATTTATATGTAAACACCACCCCTTTCCTTGGTTGCCATCAGCAAAAATGGGTGACTCTGGAAACTTCAAATGAGACTCACTAATACTAAATGAGATAAAAAGGTTGGGAAGCATGGAATCAATCTTGATAAAGTACAGTTTTTATTCATTTGTTAATTCAAAAAAATACATGTTGAAGTGTCCATCATAAATGTACTGAACTACACATTAAGTCCTTGTGATAGACTTAGGTGAAGTCAAAAGTGTTCCTGTTCTTATGAAGTTCTTATGAAGGGAAGATGTATGATTAGTAGATTATTGTACAGTATGAGAAACTCTTAACATAATTACAGCCATGTCAGAAAAGCTTTCTGGACAAAAATGAAGTGAAATTAAAATCTAGAGATTATGTATAGTTTCCTATTCTTCTAGCTCATGGAGGGTACCATGCTCTCATACTCTTCATTTGCTGTTTTGTTTTTAATATTTTTCTCTCTTGCTTCAACGTGTTGCACATACACACCTTATATTTATAAAATATACTCAAAGAACATATAAATAAACACAAAAAACAGAAGAAAAGAAATGTGCTATGCTCAGTGTTGGATACCAGAGTGATTATAATGAAGCAAAAATAATCTGGGAATGTTTCCTTAAAAAATTATTAGTGATATACAATGGAATAGTTCTCAGAAATAAAAAGGAATAAACTACCAATACACACTATAACATGAATGAATCTCAAATGTGTTATGCTAAGAAGCCAGACATGGGAGACTGTATATTGCAGGGTCAATGACACCCTGGAGAAAGGTGAATTTTAGGTGTGTAGAATAAATCAGTTCTTGCCAGGGAGTAAGTATGGACAAAGGGGTTGACTACAAAGAGGTGGCATGAGGGATTTTGGAGAGTGATGTGATTTTCCTGTATCTCAGTGTCAGTGGTGGTTACCTGTTTCTATGCATTTGTCAAAACTTTATTAGAACCATATACTAAAAACTGGGAATTTTATTGTATATAAGTGTTGATAAGCTGTAGAGTGCTTGGCTGTCTCAGAAGAGCATGTAACGCTTGATTCAGGGTTGTGAGTTCAAGCCCCACATGGGGTGTAGAGATTACTTAAATAAATAAAACGTTTTAGAGTGTTGATAAACTGGTATATACCATTTAAGAAAGGAATATGCAAATTTTTATCAAGCTACCTAAGATAAATTATTGCTTTCATCAAAACCATTACGCAAAGGCATATTATAACTCATTAGATTTGTACTATTGAATAGAGTAGCTACTAGCTACATGTGACTACTTAAATTTACATTTCAATTAATTAAAATTAAATAAAATTAACAAATTCAGTTCCATGGTTGTACTATCAAAGTTTCAAGTGCTCAGTAGCTATGTGTGGCTAGTGGTTACTGCATTAAACAACAGAGATTTCCCTCATTGCAGGAAATTCTATTGGACAGTGCTGCATTTGATACTCTTCCCTGACTTGACTGCATTTGCAAAGAACTCATAGATGCCACAGAACTCATAGATGCCATTAATGGCCAATTCTGTTCCCACAGACTGCTCGGACAATCCGCTGCCGGATCTGCTTGGTCCTAACACTGTATACAATAGGATTGAGCACAGGAGGCAGCAGCAGGTAGATATTGGCCATTAGTGTGTGTACGATTGGTGACAAATGCTTTCCGAAGCGGTGGATCAGAGTCATGCCAATGAGAGGCACGTAGAAGAGCAGGACTGCACAGATATGAGAGAAGCAGGTGTTGAGAACCTTAAGTCTCTCTTCCCTGGAAGCAATGCCCAGAACTGCCTGAAGGATTAGACAGTAAGAAATCAAAAGGATCACGGCATCTAGTACAATGATGAAGATCACAGCCAGTAGGCCATAGATGCTATTGACACGGGTGTCAGCGCAGGCAAGCCTCATGGCATCCTGATGGAGGCAGTATGCATGGGAAAGGACGTTGGAGTGGCAGAAAGGTAGCCTTTTGATGAGGAAAGGCACAGGGAGCACTGCACTCACACTCCGTAGCAGGACTGTTGCTCCAATTTTGATGACGACTCCATGAGTGAGAATGGTAGCATAGTGCAAAGGGAAGCGAATAGCCACAAAGCAATCAAAGGCCATGGCAACGAGAACACCTGATTCCACTCCCCCAAGGGTGTGGATAAAGAACATCTGAGTGATGCAGACATCAAGGGTTATTGAGTGCCAGTCAAACAAGTGAACACTTAACATGGTGGGCATGGAAGATAATGAAAGACTGAGGTCAGTGGCAGCTAGCATAGCCAGAAAATAATACATGGGCTCATGGAGACTTTGCTCAACCTTGATGACAACGAGGATAATGCCATTACCTAGGAACGTGGCACTGTAAAGAAGGCAGAGGGGCACGGCCATCCAGAAGTCTTTCTCTGGCATTCCAGGAATCCCAGTCAGGGTAAAGGTCTGATGGTTATGAATAGTTTGGTTGAATGGTGACATAGTGAAATGAAGGTCTAACTGCACAAAAAGAAAATAATTTATTAAGTCAAACAGTTTCAATTAGAATAGTGGCAATAAGTATTGAAATGGTAGCCGTAAGGTGGAGTGACTTAAATATTATCCTAATACACTCATATTTACAGTCTGATACAGAAATTGATGGTCCTATCCCATGAGGCAATAATTCTATTAGTGACCATCATATGCTAAAATATTTAGGAGAAAGCAAAAGAAAAATGTCAATCAACACCTATACCCAATAGGAATATAATTCATCTGGAAACATCAAGGAGTTAGCTGACTTGCTTCCCTGCTAAGGAAGAATTTCATATTGTACATTTATGTGAGTAATGAACCAGACAGGTAATGTTAGCAACCACAAATGTGACCTAAGGGCTGTTCATAAACACAGACATGCAGATGTGTGTATATGTGTGTGTATCTTGATTGTGATCTTAAGTTGTTGTAATTTAGACATAATGCTCTTTGGGATCCAATTTTTCTACCTGCATGATATGGGAAAGAGGATGAAAGGTACTCTTTAAGGACCTTTAAAGGATTCTTTAAAGCTCTGCCCTTCTGCATTCCTGGGAGTCTGTGGGTACTAATAGGACTGAGTTTACAGCAGATGATGGAGGGAGAAATTACTCTGGCTGCCAAAAACCTTTAGAGAGACCCACCATGGTAGGCAGAATAAAGGTCTTCCAGGATGTTCACACCCTAAATCTTGAAATGTGTTAATATGTTAGCTTACATGGCAAAAGAGAATTTGCAGATATTATTAAAGTTAAGGATTTCGAGATGTGGAGATTATCCTGGATTACCAGAGTAGGCCAAATCTGATCATATGAGTCCTTGAGACTGAAGAAATTTTCCTGGCTGCAGACAATCAGAGAGATAGCCGCATGAGAAAGACTCAGCACAATTGGTGAAGGTGAAAGAAGGGGACCAAGAGCCAACAAATATGGGTAGCTTCTAGAAACTAGAAAGGCAATGGAACAGAATTTTCCCTAGAGTTTCAGAAAGGGGTGAGGCTTGCTGACACCTTGATTTTAGTCCAGTCTTTTGGGACTTCTGAACTTAAGAACTGCAAGGCAATAACTATGTATATTATAAGCCACTATGTTTGTGGTAATTTGTTATGGAAAAAGTAGAAAACTAAGACCCAGAGAAACCCAGGGAAGAGTTGCTTTAGCTCATTTTCAGAAATTGTTTAACTCTTCCCATTTAGTCTCATTTACTCAGGACCTTTTACTTTGGTAAGAAATGAAATAAATGAAATGAAATGAATTCCACACATGGAGAAATCCCAAAAGGCAAGGTTCAAACATTCATCAGATTGGTGAAGTCACTGTCCCTGGTGTTAAAAATTCAACTGGACTTAAGTTTCCCTGTATTTCCATAAAGACTTCTCTGCATTCCATACTTTTGTGAGGCTGTCCTAGTAAACTCCACGTTGAGTTACCAGTAACTATATTTCCCATTCTGAATAAAGCCTACAGAGACCTATGGGCTATTCTAGACACTAAAGCCTAACACTTGCATTGACAAAGATCAATATTAAAATTGATCAATATAAAATTAAAATCTTGGTGCCACACAGCTGTCTTCTATTTCAATTATTTGCTATTATCTTCAGGAAGATATATCCAAATGTGCAGCTGAGCTAATGACATTTTGGGCCAGTGTAGCCACAGCTGATAACTATTTAGGATTAAAAGAAAGAGTGGTACTCTCGTGGCTTTTAACATTTTTTGAGTTATAGCCCTATGAGAATCTCATAAAAAGTCTCCCAAATAAGAATGTTCACACACACACACACACACACACACACACACACACACACACACACCCGTGTGTGCCAAGTTCTGTATAAAAATTGAATGAATTCGTGTATTATTGAAACCCATCTCAGGACCCACTTTAGAGAAAATGGAACAGGAAATTTGGGTCACAAGATGGAGAAAAGTCACTAGACAAAGCACAAGGGGCAAAAAGCCCTGGATGCTTGGGCATAAATAGAGATGGGACAGAGTTACTCCAAGTTTCTTATACATCAGTTGTTTAGTTCTACACTGTCCAATATTGCAGCCACTAGACATGTGGGCCTATTTGCATTTAAATTCATTAAATTCAATTAAAACTGCAGTACCTTAGTTGTACTAGCCATGTTTCAGGTGTTCAATAACTACATATGATTAGTGGAGATTGAACCATGTTGTACAGACACAGAAAATTTCCATCATTATGGAAATTTCTATTGAAATTTGAAAAATTGGTCCAGCAGAAGACAGATTTAAAGGATACCAACATTCTGGCTCTTGAGAAATTTTAGATCCACTTGGCTTTGTGAGTCTTTTACCTATATACTGCATAACTAGTGTCTCTTTATATATTTGTCTCTGTCTCTGTCTCTTTTCTGGAAATTTGACTAAGAAAATAGCTTTAAAACTAAAAACCCTGGAGATAGATAACCTGGGTTTGAATCCTGGTACTATAACCTAGACAAGTTACTTAATAATCTCTGTACTTCATTCCTTACCTCTTAAAATGAAGATGAGGTGTGGCTGGGTGGCTCAGTAGGTTAAGCGTCCAACTTCGACTTAGGTCATGATCTCATGGTTCATGGGTTTGAATCCTGTGTCAGGCTCTGTGCTGACAGCTCAGAGCCTGGAACCTGCTTCTATGTCTCCGTCTCTCTCTCTGTTTCTTCCCCCACTCACACTTTGTCTCTCTCTCTCTCTCAAAAGTAAATAAACATAAAAATATTTTTAAAAAATAAATAAAATGAAAATGAAAATAATAGTACCTACCATGGGATAGTTAAAAAAAGTATTCACTGGAAATATTGAGGGGGCATTTGGATGAGAAAAATCAAAGAATAAACACTCATTAAAGTGTAGCTATAATCAATATCTATTATCTATAAATTTTTAATGTTTAGTTAACTGTGAAAATTATCTTTCAAAGTATTTATAAGTCTTGAATTCTATTTATGTGCTGCTAAATGTATCTACATACCCATATATTATTTTTATATTTTGATTAAATTCTATAGTACCTAAATCTCTCCATCCTTCAGTCAGTTTAGTCCAACACTGAAAATCAGTGGCTTGCAGATGGTGGCTGCTGCAGTGCTCACAATGAAGAACTTTCTGGATCTGTGCTCAGGGATTCTGCACCTAATTGTGAATGCTGACTGTAAAGGATTTATTGGAAGTAGATCCTAGATAAATCAGATATGAAAGAATGATATACTAGTAGGAGTCATGGATAGTGAAAATGAGTAAGAGGAAGAGAAGAATAAGGACAATTTGTTCTGAGGGACTAGAACCCAAAAGCCACACCACACTGACCATCTGAGGTGCTCAATGCAAAGACCAGCAGAGCACTTCCAGAATTCAAAATGAGGCTTACACACTAGACTCTTGATTCCTTAAAATCTAAAGAACTCAGGAAAAGCATTTCATGTTTAATTAATTTATGATTAATGACTTCATATTTGTCAAATGCCTACTAAGTGCTAGGCATGCCATGGTAATCAGAGGACCAAAAGGAGCAACTTCTTTCCTTATCAAAGAACACAGGAAAAACAAGATCAGAAATAGGGGAGGAATGTGTGTCCCGGGTTGAACAAAGATATGCTTTACAGTTGGGTCAGTATTTCAGCCTGTATCCTCAGCTGGACTCAGCTTAACTGTCTCTGTTAATACTAGTGACAGACCACAGACAGAAACAAACCTAAGCTTTCCTCACAGCAAAAGGACAGGAGCGTCTGTGGCTTATGAAGCATATGTGCAGACAGAGCTGGAGGAGAAGGTAGACAACAAGTCTTTTCTATCCACTATGGAACTACAATTCAATGCTCTTTTCCACCCGGGCATCCAGGTAGAAGAGATATAATCTGAAGGACAGAACTGAGCATAATATACTCTTTATTAAAGTGTCTGAGCTGCAGGCTAAAGCGTAGTTATGGGCCCTGGATTTGTCCTCAGTAGGAACCATGGACTAGTCTCTCACCTGGGGAAGAGATATATTTTCTATTTGCCTTGAGCAGGGACTGAGGGAAGGGCAAAAATTTACAGGGCTCTTGTTTCTCTAATTAACCATTTGTAGAATAATATCATCAACACTGAATGTACAGTTAGAATAGTTATTTCTATTTTAATGAAAAAGGTAAAGGAAATGGAAAAATAATTCTTGCTGAAAAAAAAATCTTGCTGAAACTGAGACAATGCAAAGAATAATGAGCAGACATTTAAAATTATTTTAGTCCTTTAATAATAAAAATATCTAACATTTATTGAATGCTTATTTATGCTCCAGACTCTGTTTTGGCTCTTTACATACGTCTCCTTTTAATGATCAAAAAGCCTTATGGGAAAAGTACTGTTGCCAGTATGCATGAGTAAGACAAGAGTCAGAGAAGTTAATGAACTTTACTTGAATCTCAAAACTAAAACTTAAATCCGGGTTCTCTAAACACTATGCTTTGAGGTTCTATTTAGGCCTTCCTTTTTTTTTAGAGAGAGAGAGACAGACAGACAGACTGCAAGCAGGGGAGAGACAAAGGGAGAGGGAGAAAGAGAGAATCCCAAGCAGGCTCTGTACGTCAAGACAGAACTGAGCATGAACTGAAGCTAAAATTCACCATGAGATCATGACCTGAGCTGAAACCAAGAGTCAGGCACTTAACTGAATGAGCCACCCAGGAGCTCCATGAAGTTCTGTTTAGTCCTATAGGAGATGATAAGCTTTTATCCACAGGGACAACTTCTGCCATCAAATTCAAAGTCCAGATCAAACAGTATGCCAGGATTAACAGATCCTACCTCCTTCACCACATCCATTCAATCATGACCTCTAACTATTTCTCTATGAATTGTCCATAACCACAGTCCCCTCCATTCTGTGAAAGTATCCTCAGAGAAAGCACTACCCAGGTCTCCGTTTATTTCCCAACTCACCCACAGCCTAGTCTAGGAGATGCTATGCTGGCCATCCTAGCAGTATGGCCAGAGACTTAAAACCAGCAGCACCAGTCTAGAATTCCCTATGAAGTAATCCTCTAGAGACAAAGCTTCCTGGAGATGTCCCCAGGACCAACAGTTACACAGATGCAGCCTTCTGGCCATTTTGCTCTTCTTTGTCTTGATCTCAGAGGACCTAGGTTTTCCTAATGCAAATTTGTGATGGCAACCATCCAAATATAGAATGCGTCTGAGTCCCATGTGAATGGTACCTCCCTCACTAGCTACACCAAGATGCAAATATACTTTAGCGCCTAATCTTTACAATTCTCTCAGAAAGAACAAAAGAATGAACAAATTAAAGAAAGAAAGATGAAAGAAAAGCTCAATCATGTTCCACATGCCTTCTAGTTACTATCACATTCCTTCCTCTGCTTCACAGCAAAGCTCTTTTTCATTGCTGTGGTCTGTAGTCTTTGTTTCTCTGTATCTCCCATTCTCTCCTCAATTAGTTAACCATCTTTGAAAACCATCTTTGCAGGTGTCACCATTGGCCTGTCACCTTACTTTCCTTTACAGCAGGATTCAATGCAGTGGAAAACTGCCTCCATGTTGAGTTACTGTCATTTCTAATTTTTTTGTGACACCATGTTTTCCCCCTGCTTTAACTTCCACTCTTTAATATCCTTTTATCTTCCTCCTACATCAATAAATGTTAGTGTGTCTCTTATTTGGTCTTTGCCCTATACTTTAAATCTGCTGTCACTGAGTGATATTAACAAATCCTATTGATTTAATATCTCTATTTAATGATTATCCCCCAAAATATATCTTCTGTCCTGTAGGCCAATTCCTACTTGATAATTCTATGTGGATATCAAATAGGAAACTCAAAATTAGCATGATGAGCACTATAAAACAAAAACAAAACTTTTCTTCCTACCTGCTTATAGTTAATTTCAATAACTCACACTAACCACAGCACAATCCCCCCAGTTTGTCCAAATCAAAATTCTAGTCTTTTCTTAGCCTCTTCCTCATATTTGGTCCTTTGCCAAGGCCTATTGAGTCCAAACCAAAATATACTTCACATAGTTCAAATTCCCTTCATCTTTGCTTCTACCATTCTAGCAAGGTTAACATTACCTCTTGTAGAATATAGTAATAGTCTCCTAATTATTTATTTTAATTTGCTATTTTATTTTATTTTATTCATTTGCCTTACTTTGTTGTGGCAAAATTTACAAATCATAGAACTGGTCCATTTTAAGTGTACAATTTGAAAAATTATATTAAATGTATATAACTGTGAAACAATTACCTCAAAACAGTTTTAAAACTTCCATTCCATAAAAAGATTCCTTGATGGTGGTTTGAAGTTAGTCTTGGGCCTCTCACCAGCTCTGGGAAACCAGACATGCTTTCTATTTTTATAATTTACCTTTACAAGAAATTTCATATTAATTGAATCATAAAATATATTGTCTTCTCCTATTTAACAATGTTTTGAGTTTTATCCATGTTGCCAAATGTATTCATGGCTTGTTCCTTTTCCTTGCTGAGTAGTATGTTAGTGTATGGTAAAACATATTTATTTAGCTCCCTTTGGTAGTTGAATTACATCTAGGTGGTTCACAGCTTTTGACTATTATGAAAATGCCACTACAAACATTAGCATATACTCTTTGTATGGACACATTTGGGTAGATATAGAAAAAGAATTCCTGGATGGTATGATAGGCATTTCTCTAATTTAGAAGAAAATGTCCAACTGTTTGTAGCTGAGTTATTTTATACTTCCATCAATAATATAAAAGGATTCCAGTTTCTGCACATTCTTGCCAATGCATAGCATTGTCAGATTTTATGCAATGTGTAGTGGTTCCTCATCACAGAATTAATTCGACTTTCCCAGTAATTAATGATGCTATAGTCTTTTCACATGACTATGACTTGTTGAGATTTTTTTGTTTTGTTTCTTAGTATAAAAAGGCATTACGTGCCAAAATGACTTTTCCTCATTTATTGATACAGTCATTATTTTTGTTTTTCTTTAATTTTTATATGGTATTATACATTAATTTTTATGTTAAATCAACCTCACATCACTGAGATAAACTTCACTTATTTGTGGCACAATTTTTTTGCTTACTATATGTGTTTAGTAATATTCTGTTTAAAATTTTTGCATCTCTATTCATAAAGGATTATTTTTGTAGTTTTCTTGGGATACACTTATCTAGATTTTGTATCAAGTAGTCCAACTTTCATAAAAGGAGTTAGGGAATGTTCCCTTCTCTGTTTTCTGAGAGAATCTGTTTTGAAATGATATTATTTTTTCCTTAAACGTATGATAGAATTCACAGTAAAGTCATCTAGATCTGGAGTTTTCCTTGTGAGAAATATTTTAATTATTAATTCATGTCTTTTACTTGATAAGTTTATTTAGATTTTTAAAAATCTTTTATTTGAACAGCTTGGGGAATTTTTGCCATTCTAGGAATTTTCCTTTCCCCTCTACATTGGTCTAGTTTGTTTGCATAAAATTATTTGTTATATTTCATTGTAATCCAATGGGTGAAAGATCTAAATGTGAGACAGGAAACCATCAAAATCCTAGAGGAGACCACAGGCAGCAACCTCTTTGATGCTGGTCACAGTAACTTCTTACTAGACATGCCACCAGAGGTAGAGAAACCAAAGGAAAATGAATTACTGGGACCTCATCAAGATAAAAAGTTTCTGCACAGTGAAGGAAATAATAACAAAACTGAAAGGCAGCCACAGAATAGAAGATATTTGCAAATGACATAGCTGATAAAGGATTAGTATTCAATATCTATAAAAAAAACTATCAAACTCAATACCTCCCCCAAAAACAAACAAACAAACAAAACCAACCCAAATAATGCAGTTAAGAAATGGGCAGAAGTCATGAATAGACTTTTTCCAAAGAAGACATCCAGATGGCTAATGGACACATGAAAAGATGCTCAACATCACTCATCATCAGGGAAATACAAATCAAAATCACAATAAGGTGCCATATCACACCTGTAACAATGGCTAAAATTAACAATACAAGAAACAAGTGTTGGTGAGAATGTGGAGAGAGGAGAACACTTTCACACTGCTGGTAGTTAAAAACTGGTGTAGCCATTCTGGAAAACAGTACGGAGGTTACTCGAAAAGTTAAAAATAGAACTATCCCATGACCCAACAATTGCACTACTTGGTATTTACCCAAAGGATACAAAATACAGATTTGAAGGGGTACATGTACCCCAATGTTTATGGCAGCATCTATATAGATGATATAGATATAAAGATGCACAATATATATGAGACTCTTCACAATTGAGAACAAATTGAGGGTTGTTGGAGGGAGGTGTTTGGGGGATGGGATAAATGAATGATGGGCATTAAGGAGGGCCTTTTTTGGAATGAACACTGGGTGTCACATGTAAGAGATGAATTGCTGGTTTCTACTCCTGAAGCCAAGACTACACTATATGTTAATTGACTTGTACTTAAATTTTAAGAAATCCTGATTCAAAAAGATACATGCACCCCAATGATTACATCAGCATTATCAACAACACCCAAATTATGGAAAGAGCCTAAATTTCCATCAACTGAGGAATCTCTAAAGAAGAGGTGGTATACAAATATACAATGGATTATTATGCAACCCTAAAAGAGAATGAAATGCTGTCATTTGCAATGACATCGATGGAGATATGATTTCACTCATCTGTGGAATTTAACACAAAACAGATGAACCTAGCAGAAGGGTAGAAAAATTAAATAAGATTAAAACAGAAAGTGAGGCAAACCATAAGAGACTCTTAACTATAGAGAACCAACTGAGGGTTACTGGAAGGGAGGCAAGTGGAGGGATGGGCTCAATCGCTGATGGGTACTAAGGACAGAACTTGTCATTAGGTGTTATATGTAAGTGATGAATCATTAAATTCTGCTCCTGAAGACAATATCACACTATACGTTAACTAACTAGAATTTAAATAAAAATTTGAAAAAATATTCCACTCTAATCTTTTTTTATGTCTGTAGGGTTGATAGTAATATCTCCTCAATCTTGCCTGGTTTGAGGTTTTAATGTCATCTCTCTTTTTCTCTTGGCTGGCTTAGCTGAAAATCAATTCTGATGATCTTGTCAAGGAACCAAACTTTGGTTTCATGAAATTCTGTTTTTCTTTTCACTTTTCTCTTTTGGCAGTGCTCCTTATTATTTCACTGCTTACACTGACTTTGCATTTAACTTGCTCTTCTTTGTCTCCATTAAGATGGAAGCTTAATTTATTGACTTTTTCCTAATATAAAATTTAAAGGTACATATTTTCCTCTAAGCGGTGTTAGCTGAATTTCATACATTTTAACACATTTATTTTTATTTTAATTCAATTTAAAATATTTTCTAATTGTACTTTTTATTTATTCTTTGAGCTATTTAGAAGTGTGTGGTTTAATTTCCAAATACAGAATGTACAGATTTCTTTCTTTTGTTTTTAATTTCTAATTTGATTCTATTGTGGTCAGAGAACTTTCTACATATAACTTTATTCTAAAACATTTTTTTACTTGTTTTATGGCCTGTTATATGGTGTCTCCTTGAGAATGTTATATGTGTTTTTAAAGGATTAGTGTTCTGCTATTATTAGGTGCCATGTATAGATATATATTGGTAGAGATAGAGTTATATAGAGACAGGGATAGAGATATATAGATATATATGCCAACTTGCCATAATAGGTAGATAGATAGATAAATAGATAGATAGATAGATAGATAGATAGATAGATAGATAGATGATAGGTTAGTTCTGGCAAGTTAGTTGATAGTGCCTTTTAAGTCTTTTATATCTTTACTGATTTTCTGTTTAGTTGTTTTATCCATTACTGATATAAATTATTAAAATTTCCAACTATAGTTGTTGAAGAGTTTATTTTTATTTTCAATTCTTTCATTTTGTAAAATTCATATGTATTTGTAGCTAGGTGTTTAGGTGCACAGACATTTATAATTATTGTAAGCTCTGCATGTATTGATACTTTTACTATCTCTTTGCCTCTAGTAATATTTCTTATAGTAAGGTCTATTTTGTCTGATAGTGTAGACATTTCAGCTTTCTTATGAATATGGTTTTCATGGTGAAACTTTTTCCATCCTTTACTTCCAACTTATTTGCATCTTTGCTACTGTGGATAGCACATACTTGGGTCTTTCTTTTTTATCCGTCTGACAATCTCTGCTTTTTGATTGAAGTTTATGATTGATTCAAAATTTTTAAATTCTTTTGTTTGTTTTTAATTTATTTTTGAGACAGAGAGACAGAGCATGAGCAGAGGAGGGGCAGAGAGAGAGGGAGACACAGAATCTGAAGCAGGCTCCAGGCTCTGAGCTGTCAGCACAGAGCCCTACACGTGGCTCGAACTCAGGAACCGTGAGATCATGACTTGAGTCGAAGTCGGATGCTTAACCGACTGAGCCACCTAGGTGCCCCTAGTTGATTCAAATTTAATGTAACTGTTGATTTGGTTGGATTTATGTCTGTCTTGTTGATATTTTTTATGTGTTTCAGTCTTTTTTGGTTCTTCCTTTTCTTTTTATTGTGTTCTTTCATGTTAAAGATTTTTATTGTGCTGCTTTAATGTTTGACTACTTTTTTTCTTTCGGAACTTTTAATATGTCATTCCTGCTTTCCAGCCTCTATTTTTTTTTCCTGATAAAAAGTCAGGAATTATTTCAAGGTTTTTATCCTGTAACTTGATTAGTCTTTTTTTTTTTTTTTTTTTTTTTTTTTTTTTTTTTTTTTTTTTTTTTTTTTTTTTTTTTTTTTTTTTTTTTTTTTTTTTTTTTTTTTTTTTTTTTTTTTTTTTTTTTTTTTTTTTTTTTTTTTTTTTTTTTTTTTTTTTTTTTTTTTTTTTTTTTTTTTTTTTTTTTGTTTTTTTGCTGTTATCAGTCTTGGGCTTTGGGCAGTTTGGTTATGATGTTTCTATGTGTTAGTATTGTCATATTTAGTCCAGTAAAGATTTCTTGAGCTTCATGGACATGTGTACTATTTGTTGTTGTTGCTAAATATATAAAGTTTTTAACATGGTATCTTCAAATATTGATTCTGCTACTTTACTTTCTTCTTCTGGACCTACCAATACACATATGTAGGAGTGTTGATGTTGCCCTTTAAATATCTGAGACTCTGTTTATTTTTCTTCAATATTTTTCCCTATATTATTTGAACTTGAGGCTTTTCTATTTGTCTTCCAGTTCACAGATTCTTCCTTCTCTTTTCTCAAATCTGCTGATACCATGAAGTGATTTTTTTAAAAAATTCAGATTATTATACTTTTTAAATTCTTTTGTTTCTTTCTTATAGTTTCTAATTTTCTATGAAGTTCTTCTAGTCATTCAATCATTACCATGACATTTCCTTTAATTACTTGAACATAATTTTAATTATTTGAATGCAGGTATAATAGATTCTTTGAATTATTTGTCTGCTAAAATCAATACATTGGTGTTTTAAGAGTCAGATTCTATTGATTGCTGTTTTTTCCTGATTATGGTTCATGCTTTTCTGTTTCTTTGAAAGTCTCAGATTGTTTTTTCTAAACTCAGTATCTTAAATATTGTAGCATAGCCATCCTGCATTCATAACTGTTTTTCAAAGGGGTGCTATATTTTTGTTATTTTTTAAAAATTTTAGTAACTTTTCTGAATTTAAACTGTGGTATCTGCATTCCCACAATAAATCTCTCTTGTTAAGTGCAGCCAGTGAGGAATATTCCCAGATTGTTTTTATCATTATTTCATTTTTTAGCCTGGCTTCTTATGAGTTGCTCATGTATCTGCACATCTTGGTGATGTAAGGCTGAACCAAACAGACGCCATGACAGGCTTTAAGTTTCCCCTCTAAGCTAGAAGGCCTAAAATCAGCCATTAGGCAGTTATACATTACCCGAGGCAAAAGCAGACCACTGTGGTATCCAATCAGGAAAGCCCAGCTACCTCACCCCACATTCCTAAGGCTAAGGCCAAAGATGGGAACTCTAGATAGGACCCTGTTACCTAGAGTTAAAGTTAACCCCATAGTTACCAAACAAGACCCTGAACTCGCTCTGTAATTGGTTAATTTCAAAGATACTCTAAATGTTGTAATTGGGTCCCGCCAAAAGTAACGAACACCCTGGACAATGTGTATGGTTAGAGTTACTGCCAATGCTGTTATACAATAATGATTGGGTGTTACAATTTCTTGTAACTCCCCCTTCCTAAACCCCATAAAAACCCTACTCAGCCCTTGTTCAGGGCTCTCAGCACGGATCCACTGCGTTGGTGAAGGCTGTGAGACCGAACTTAGGCCCGGCGAGCCTAAGCCGTAATAAAACTGCCCTTTGCTTTTACATGCGTGCCTCGGTCTCCCTGGTGGTTTCTGGTTTTGGGGTGATATTAAAATCTTGGGCATTACAGTGACACGCCAATAAAGCTTAAGCCAAAAACACTTTACTGATTGACCTGTGTGTTATGTGGGGAGCATATTTAATATTCAACTAGTTCTCAAACACCCCTTTTCTTTGACTTTTTAGCAGAGTCTCTTGGGTTTTCCCAACATTGTTGTAGTTTCTCAGAAAGCCAGGGGTGTAAGCAAAGCTTATTTAACCCTTTCATAATTGTTATTTCCAGATTCTCCCTGTTAAATTTCTTTCTGAGCTACTTGCAAACTCAAATGACCAAAATTGTATTTATTTTCTAGTGATTTTGCCTAGTTTAGCTAACATAGCTAACACAATCTTGGTTGTTTTTTCCTTCTGGCTCAAGTTGAGTCTGCACTCTGGCAGCACAGCTGTTCATTTTTTAAAAATCCAACTCAAACCTGGTAAAACTACCTAAAAAAAAGTCGGCGGTGAGAGAATGGTGTCCTTACCTGAAGCTGTAAAAATTTTTCCAGCATAAGTAAGTGTTTCTAAATTTATTGCTTGGCTTTAGTTGACTTCCAGAGTCTGAAAATGTTTCTGTTATTATATATTTTAAGTAATTTATCCAGAGAAAGCAGTGCCTCATACATCATATGAAGTCAGCAGAAATTCCTCTTTTCCTGACAATGTTTTTTCTGCTTTAGAGTGTTTTACATTAAAAGGAATAACAAACTGGGACTAATACTGACCGAAATACTTTTTCTGATGGAAAACATGACATCATGTTTGATGCTCATACAGATAATCAAGAGAATAAAGACATTACCGTAAGGAAGAGTGCTAAAACAAACAAACAAACAAACACATAAAAAGCTGCTGATGTTTCTGGGTAGACACAGGAAAGGGTTTTGTGCAAAATGGAAAGAACTGTGGGTTTTTTGTTTTTTTTAAGGTTTATTCACTTTTGAGAGAGAGAGAGAGACAGAGAGACAGAATCTGAAGCAGGCTCCATTGTGCTGTTGCCTTAAAATCTCATGCGGGGCTCTGACCCATAAACTGTGAGATCACAACCTGAGTGGAAGTCAAATACTCAACCCACCAAGCCACCCAGGCACCCCTGGAAGAATTGGTTTTAGAAAGCATTATGAATATTTCATCTAAGTTATATAAGGCAACTGAGAAATCAGCATATATTTGAATCTCTTAGGTGAGTAGATGCAATTTAGGGCGCTGGATATTGTTTTCTAATTGTTTCTTTTTCCTTAATGAAGTAGGAAGTGAGGTCAGCAACAAAGAATAAAGATTTAGGTAAGCTGTAAGGGAGTGGAAGAAGAGTCATTAAGTATGATTGTTTGAAAGCACAGAGAGAGTGTGTGAGCTATTTGGTAATGAGTCAACATGGTTGTATGATTTCTTCTAGCACATTGGGCTGTATGCAGACAGGAAGGTGAGGGACAGCTAGACTTAACCAGGAGAAGTAATTACAATATAGGACAAGGAAATGTTGAATGAATAGGAGGTCAAATGATTTTCTCTAGGGCAAAACAGATGAAAAATTAAAACTGGTTTTAAGCAAGGTATATCAGACTTCACAGTCTCTACTCTTTCTGCTGAGCTGTGCCATTTTGTGTCTGGAGAAGCAGATCCTGGATAAATTAGAGCTCCAGACAATAGGATATCTGATTGTTAGGGTAATCTGGGAGTCTTCCTGGAAGAAGTTAGGCTATAGGCAGCATTGGTTTCTGTAGATATGACTGAAGCAACTCATGATATCCTCAGAGGAGGCCAAACCACCAGTTAAAAGCCTAAGAAAGTTTGCGTCAAACACTTTGTGTGTGTGTGTATTGCTGTCTCTAGGAGTACTTCAAAGAGATTGGGAGCACTAAGGGCTCTCACGAACTGGAAACTCCTTAAGGGCAAAGACTTTGTCTTTTAACTCCTTATCCTTAATGGATTGGGGTGCTTAAAGGGTTTAAAAAGAATAAAAACTCATCTATAGAAATTACGCACATACACTGCACATGTAAGATTATATAAATCTATAAATATACAAATAATCATAGATTTGTAAACATAGTCACAATCTCTTTGTAAAAATATACAGAAACACTTATTATAGAGCACTAGCTCTTAACGTTTATTGAATAGGTGGTCTTTTATAGGTTGTAATACACACTGGAAAGGAAATGGGTTTAGGTATTAAAAATACATAGACTTCTACAATACATTCTTTAATTGCCTGAAAAAAAGCATCATCATAAAAATTTATATCTGGGTTTTGTTTTCTGCTTTTATAATATAACTAATTCTGTGAGGGAAAATAAATGAGATCAGAAGGGGCATGAAGAGGTGGCAGATGGGGTCTGTGGACACTTTAAGGACTGGCCACACAGGGCACACGCTAATGGAATAACCAGCTGTTTCTATAACTGTAAGAATTACCTCATTGATGAAAAAACATTACAGAAAAAATCATTAGAATAAATGAAAGAAATTATATTTGATAGATTGAAATAATGACTCAGGAAATAAAAGACTGCAACATATTCAGAAAACTTTGTTCCCAGTGTTCCTGATGGATAGTCCAACCAAGTCTTCTCTCCATCCTAAAATGACAGTAAACCCCAACCCTATTTCAGGGCAAATCACAACACTAGGTCATCCCTGAGACTGCAACTGGTTTTGGAGTCAGTGACCCGGACCAACATTTGGCTGGAATCCTAGAACTTATTTAGTGATTCAACATGAGACAAATCTTAATATGTGTGTGTGTATAATATTTAGTATGTATTTATTACATATATAAAAGTATTACATGTATCAATAATATGTGCACATATGTGTGTAAGGGAGAAGTGGATCCTTCTTCAAACTTGGCTGCAGAATGAAAATAAAATGAAGAAAAATTTGAGATTTGTTGGTAAAACAAAGGACAGTTTGAGAGATGGGTTTGGACTCCTTGGGGGAATCATGATGGATTAGCCTAGAGGCTAACAACACCCCTCAGGGATGTTTACAGAGGAGTTGTGAAATTGTTACACAGTCGGGAAGGCTCCAAACACCACCAGAGGTTTGAGAAATCTTCATAAGTGTCCTGTTTGCTAACCTCAGGAAAAAACAGAGGCCAAATCAATTCTGAACTGGAGCACAGAGGTTGAGACAGGTAATAAATTAATCTTAAAATAGTTTTTACATGCCCTCTACATAACGAGTGCTACGTGGAATTATTTACATACATTATTTTACTAAGTCTCATAGAAATTCTAGCAAAGGAAATGATAAGAGTAGACGATAGGAGTGTAGACAAGAAAAGATGAAAGAAAATATATGTACGTGTTGGTATTAAGGACTACATGTACTGTAGGGAAGAGCCTAGTGCATGGGGAAGAATGAAATGGACTGAAGGGAAGAGTAAATGAATTGAACTGGGAGGTAGAAAAAGAGGGGCTGAACATTTAGAGAGAATTTAAAAGGGAAAGAAGAATAGAGATTGGAAAGAGGGGGAAAGAAGATGAGGTAAAACACATTTGAATAAAGAAAAACAGTCAAAAGCATTAGAAACAAGAATTTGTGAAGACAAGAATCACTCTTTCCATAGAACAATAGTGCTCTCACAGGCCCTGGGAACATCAAGAATATCAAAGATTTTTCAAGTATTTCCATGAAAACCATCCAGCAGGGATGAGCCAACTGATTCTTCCCAAGTGGAAGCCATCAGAATTGCTGGAGAAGAGGGATCAACAGGCCCAGACAAGTGACGGACTCTCACCATGTGAAGTATAAAGAAGCGCCTTCTTCAAGGAGCAGCCAAAGGGTTAGACAGACACTGCAAAGTGTTTTGTTTAAATCTGAGCATAGTGATTTATTGGGAGACATGAATACCAACTATGTGTTACGTGTTGTAGAATCTGAATCCAGATTCTATTTGCAACACATCACGCAACCTTTGCAGGTGGACTACACTGTCTCCTGAAGATTCCTCTGTGTCTAAGAGATCAGAATCTGAAAGATAACTTCTTTGTAGTGTGGTCTCTTAAACAGTAATTCCTCAAACTCACAACAGAAGAACAGGAGGCATATGGAGAAACCTACCTGGTCGGTGCACCTGATTGGTTCTGGAGATTTTTCTTTCTCCTTTCCAAACCAGGCACCTAGGTGAGAGCAAAGACACCATGATATCTTTCAAAGTCTCCTCATGTAAGTTCTTTTTATCTGTGCCATTTTAGAAAAAAAGATGCATCTCTTGGTTAATGATTCCCAACCTACATGCAGAAGATCAGGGAGGAGTATGAGGATTTATAAGACTTCTGAATAAAAATAATGACACTCAGTCATTCATGTTAATTTATTTATTATTTCATTCCTTCATTTAACACATATGGAAACACTAAGATATGCTTAACATATGTTCTATTAAGTGATGAACATATAAGTATTCCTTTCATCTCAGGAGTTTAACTTCTAGCAGGAGAGAGGGACATGAAACAAATATTCATGCAAAATTTAACTGTACTCATTTATGACAAAGAAATGTCCAGAATATGAAAACAGCATACTAAGAAATCTGAACTATCATGAGCATTTGTAAAGGCTTACTTGGGATGGATAGATAGGCTCTGCTTAGGCAAAGAGGAGTTGTATGGAAGGTAGAGAGAGGCATAAGGAACATGGAAGGACATATGTGGAAGTCCCATATCAGGAAGTATCTCAGTGGGATCCAGAAACTGAAACACTGCAAATTTGACTGGATTGAAGAAACCAAAGGGGAGAGAAAAAAAATGTGAGTTGGTGTGGGAACAGTATATAGGCATAGGAGCCAAGTCCTGCTATATCTGTAGGACTAAGATAAAGATTTCAGGGGTACTTGGGTAGCTTAGTCAGTTGAGGGACCAGTTTTGGCTCAGGTCATGATCTCATGGTTTGAGCTCAAGTCAGGCTCTGTGCTGACAGCTCAGAGCCTGGAGCTTGCTCCAGATTCTGAGTCTCCTTCAATCTCTGCCCCTACCCCTGTCTATATCTCAAAAATAAATAAACAAAAAAAATTTTTTTAAGATAAATATCTGAGGCTCTGTTCTAGGTACAGTAGAAATTTTTAAAGGAGCTTTTGATGGTGATGAATAAATCATACCCCAAATCTTAAAAGTTTATTCAGACTTCAAAATGAAGAATTATTGGCAGGAGCACATGGAGGATGATCTGTTGGGGAGCCTGGGAGAAATGGGTTCTCTTATTTATTGACTGTACAGAAGACAGAAAGGGGATACTTCTATCATATGTTTTGAAGCAAGTGTGAAATTGGTTAAATGTTGGTTTGATGAAAGAAGAAGTTTTAAGTATGACCCCAAGTTTCTGGTATGTTAGGAAGTCCTCAAAATAAAAATTCTGTAAGTGGTGACTCTCATATCCTATGTGTGCTTGTTTTTTGGCCACCTTTATTCCCTGTTCACTGATACTTTAAAATAAGATTATGGAAAATCATTAAGTGTTAAAATTTGTGAAGGTTAAATATTAATTTGAACAGTGTTATCCACAAATGCCCCTATTTACAAATGTAGGCCATCATAAATACAGTGAAGTGAATACACATGTGTGTGTGTGTGTATGAGACAATATGTATTTGTGTGAGTGTGGGTTTGTGATGGCAGTGGAGTTGTGGGTAGGTATTTGAGTGGTAGTGGTGTTGTGAGTTTATAATGTTTTTTTTTAATTATTATTTAGCAAAATACTCTGCACAGTCAAGCCCTTGGATGCTGCTGTTTCATCTCATGCGATTGTCTAGGAAGCAATAGTGATATAAAACCTCCTACATGCTGTTTTTAACGTAATTGCCCCCTCTGCTGTTCCTTTTCTCTATTCATAAAGCCATTCACCTGTCTTCTATGAAAATATATTTCCAGTTTAGGAGCTGCAAGCCAAGTGGGAGAACCCAGCCTCCCCCAACGATGAGAATATGACCCTGAACTCAAATGCATCACATGCCAGCCATCACAGTTTTATTTTGACGGGTATCCCTGGAATGCCAGATAAAAACATATGGATGGCCTTTCCCTTGGGATTTCTCTACACACTAACTCTCCTGGGAAATGGAACCATTTTAGCTGTCATCAAGGTAGATGAGAGTCTCCATGAGCCTATGTACTACTTCCTCTCCATCTTGGCTCTCACTGATGTTAGTCTCTCCGTGTCCACCTTGCCCTCCATGCTCAGCATCTTCTGGTTTAATGCCCCTGAGATTCCCTTTGATGCATGCATTACACAGATGTTTTTCATCCACGGATTTGGAGTGGTAGAATCAGGAGTATTAGTCTCCATGGCCTTTGACAGATTTGTGGCCATCCGAGACCCATTACGCTATGCTTCCATCCTCACCCATGACATCATTGGAAAGATCGGAATAGCTATCCTCACCCGAGCAGTCTGTGTGGTTTTGCCTGTGCCATTCCTTATAAAGCGACTACCTTTTTGCCGTTCCAACGTCTTGTCTCATTCATACTGTCTCCACCAAGATGCAATGAGGCTAGCCTGTGCCAGCACCCGCATCAACAGTCTCTATGGCCTCATCATAGTCATCTTCACATTGGGGCTGGATGCCCTTATCATTCTCTTTTCTTACATGCTCATCCTGAAGACTGTGGTGGGCATTGCTTCCCGAACTGAAAGAGTCAAAGCCCTCAACACCTGCCTTTCTCACATCTGTGCTGTGCTCCTCTTCTATGTTCCTCTCATTGGTGTCACCATGATCCACAGATTTGGGAAACATCTAACCCCAGTTGTGCACACACTCATGGCCAATATCTATCTGTTACTTCCCCCTGTACTAAACCCCATTGTCTACAGTGTGAAGACCAAGCAGATACGAGGGCGGATCTTACACATGTTCTGGAGGAGAAAGGACAGGGCCTAGGGAAGTAGAGTTAGGATAAGGTGTAGCTATTTCATCAGTTCTCTTGCAGTCAGATTACGCACATCTAGTGAAATGCAAGGGTGAGCAAGGCTTGTGGGTGACAAAACAGCATGGGTCATTCTTGTTCTATACGCACCCCGTTTTGAAATCTGGTGTCACATACAAAATCTATTTTTAATTAACATCATAATTTTTCTTCTTTGAAACTGGGAGATGAGCATCAGTAATGATATAAATTATTACCTATATATCTAGATAGCACTTAAGAGTGTTTACTCATATAAGATGAAGTAACATTCTTTCTTTAATCATCAATTAAATAATAATTACATAAAGAAGAATTCTAGGAGCACAACAGCACTACTGGGGGATTGGAGTTCTTAGATATTGTTTTGTTTTGTTTTTCTTAAAAACAGAGCAAAGAAACCTGTTACAGAATCAAATAGCATTTATATTTTGGTATTTATTGAGTGAAGAGTGTCTATGATAAAATTAAAACAGATACATCTGTGGTTACTTGATTTACACCTTTTTTTTAAAGTTTATTTCTTTTGAGAGTGAGAGAGTACATGAGCATGGGAGGAGCAGAGAGAGAGGGAGAGAGAGAGAGAATCCCAAGTAGGCTCTGTGCTGTCAGAGCAGAGTCTGACGCGGGACTCAAATTCACAAACCATGAGATCATGACCTGAGCCAAAACCCAGAGTTGGCCGCTTAATTGACTGAGTTACCCAGGTGCCCCTACACTTTTTCTTTTAGGGAATATCACTTCTTTACAGATTTTTAATAGTCTTATTTTTCTGCCACATGCTTAGTAGAATAATATGCCTTCTGCTTTTACTTTTTTGACACAGTATTTTACTATGTCCTAGATGATCCAACAAAACTTGACCAAGTGAAATTACTCCTGGGCTTTTCACCAGGCCATGTGAAAACTTCCAGCACTGGGAAGAAGTTTAAGAAAACAATGAACACCTGTGTGAGCATGAGTACGTCAAATGCAATATGCCTTTGCATTGATGCTAATATCCATTTTAAGTAGTTTATTAATCATTATACAATGAAGTTGCTAGGAGGATTATTTGTTCATGCAATAAATATGCATTTAACCCTAATGAAATACCAGTCATGATGCTAGACTGTGGAGATAAATTCACCAATTTACTGCTCAATCCCTGGTATATTTCTCTGAAAGGAAATATGTATACAATTACAAGCCAAGTGGGTATTAGATTACAACATCACATTTAATTGATTAATACTAATGAATAATGCTATCTGTGTACATATATCTCAATTAATATCCTCCCAACAATCTTTCAGCGTAGGTGTGAGCAACGTTTGACACATGAGAGAAATAAGATTTAGAGCAGTTAAGGAGCTTGCTTAAGTTTAACAGTTTCTAAGTGTCAGGATTAGTAAAAATTTAGATGTGCTGATTCTAAAGCCTATGAATTGAGACTGGATCCATGTCTCAGGGTTCCTAGGCTTGCAAGCAACTTTCATGAGGAGGGAACAAAACAGTTATTCTAAGACACACATGCATGAAAGATAAACTAGTAATCAACATCGTCAAAACCTTAGGAAGTTCAACCTGCCAAGATGAAAGTCAGCAGTGGTAATAACTTGAAATGGTTGGGTCCTGCAGAAAGATTGACGCCATCTAAATGGAAAACATGAATTCTAAAAAGGACACGTTAAAATCAATTACCTACAAGTAGAAAAAAATAGAACTTTTATTTGTATTCAAGTTTATCTCAGTCTTCAAAAATGTTTATTTTTCTCAATGTGTTACTATACGTAGTTTTTGAATAAATAATTATAAAATATAAAAATATTGGGGAGTGTCTTTTTTTTCTCTTATACTGATACATAACCAAAAACTTGAAAACTACTACTCTAGACTAAGGATAAAAGACAACCACAATGGGATGTCTTTACAATGTTCACACACTGCAATGACACAGGAAATGAACTGAAAGTGCCCTTTGCATACCATTATTCTCTGATTCTCTGGTGGGGCCATGAGGTGGCAAGATCAAAAGTCTAAATTCCTTAGCAGCAATCTATACGCATACTCCACATCTTTTCATGCAATCCCTTCTGTGGTTTCTGCAGTCTGGCTTTTTTCTCCATTAATATATGAAAGCTATGTTTTCCATGGATAAGATCTTTTTGTAATTAACAAACCAAGTATTTTCCTTTCGGCCCTCCTTCAGCTTAATTTATTTGGACAAATTACAAATATTTACAGTCCCCTTTTCTTTGTTTATCTCATGGCACCCTATTACATCTCCTACTTCTTCTACCTTCTGTTTTATCACCTGCCTTTACTTCTTCCTCTCCCACAGGATGTGGGTATTTCTCAGATTCCACCTTGTCACTCTACTACCTTAGTAAGTCTTTTCTACTGAGATGCTATTTATGGTAATGGGTTTCAAATATAGTCCAATGGGCTATAGGTAATAGCGCCTAGGTGGCTCAGTTGTTTAAGCATCTGACTTCAGCCCAGATTATGATCTCATGATCTGTGAGTTTGAGCCCCATGCCAGGCTCCGTGCTGACAGCGTGGAACCTGGAGTCTGCTTCAGATTCTGTGTGAGTCTCTGTCTCTCTCTGCCCCTTTCCTGTGTGCTCGCTCACTCTCTTTCTCTCTCTCTCAAAAATAAACATTTACATATAGCCCAATGGATCTCTCTCCTTCTTTTCTCTCTTATGATCTAATTGTCATTTTTAATTGCCCTTGCATTATCTCTATGTGGAGTTTTTTTATATACTTCAATTACCACACAACCTTTAACTCGTGTTCTTCCCTACTATAATCACTTTCTAGTTCTTTCTTTAAAGGTATAAACATGCTTTGTTTATACAACATTCAAAAACATACTGACACATATAAAGAAACTCAGTCCTTGATTCTTTGATTTACCTGTGTCATCCACACCCATGGTAATCTGTATTGTTTGGTCCTCTTACAAATGTAAGATTCATTTTGGGAGAGTGGTCAGAATTATGGAATGGAACTAGAGAATCTTTCTAACCAGGAAGAAAATAGCACAGGATTAACATGTCACACTATGTGTTTAACTATATCTTAAAATGAAATGTTTTAGAAAAATGTAATTTGAATACATGACTAAGTTTACTACTTGTTAATGAAGGATTTATCATATGGAGTATATCTATTGAAAACAATTTCCAGAGAACAGACTTATATATCCTAGATATGGGAATGTTTACATGAAAACCTAGGCTGCTAGATTCATCTCTTGGTTTACTTCATAGAGCTGTCAATGTGCCATAGCCACAAAGTGCCACATGTTCATCAGTCATCCCCTGTTAATACTTAGGCCACAAATCAGGTCTACCTTCAGACATGAAACATTAAATGAATATGCATGATATAAATTTAAAAATCAAATGAAAATCAAATGGATCTGTGACTACTAACCATGCAATCAAAACAACAAGATTATATCCTCAAAACAAAAACAAAAACAAAAACAAAAAACATGTTGTTCATGGCCACATTGACAGAAACACGGAGACTCAAGTTCCTCTGGCAGGCAAACGTGCTGAACACAACTTGTTTAATTCTCAGTATAGGAACAAAACTTTTCTTCCTCATATACTCACACTTCAGGACACCTACACCTGGCCAGGAAGGGGGAAGTGAGCAGGGAGCCAGGTTTCATGAGAGGACCATGTGAAGAGAGAGAACAGAAAAATAGACTATTAACAGCCTCCATGAAAAGAAGACAGAGAAAAATGCTCAAAGAGAATTTCATGCAATATCGTTATGCCTTTTGCTCTGCAAAACCCCTTCATCACTCTTTTAAAGACACCTACAGTAAACATCTACATTACTTTCCAAAAATGCAAATTAGAGATCTAGTTCACTGTAACAACAGTGTGGAAACTGGGTCGCAGAGGTCCCTGATATATAAAGATGACAGAACATAATTTCTCATCCAGATCTTTTCTCTTCAAGATTTCTCTTTTTCATTAAAAAAATTAGCATGTCAAAATAATCTTAAAATACAATAGATGAGCAAATTCTCCCCACTCAGCACAGAGCCCAACTCAGGGCTTGATCCCACAACTCTGGGATCAAGGTGTGAATGGAGATCAAGAGTTGGTTTCTTGGGGCACCTGACTGGCTCAGTTGGTTAAGTGCCAGCTTTGGCTCAGATCATGATTTCGTGGTTCATGGGTTTGAGCCCGGCATAGAGTTCTGTGCTGACAGCTCAGAGCCAGGAGCCTGCTTTGGATTCTCTCTCTCTCTCTCTCTCTCCATCCTCCACTCATGCTCTGTTTCACTCTGTCTTTCAAAAACAAATAAATGTTAAAAAAAATTAAAAGAAGAATGAGTTTCTCAACTAAGCCACCGAGGTGCCTCCATTTCCCTTTTTAATTCAGTTCATACCAGCCCATCCTCTCTCTTCCCCTCCATCTGGACCTGCACTTAACTCCCCTCATCACACCAGAAACCACAATCATGCCCTATGGGCTCAAACTGCACTCTGTTTGCCTTCCTGGGAAACCCCACACTCCACCTACTCAAATCAGGAAGAAACATTACACCCACACAATTTTATTGTATTATATACAAAATTGTGTGCTTTGGTGTCACTGCAGTCAAATTGTTACAAAAATTTCAAACTTCTCCCTCTCTGTATTTGCCTCATCACATATAGGCAATAGTCCATACCACTCTTCTTCACAGGGATGCTGTAATTACCAAATAAAATAACATGTAAAAGGCTTTGGCGCTGTGTCTTTTGCTTAGAGGACAATCTATAAATACAAGTTCTCTTATTCTCTTAGCTTTAATATTTTTGAGCACTCCTTATAGTTGCACAAAACCTCATAGTTTACAAGTAATTGTACTCATATGATTAAGCTTACTTTCATAACAACACTAGATGCCAAGGTAAGAAAATACGCAGTGTCACACTTGGAAAATCTCAACCTCACTCTTATTCTTTTGATCTCAAGTTGTGCAACATATTAAGCCCCTGATCAACTGTATACATGTATATTTCTTTTATTTCTTTAGGTTATTTACTTATTTTGAGAGAGAGAGAGAAAAAGGAAAGAGAGAGAAAGTGTGTGTGTGTTCATGAGAACGGGAGGGGCAGAAGGGAGAGAATCCCAAGCAGTCTCCACACTGCCAGCACAGAGCCCAACACATGGGGCTTGACCCCATGAACCATGAGTTCATGACGCAAGCTGAGATCAACAAACACTTCACCAACTGAGCCAGCCAGGCAGCCCTATATTTATAATCTTAATCCTAAAATTTGATCATTTTTCTGATTCATGTTTAATTTTAATGATGTATTATTCCCAGATGTTCTATTGTTATTTAATGAGTATAGTTCATTCCTGCCCTTTTAAACTAATGGAGGCCATTCCTAATTCTTGAGCAAGAACTTTAAATTGATTTGGTAAACTTTAAGAGGCATCGGACTCCTAACTTTATTTGTGTTAAAAACAGTTGTTTAAAAATTGAATTTGTAATATGCCCTACCTTCAGCTATTACATGCCAACAGGGCTATAGGACAGTACATTGAACAGTTCCTAAAGATGTCACTTTTTCTATACTAGGCAAAGAACAATTTGGCAAAGGAAAAGGAAAGTATACTTTGAGAGCAGGGAAATCTCTCTTTGCCCAATTCAAATCATACAGAAAACATGAAAACTGTAAATTTTTATTACTCATAGTCATAACTGAGCCTTTACAGAATAGATTCTTCCTCTTTCAAACTGGTTGATCCTAATCTGCAGTGATCTTGGTTTGAACAAATATTTGGATGATTTTCTTTCTTATCTCCTTGGTCTTCACAGTATAGACTACAGGGTTTAGCACAGGGGGTAGAAGAAGGTAGGCATTAGCCATGAGGATGTGTCAGTGGTGAAAGATGCTTTCCAAAACGATGGATGACAGACAGCCCAATGAGTGGAACATAGAAGATGAGTATAGCACAGATGTGTGAGACACAGGTGTTGAGTGCTTTCAGCCAGCTCTCCCCTGAGGCAATGGCCATCACTGCTTGGAGTATGAACACAGAGGAAAGGAGGAGAGGGAGTCAGAGCCCTTGGTGACGATGACAGCAAAGAGGCCATAGAGACTGTTGATATGGGTGATGGCACAGATAAGGCGCATTTCGTCTTTGTGAAGGCAGGAGTGGGAGAGGACGTTGGAGCAGTAGAAGGGAAACCGCTTGATGAGGAAAGGCACAGGGAAGACCACACAGACTGTCCTTGTCAAGATGACAGCCCCTGTTATGCAGACCATGCCATTGGTTATGATGGTGCCATACCTGAGGGGGTTCCAGGTGGCTACAACCCGATCAAAGGCCATGGCCACCAGCACACTAGATTCAATGGCTGAAAAGGTGTGAATAAAGTACATCTGAACAAGGCAGGAATCAAAGGCAATGGACTTATAGTTAAACCAGAATATGCCGAGCATAGAGGGCAAAGTACAGAGAGTAAGCCCCATGTCTGCCAGTGCCAGCATGCATAGAAAATAGTACATGGGGATATGCAGGGATGATTCAGACTTGATGGCAGCAATGATAACACCGTTGCCAAAGAGGGCAATGGCATATATAGCACCCAGGGGGAATGCCACCCAGTAATACTTTTGTTCAAGCCCTGGAATTCCCATTAAGACAAACCATTACTTTAGTTTTTGCCTGTTTTAGTGAATTTTGAGATATAAAGTGCTCATGTTTTGCAAATGATGATACTAAAAAGTGGAAATAAGAGAAAAGTTTAAGAGGTAGAAAGTATGAGTGAAAAGGTAAATAAGGTAGGGGGAGGGAAGAGGAAAAGAGAAAAGGAATAAAAAGAGAAAAACAGAGATCCAAACACCAGCAGAAGTAAAGGTTGAGCTATTTCACATTTTATTTCTTTATTTATTCTTATAATAGTTTATTGTCAAATTGGTTTCCATATAACACCCAGTGCTTCTCCCCACAAGTGACCCCCTCCATGACCATCACCCCCTTCCTTTGCTTCCCCTCCACCTTCAGCCCTCAGTTTGTTTTCAGTATTCAATAGTCTCTGATGATTTTTGTCCCCCTCTCTCCCCAACTCTCTTTCCCGCTTCCCCTCCCTATGGCCCTCTTTTAGGTTTCTCCTGTTAGACCTATGAGTGCAAACATATTGTATCTGTCCTTCTCTGCCTGAGTTATTTCGCTTAGCATAATACCCTCGAGGTCCACCCACTTTGCTACAAATGGCCAGATTTCATTCTTTCTCATTGCCATATAGTACTCCATTGTATTTATATACCACATCTTCTTGATCCATTCATCAGGTGATGGACATTTAGGCTCTTTCCATGATTTGGCTATTGTAGAAAGTGTCACTATGAATATTGGGATACATGTGTTCCTATGCATCAGCACTTCTGTATCCCTTGGGTAAATCCTTAGCAGTGCTATTGCTGGGTCATAGGGGAGTTCTATGGATAGTTTTTTGAGGAACTTCCACACTGTTTTCCAGAGTGGCTCCACCAGTTTACATTCCCACCAATGGTGTAGGAGGGTGCCCATTTCTCCACATCCTTGCCAGCCTCTATAGCCTCTTGATTTGTTCATTTTAGCCACTCTGACCAGTGTGAGGTGGTATCTCGGTGTGGTTTTGATTTGTGTTTCCCTGATGATGTGTGAGGCTGAGCATCGTTTCATGTGCCTGTTGGTCATCTGGATGTCCTCTTTGGAGAAGTGTCTGTTCAGATCCTCTACCCATTTCTTCACTGGATTATTCGTTTTTTGGGTGTAGGGTCTTGGCCTGGCCGCTCCGGCCCGCGGGACGGTGAATCCTTGCGGGTTCTTTCCTGAGGGAGGGAGAGAGAAATAGGGCAGGAGGGAGACGCAGAGAGTGGAGATAGCACACGGTATCTGATCAAGCCTCTTCCTCCTTTATTCAGAAAACACTGTCTCTTATAAAGGTTTTTAGGCAGGAGAACAAGGCAGCTGACCTAGGTCGGTTGCTAGGAAACAGGGTTAAGGGATTTAGGCTAGGGTAAAGAAGGAAATAAACTAAAGTTTTTAGCATGGCACTGAAGGGCCGATACCACCCTGCCTGTAGGCTATTGATCTTTGTTCTTCTGGCTTCTCCTCTGACAGGGAGTGGCGCTCCCCTGCCTATTTTTGCAACTCCCCTCAGGGAGTGACATATCCGGCTAGCAAATGGCCAAGCAGCTGAATCTTTGTCGCTTCCCACATTTGGGTATGGAGTTTAGTGAGTTCCTTAAAGATTCTGGATACTAGCCCTTTATCTGATATGTCATTTGCCACTATCTTTTCCCATTCTGTCTGTTGCCTATTAGTTTTTTGTATTGTTTCCTTAGCATTGCAGAAGCTTTTTTATCTTGATGAGGTCCCAATAGTTCATTTTTGTTCTTGATTCCCTTGCCTTTGGGGATGTGTCGAGTAGGAAATTGCTGCAATTGAGGTCAAGAGGCTATTTTCTGCTTTCTCCTCTAGGGTTTTGATGGTTTCCTGTCTCACATTCAGGTCCTTTATCCATTTTGAGTTTATTTTTGTGTATGGTGTAAGAAAGTGGTCTAACTTCATTCTTCTACATGTTGCTGTCCAGCTCTCCCAACACCACCTGTTGAAAAGGTTGTGTTTTTTCCATTGGATACTCTTTCCTGTTTTGTCAAAGATTAATTGGCCATGTAATTGTGGGTCCAGTTCTGAGCTCTCTATTCTATTCCATTGGTCTATGTATCTGTTTTTGTGCCAATACCATACTGTCATGATGATGACAGCTTTGTAGTGAAAGCTTAAGTCTGGGATTGTGATGCCTCCCATTTTGGTTTTCTTCTTCGATATTACTTTGGCTATTCAGGGTTTTCTGTGGTTTCATATGAATTTTAGGATAGTTTGTTCTAACTTTGAGAAGTATGCTGGTGCAACTTTGATGGGGATTGCATTGAATGTGTAAATTGCTTTGGGTAATAATGACATTTTAACAATGTTTATTCTTCCAATCCATGGGTACTTCACATTTTAAAATAAAGAAACTGACACCCAAATAAAGAAAATAACTTGCCCTGAGTCAAACGCCTCATTAGTAGCAAAGTTGGCAAGAGCGGGACAAAGGCACAACTTTGTTGGGGAAAATTATAGCTAAGTGCAATGGGAGTTTATGGGTGGAATTACAGAAGACCAAGTCAAAACTGCATCTCTTGACTAGCTGCTTACTCCCTAATAGAGGTCCTTAGATTTTATTCCTTATCTATATTGCCCAGGATCTAGAAAACAAGAGGGGTTCAAGTCTACCTCCTGACGACTAAGCGTTTAGATACCAAATTCTTCCTTTGAAAGTTTCATCTAGCCCTGACCCTCTGCTGTCCATACCACGACATTTATGGAAAAACAGATTGTCTAAGTGTTCTGCATCTGCCCCCAGGCTACCAGGCCTCATTATAGATCCTAGATTGTAGGAGCAGGTAAACATAAAAATAAAACTACAAAATTTATCATTATATGAGTAGTAGCAAGCAAGCAAGCAAACAAACAAACCACACTTCTATCTGTTCTAAGTACTAGGGAAGCTTCTAAGTTTCTAGGCAATCTAGGATATTTATAGATGATAGAATAAGATTGGAACTGGCCTTTAAAATAGAGGTTTACTCTTCATTATTACCAGGATGCATGATGGGCAGAGAGAACCTGAGGAAATAGGAAGAAAAACCCTCCCAAAGAAGAGTTTAATGGTAACCATACCTCACCTGATAGTAAAGCCACAAACTGCCCTATCAAGGGGGAATTCCCAAACGTCAATCATTCTAACGTTTTAAATGAAAGGAATATTAAAAGTCCAATGTCTAAACAATACACAAAGAGTTATTCAGTATTCTATAGGTGACATTTATCTTCTGCTTAGATGGAGTAGAGAATGAGTAGGGAGGGGGTTCCCTACATTTTATGACCATGGGATCAGATATTTACCCACCTCATAGAAAAAGGTGACTGATTCAATGTGAGGTTAAAGAAGTTGTCTTCACATCTTTCCCTTAATGATGTGAATGAGAAAGAGGGCAAGAACATAGGAAACAGAGTGCTTCATTTGGAGAATAAAGGACAAAGGAAAGATTCAGGGACAGGAAAGAAGTGGTTGGGAGATAATTCGAAACTTCAGTGATGGTATCTTAAAAATACTCTGTTGATAGGCCAACTTTATCCTCTGGTTTTGCTCTAAAACTTACCTGGTTGCTGAGAATATCCCTGACTGGAAGAGGATCTTAAGCAGCCTGAGGCTTGCCTGGCAAAACCATTGCCCCTACCCACATGAGGACTTTTATTTCTTACACTGCTCCAAAAGTCCTCATCCTACCACACCGTGGAGAGTTTCACAAATCTATCAGCAGGGTTATTCCTCAGAACTTCTGGAATTCGAGAAGGTCTCCCCAGGCCTGTATAATCACTTCCTAGATATTCATGTCTGGAGTATGAGATAGTATTGAGGAGGCTGGTGGAAACAGGCATTCATTTATGTGGATGTGTGATGTGTGTGCAGGGGGTTAGTTTCAGAGGCTGATTAGAGCTCAATCATGGTCTCTCAGGGCCATCTTAGCCTTTTTCCATGCCCTAAAATGAATGACAGTTGCATTTATTTGCCTCAAAACATACCAAAACTAACAAAAATATTTCAAGGAAAAGTGACTCCAAGATTTCCCCATTCTATTTTCTCACCAAATCTACAGTTGAAATGCCTCCCTAGTGTTTTATCTCATTTTACAGTTTTCAGTATCAACCTAAGAAGTCTAGCCATGCCCTATAGAAATGGAAAGCAAGACACCCTACAGGGAGTCATCAACTGCACCAAACAATCAAGAAACAATTAGTATTCCATAATATCCAATTATCACCTTCAGATAATGCTACCGTTCCTAGCTGCCCCTTGCATACTGATAACATCAGGAACAGGATTAATAACAAAAATATCTAATATTAATTCTGAGTTTCATCAGTTACATGATTTATCACATTTGCTTTTCACCTTCATTACCATAATGCTCATGACTTTATGAGTCTTGTGAAGACTCTTGTGAATTTGATAAGGTATTATCATCTTCATGATTCCAAAGAGAAATGAGGATGATACTGGGAACTAGTCTAGATTGTCGATGTAACTTCAAGAATTTTTATTCCAAAAATTACCTATGATAGAAATAATAGAGTAGTTGTTCCTCACGGCCCCGGGTGTGTTCCAGACTTCCTGGATCTTGAAGGTCAACACGACTAGATAAGGAAGAAATGCTCATATAGAATGAGCTCATATAGACTAAGCTCTCTTAGTCGATTACCATTTATCTACATGATAGTCCTACAGCAATTTAATATTAATTCAGATTCTCTTCAATATCATAGAATCTCAAAGTGTTCAGTTTCTTAACTAAAAAAAATTTCATCTCAATATCATATATCATTGTTTTAAAATTGTTTGGAGTAACTAAGCTGTGGAATTGCTCTACTTACAATAATTTAACCTCTATATTCTACTGCTCATTGTAAGTGTGACACATTACAGCTCATCACATTCTTACTCAAATTTTTCATCTATATTGACAAATAAGGGTTTTGAGTAGCTGAATCACTCTAATTTTATTCTAATATCTCAGCCAACATTTTTTATTGTTTGTTGGTTTGTAATGCCCAAGATTTTAATATCACCCCAAAACCAGAAACTGCCAGGGAGACCGAGGCACGCATGTAAAAGCAAAGGGCGGTTTTATTACGGCTTAGGCTAGCCGGGCCTAAGTTCGGTCTCACAGCCTTCACCAACGCAGTGGATCCGTGCTGAGAGCCCCGAGCAAGGGCTGAGTGGGGTTTTTATGGGGTTTGGGAAGGGGGAGTTACAAGAAATTGTGACATCCAATCATTATTGTATAACAGCATTGGCAGTAACTCTACCCATACACATTGTCCAGGGTGTTCGTTACTTTTGGCAGGACTCAATTACAACATTTAGGGTATCTTTGAAATCAACCAATTACAGAGGGAGTTCAGGGTCTTGTTTGGTGACTATGGGGTTAACTCTAACATTAGGTCACAGGGTCCTATCTAAAGTTCCCATCTGCAGGTCTCACCCTTAGGAATGTGGGGTGAGGTAGCTGGGCTTTCCTGATTGGAGACCACAGTGGTCTGCTTTTGCCCCGGGTGATGTATAACCACCAAATGGCCAAATGGTTCCGGAGCGACTGACCTTAGGCCTTCTAGTTTAGAGGGGAAACAAAGCCTGTCATGGCCTCTGTTTGGTTCAGCCTTACAGGTTCACTGGTTTTGTGTGTGGTGTGTGTGGGTGGGTGTGTGGGTGTGGGTGTGGGTGCATGCATGTTTAGTTTTGGTTTGTTTGGGTTTTTTACTTGGACAGATTGATCATTGGCATCTCACATGGATTCTCATTTCTTTTCACTTTTTGTGTATAAGTCAGCACAAATATAAAAATAAATATTACCATCTCTTTTCAAATTTCAGCATCTTCAAAGCTGAAAATGGATAGAGGACACCAGTTGCGCAACAGGTCAGATTGTATGGTCCTATTGATTTAGAGAATCTATCTTCCATTAATTAATTTTCTTTGATTGAATACTAATCCCATTCCTATTAAAAGCAATTTCAAATATTCACATTTCCAACCCCCCTCTCACTCATTCTTCCATCACATTCTGTAGCACAACTCTTTTCCTACTCATTCAAAAGAATTCATAATTTTCTCCCATCATTTTCAATATCCCACCCTGTCTTAGCTACTTCTTGAAATATATTCACACCCAACCTTCTTTCTCAGAGTTTAAATAAACTACCTCTTCCCAGGTTCAATATTAACCCTACTCCAGTTCCAGTTTCTCTGACTCCATTTCCTACCGTAACTCTTGCATTTCTCATTCAACTTTACATAGAAGCTGATTCCTTCCAAATCTGTATCTCTGATCCTCATCTTGCGTTGATTTTCAGACAGTTCTGTGTATCTGCCTGGTGGCCATTACCCTTACCTGTGCATCACACATATTCATCCAAGTTAATAAATCTATAACTTTAAAATGTAACTTTATGCTTTCCCCTCTATACTTTAACTGGATATGTCTTTACTTTATATTTCAGTTGATAGTTCAGTCCATCTAGTCAGGTAAATACAAAAATATAAGTCACACAATATATAGTAATTCCTGACATTTTTACCTCTTTAATATTTCTAATATTGCTTCTTTTCTTTTATATTGAATGCTATCCAATTCCACACCCTCTATTTCTCCTACATAGACCCCTTCAATAACATTCTTTTTTATTTACACAAAAATAGATGGCTTTGTTTATTCTTGTTTTTCCCTGTTCCTTCGTCCTCTGAGATATGAGTAAGACAAGAGGTTTCTTTTATTGTCAATTATTTAGAAAATTGCTCTAATAATATTTGTGCTAACCAAATTTGAACTGGACAGATGTCTTATTACATGTAGTTAAATGATTTCACTGCCACATAAATTTGATTTTTGATGAAAGTCTTCTGAAAAAATCATAATCATGAGAGGCTGAAGATGCATTTGCAAATAATCTGTAAGCCTATATATCTTATTTATCCTTAAGCAATTTTCATAACATCAAGACAACTCTTCATATTCATGCAAGTGTATATTTTTCCCCAAATGTATTTTTTCTTACTGACTCATTCTTACTGCATTTCTGAAGTATTTAAAAAACTGAATTACTAGAATGATCCAGAGCTATACATTGTATGATCAAAGTGACCAAAACATATTTGTTGCATAAAGGAAGAGTAGAAGAACAGGAGAAAGGAAAAGAGGAAAAAAGCAGGAAACCAAGGGAAGGTAATATAATGAGAAAATGGGCAAGAGAGAGGGGAGGACATAAGAAAGATGAATGAGTCCTGAAAAATAAATTTTAACAAACTTCAACTGCCAAATGCTCTTAATGAGAGTTTACATTTTTAAAATGATTTTAAAATTTATATCCAATGAAACTTAGTTTTGTTTTTTTGTGTGTGTGCAATTCTGCCATAGAGTCACCCAACCACCACCTTCATCCAAATATGGAAGTGTTCCATCAACCCAAAACATTTCGTCATGTTAGCCTTGTAGTTGACCCCTTCCACCCACCACAAGCCTTTGGCAACTGCTAATCTGTTGTCTGACTCTATAACTTTGGTTCATTAAATGGCATATAATCTTTCAAACCTGACTTTTCCCATTTAACATAATGCATTTGAGATTTATCCACATTATTGCTAAACAGTATTTCATTGTATGGATATAGCTGATATTCTGTTTATCCATTTGGTAGTTGAAGGAAGTTTATAAGTAAAGCTGTTATAAGCATTTACACATAGGTTTTTATATGTGCCTAAGTTTTCATTTCTCGTTTCAATACATAGATGTGGATTACCCAGGTATATGTTAGTATATGTCTAACTTTATAAAAAAATACCAAATTATTTTTCAAAGTGGTTGTGCCATTTTGTCTTCCCATCACCAGTGTATGAGAGTCCTACCTGCTTTTGTTCCAACCAGCACCTTAAATTACCATTTTCTTTTTGTCTTTTTTACAGGTGTATAGTGACATCTCATCATGGTGGTTTTAATTTTTATTGCCTTAATGACTGATAATGTTTTTTAAATGTGTTTATTACCTTATATATGTCTCTTCTGATAAAATGGTTATTCAAATCTTTGGCCCATTATTTCCTATTGGGTTACTATTTTTTTCTTGTTGAATTTATAGCCTTATTTTAATATGTATTTTGATTTAAAAACCTTTGTTGTTTATATGATTTTTGACTTTTTCTCCTAGTCTGTGTTTTGCCTTTTCTTTTTCATTCTCTTAACACTGTCTTTTGTTAAGCATTTTTATTTTAAAAAATATTACAAAATATATTTTTAAAGTTTATTTATTTATTTTGAAAAAGAGAGAGTATGAGAGTGAGTTGGGGAGGAACAGAGAGAGAGAGAGAATCTCAAGCAGGCTCTGCACTGTCAGGGAAGAACCTGATATAGGTCTTGAACCCATGAAGTTTAGATCATGATCTGATCTGAAATTGAGTTAGATGCCTCACTGACTGAGCCACTTATGTGCCCCTCTTATAAAATATTTTAGATGAAATACATATATATATATATACATATATATATATATATTTGCTTTGAGTTGTGCTTTTGTTGTCTAATTTAAGAATTATTTGCATAATAATAGTCTCAAAGATTTTCTCACATTTTCTCTTCTAGAAGTTTTGTAGTATTATGATTTACATTTATGTTTATAATTTTTTTCAAAAATCAATTGACCATATTTCTGTAGGCTCTATTTGTAGATTCTCTATATTATTTCACTAATTTATATGTCTATCCCTTTGCCAAAACAATAGAAATTCTAGAAGTCAGGTATTAAAGGTCTTCAAACTTTCTCTTCTTTTTCAAAATTGCTTCATCTATATTAGTTTCTTTGATTTTTCATATATATTTTATTTTTATTTTTTGGCTTTCAACTACTTTTATTTTTAGATGTTTATTTTTTATTGTTTATATACATACATATATATATATATATATATATATATTTTAAAATAGTTTATTGTCAAATTGGTTTCCATTGCTCTTCCCCACAAGTGCCCTCCTCCATTACCACCACCTCTTTTCCCTTTTCATATATATTTTAGAATTGGCTTGTTTATCTCTACCAAAAGCATTGCCGGGATTTTGATTGGAATTGTATTAAATCTTTATAATAATTTGGGCAGAATTGACATCTTAAAAAATGTTGAGTACTATAATTCCTTTTCACCATTTATTTAGGTCATCTCTTATTTCTTTTAGCAATGTTCTATATTTTTCAATATAATAATCTTGCAAAAATTTTGTTAGCTACATACCTTGGTGTGTCATTGTGGTGCTATTATAAATCGTACTTAAAAAAATCCATTTCTGGGGTGCCTGGGTGGCTCAGTCGGTTAAGTGTCCAACTTTGGCTCAGGTCATGATCTCACGGTTTGTGAGTTCCAGCCCTGCTTTGGGCTCTGTGCTGACAGCTCTGAGCCTGGAGCCTGCTTGGATTCTGTGTCTTCCTCTTTCTTTGCCCCTCTCACACTCATACTCTGTCTCTCTCTCTCAAAAATAAACAAACATTTAGCAAAGTTTTAAAATCCATTTCTAATTATTCATCACTAGTATGTAGAAATATCACTGATTTTTGTTTCATATTTACCCTAATTCTGTGATCTTGCCAAAGTCACCTTTAATTTCTAGGAACTTTTTGTAGATTTCTCATGTTTTTTTATACAGACCCATATGCTATCTGTGAATGGACAGTTGTGTGTTTCCCCCTTTCCAGCCTGTATCTGTACGCCTTCTACATTTTCCTCTCTCTGTACTGAGTAGAATTCTGGTACAGTGCTGCTCAGGAATGGTGAGAACACACACTCTTGCCTTTCCTCCCAGTCTTAGGGAGAAAGCATTAAGTCGTCCTTATAAAATTATGGAAGTTTCCTTTGTATTTCTAACTTGCTGAGAGTTTGAGCCATGAACATATGTTGGCGTCAACATGTCAAGGTAGAAGAGACCACATACAAGGATACGAGCTGCCTCTAGGAGTTGGCAGTGACCCCTAGCTGACAGCCAACAATAAGTTAGAGAGCCTACAGACTGGGTCCAATTTGTCTTTTTGATTATGACATTCTCTTGGCCTTGAGATATATTCTCTTCTTGGCAGAAATATTACACTCCATATATTTTGGGGAAGACTAGCTAATACTAGCTTAGTTACCTACATAGATTGTGAAGGGGAGGAAGAAATTTTCCTTCGTCCAGGGTTCTTCTTACTGGACAAATAATTGAATTTGCGTGAAACAGATTAACAGGAGGGAAAACCCAAGGTTTTAGTACGTGCACACAGAGGTCTAACGAATGAAATTCAGACCCAAACATTAACAAGGCAGGCAGTGTTTTCAGACAAACATAATAAATGTGTAAGAAATTGTTAGGATAAAGAAAACAGACATTTGGGAGCTTTAATTAGTAAGTTAAACTTGGACTGAAGTAGTAAGTTAGTGAAAAAGTAGCAAGTTTTGGGATGCTCAGTCACTCAGTCAGTTAAGCACCTGATTTTGGCTCAGGTCATGATCTCATGGTTAATGGTTAAAGTCTCTCGAGTTTGAGCCCTGCATCAGGCTCTGTGCTGACAGCTAGCTCAGAGCCTGGAGCCTGCTTCGGATTCTGTGTCTTCCTCTCTCTCTCTGTCCCTTCCCTGCTTTCTCTCTCTCTCTCTCACTCTCTCCCTCTCTCAAAAATAAACATTTAAAAAATTTTGAGTAGCAAGTTTTGTTTCTGCAGTTTTCTCGGCTTTAAAGTTTCTATCTCTAGTGATTTTGATGTCTTTTTACTTCTTAGCACAGGGAAGGTAACTTTCATCTGGGAGATTTATTTCCTGCTTTGGGGGATGACAAAATAAAGCATCTGAGTGTCCTCGCACTGGCTGTTTCCCAAGAAGTGTCAATTCAAAATAATCCATATACCATTTTAGGCAGCCTGTGGTTGGCCCCTACAAACACTAGCAATGGGAGGTAGGCATCATTCTGGATACTTCACTCACATTTCATCCAAATTGTTTTAACTGATGAGGAAACTGAAGCTCAAAGATGTGAAGTAATTTGTCCACAGCCTTATAGCTGGAAAATGGCAAAGTCAGGGTTTTTACCTAGATGGTCTAAATCTGAAAGCCACAGTACCATGCAGTAGGCTCCTAAAGCATCATATCGAATGACACATATGTTGAGCTGAGAAAAGGAGGAACCCAAGAATGGTTTAATTCTGTCTCGCCAGCCTATTAGTCCAGATTCATTTATCATGTGACTAAACGGCCATGCTGAACATCTGGAAAGCAGAATGCAGACAGATATGGGGCCCTTCCTGTGATTTAGACATCCGAGGAGAGGCAGTCCTGGATCCCAAGGTGATGGAAGGATATAGAATGGCTCACTGAACTGATCAGGGAGCCTGAGACAGCACCTGTTTATGGGGTTTGTATGTGTTTGAGATGCTAAGACTAAGTTAGCCAATGTCCTCAGCTCCATTCACCATGGGGTTAAACTTTAGTTACAGAGTTTGAGTGTAGCTTCCAGGTCCAACAGATCACACCTGCTGGAATCGCTGGAAGGAGTGCCAGGAGGGTAACCTGAGTCCAGGAGACATGTGGCTGTGCCCTGGGGGTGGAGAGATTAAGGTACCATCTCCTGAAAGGGAGTAGATTTGACTGGGATGAGCCTGGTAAAACCCCAGAGCTGGGGTCTGGTTACCCAGGTCTGCTGCGGGGATTACAGGAACAAAAGCACCCTGAAAGTTCTCCAGGAGGGGAGGAGCAGTGGACGGCATGGCACACAATGCACGTTTATGGAGATCTGGGCTGATTCTGAAGGTGTGAAGGAAAAACTACATCCTGGTGTGGGAGTGGGGAGTGTGTTGATATCTGATCCATCAGAAAACAGGGCATCTATAACAGAACAAGAAATGGCAGGGAGAATGAGAAAGTGCAAAGTACAGGGAAGAGAGAGAGAGACAGTAAGCCAAATGACTGGGCTAGAGGAGTGAGGGGACCCAGTCGAACTAGCTGTTGTACTTCAGAGAGAGCTGACTTCATGGAGAGCAGTGTGCATGTGGCCAGGGATGGGGACAAAACCATAACAAAGGTAAGACGCCATTTTATAGCACCAGTAAGTTTTTGAATTCATTCAGGCCTTAGCCTGAGGTTGCAAAGCAAGTGACTTAGTGATCCGTGCAGAGATGGAACCTGTGACCTTAGAGCCATTAGCACCATGCGGTACTCAGTTGAGCTAAAGACAATTAGTCAAAACAGAGACAGGCGACAAAACCAGAAGGTGTCCCTGAGGACCAAGCCTGGGGCACTCTCTGGGGCTCATTATCTGCTCTCTGAGAAAAAGGCTGGGGAGAGGTGGTGGTAATGGTCAAAGAGCACACAGGCCAGGGTGAGCCAGGACACAGGGACCTGTCGGGACTATGAGCTCAGGATTAGTATGGGGTGGAGGGGAACGTGCTTCATGGGCTCTGAGAACAAGACTGGATCCTGGGGATGGAGAGACTCTTCCATGCTGGCTGCAGTATAAAGGTCATTATGGTGCCTCCTCTGGGCAGAACAACAAGCCCTTAACTAACCACAGCACTCTCACCAAGGCTCCCCATGGGGTTCTGGCAACAAGAGGCTGGACACCTGTGCTCACCTTTCCTGTATCCCACACCCCACCCACTCTCCCAGATGGGGTACAGCAAGGGTTGCATAAAGAATCTACCCGAGGCAGTCCACTAGAACACCAAAGAGCGTGAGGGTCGCTGAGAGAACCAAGTGTGGTGAGTGAACTGCACAAAGGGAGAAGCAGGTGTGGGGAGGAACAATAAGACTTGGGGTGAGAGTCATAAAATAAGTGGGGAGAGAAAATAAGAAAGAAAGGAAAGAGGAGGGATAAATAGCTGTGGAATTTCCTGTTTTTCAACCTGGAAGATGGGGCAAAGAATGGGACTACTCTCAGAAAGTTTCTTCAAGTTTTGAAGAGTTGGAAGGTAGATTGGGGCTGGGAGGTTGGGATAGAGCAGCTGGAGAAATCAGAAAAGCACAGTGTCCCTTGTAGAAGGAGGGAGCCACAGGGCTCAGAATTTGGGCAGTGAGGTAGTTTTGTCTAAACTGACTCGTTAAAACAGCTCATGGAATTCAACAAACTTATTCATGTCTAATGGAAATAGGTGATTATAGGAGTAAAAAATCCAGAATAGTCCTTGTCTTCAAATAGACCACAGAGCAGTAGGAAGATGCAGTATTGCACTCACTTATGCGAAAGGGGCACATAGAGTTGCAGAAGACGGAGTGATTCATTTGGAGGGAGAAATACATTAGAAGGCCTGTGGGAACTGGTAGCATGAGTTCTAGTAAGGAAAAGTGGCTTCCTGAGATGGAAAATTCAGGGAAGATAGAGGTAGCTGTAGGTGCAAAGTCAAGGATATGACCTAGCGTATAATATTAAGAATTGGGACTGAATATTTAACATCATACTTAGAACTAGAAAGTCATGCACGACAGACTTTTTTGACCAAATCTATCACTGAGGGATGTCTTCAAATTGCATAGTGTAGTGCTGAGTTTATTGGTGGCCAGAACCTCTGGTTGGTGGAATTTGGGGAACCTTGAGAATTCAGTGGTGGTATCTTCTATTCCCCATATATGGACTGGCTTTGTGTTTACCTTGCCCAATTATAACCTGCTGGGGTCCTTTGTCCCCAGGCTCTTCAGGAAAAAGCTAACTCTCCCCAGTAAAGACACAGCATGAAAAATAATGAGAACGTAGGGAGTAGCAGAACTGATCATTGCCTTACCTTCCAACTATCCACACAGATTTGAGACTAAGATCATGGGAGATTATTTTCTGAGTTTGGGCCCTGTCATTTACCTAATCCTTTCTTTCTGAGGTTGTTGAATTCCTCCAACCCACCTGCTATGCTTGTTCTCCTTATGCTCCCTATATAGGTCTCTCGCATATCTGTGTTTTGTAATGTGCCAGGTTTGATCTCATACTTTGTTGTGTGGTTATCCGTGGGACATACTGCCTGTTTCCAATGGATTGCTCGGTGCTCGGCACTGAAGGTCGCTCTTTCAGTCAGGGTTGATCTGGAGACAAAAGGGGGCCTCTCAGGAGATGAAGGGGCAATCATTGCCTTGGAGAGAAACCCACTCTCTTAGCCATTTTATCCTACTCCGTGTTATCTCTATGCCCCAACTCCTGTGATGCTGATGCTGTATCTCTTCTCACACTGGCCACTTCTCAAAGCCATCCTAATGCTGCAGCATTCACCCACAGCCAGAGACTCCATCTGACACATACTCTTCAATGCCAGTCTGGCAAATAGCAGGGAGAGGTGTGGTGAGGGCCATAATTGCCAGGACTAGGTCTGGACACAAATGTACTGTGAGCAGGTTTGCTCATAACACTCTGCCATCTCCACGTGCTGCTCACAGCTCTCCGTGACACCAGCATCAGATCTCCCCTCTAACCAAGGAGCCAGTGTTGCATTTGTCTTTCAGATGGAAGAGAACTAGGCTGGTAATGAATGAAACTTTTGTTCTGTCCCAGAAAACATCATTCGGTATTCATCAGTATATTTTGGTGACAATGTCCCCACTTTTAGGTTTGAATCATAGAGTTAAATCTGCAGAGAACAAGATTTCAGTGTGAGGAAAAAGGAGCTTCCTTATCTTGATAGCAACATACTAGAGATTTGAAGTAAAATCAGGATGCCTAATTGAGCAATGTGAGATGTGTTTCAAAATGTGTGTTTACAACCCCCTGTATTTCTGATACATATAGATGTATAGATGTGGCTGCATATTAAAGAGATGTTTGTGAACATCTGATGAATATGTGTGTGTGTAAGGAGATAAGAGCTACTCACTGGCTGCATACATGTGTTTTGGAGAATGACCGAATCCTTATATTTGCTTGGCTGTGATGGTGTGAGGTGGCAACAGACTGAATAAAAACTTTTGCCATTCACAATTTGTGGAGATGAGTATATATATGGTAACATACGTCCACCAACGCACACTTTGACTTCCACATGCCTTTTGATTTATCCATGCATTTATCTCAGTAGGCATTCAGAAGTGCTTCTATCTGAGGGGATCAGCATTTATATATTTCTGCACCCTTGAAGGTATAAGTTACATTTTTGCCTGAGTACCTTTTACTTTGCATATGTTTCTGAAATATATCTGGCCATGAATATAACGTTCTTTACATGAGTGTGTGTTTCTGTGTATCGGGGTGGATACGTATGTGTCTGTGTGTGCATGCACGTGTGTCACTGCATGCATATATGTCTACGTTATGTGTGGGAATACATATTGGCTGCAAAATGTATCTTTTCGGGTTTGGATAGTGTCAATGGAAGAAAGTAAATGTGCTTTTTATATGCTAGTTAGGTACATATGAGAGCACTTGCAAAATTCTGGGAAGGAGTGAACCTGTCTAATACAAAGGTCACATGTAAAGATTTAAATATCCCCACAAGCCTCACAGGGGGCGTCTAGGTGGCTAAGTCAATTAAGTGCCCAATTCTTGGTTTTGGCTCAGGTCATGATCTCATATTTGGTGAGACTGAGCTCCATGTGAGGATCCGTGCTGAATGCAGAACCTGCTTGAGTTTCTCTCTCTCCTTCTCTCTTGATGTCCCTCCCCACCCCTCAAAATAAAACATGTTAAAATTAAAACAAAAATTTTAAAGCCTCACAGGCTTTTTTCAATAGGCATCTATCCCACATCTCTTTCTGTTTTACCTTCCGCCTTGTCTACCCACAACCTAACCTATTTCTAATGAGCTGGAATGGTCTGTCAAGTGTATAAGAGACATTAGGAGCCTCTGTTCTTGGGGTTGCAAGCCCAGATACTCAGAAGCAGCTCCATCTAGAAAGCACTACAGGCAGAGACAGAGACTCCAAGATGGTGGGGACTGGAAACATGTTGACTCCACTGAAGAAAAGAGTAAATTTTGGAGAAACTTATATGATATGCACAAGAGGGGTGGCTGGGAAGATTTTGAGAAAGGTGACAGTTTATGGAATAATAAAACTGAGCATTTCAGAAAAAGGGATCAAATCTAGGAGAAAACCAAGAGAAATAGAATTGCAAATGTGTAAAATAGAAGTGTACAAGCTTTATGAAGCACATTTATTTGAAGTTTAATATAAACCAGGAGCTGGATTCACAACAAGGAATAAAATGAACCATCTCTTGAGGAAGTCAACAGTTCATTGAGGAAAGCATGGAAGAAATTGAGAATGATCAGGTTTATATTAGAGAATGGGATATAGTGTGATAGGAGAGGGTAAAGAGGGGCTCTTGGGAGACTCAGTCAGTTAAGCATCTGACCCTTGGTTTCTGCTCAGGTCATGATCTCATAGTTTGAGGGTCTGAGCCCCACATTAAGCTGTCAACACAGAACCTGCCTCGGATTCTCTCTCTCCCACTCTCTCTGCTCCTCCCCTGCTCACACTGCCTCTGTCTCTCTCAAAAATAAATAATAAAATTAAACTTTAAAAAAAAGGAGAGGGTAAATAATCTATTCCAGAGTCTGTTTGAGAAAAGGCAGTCTGCAATTTTCGGGGAAGAGAGGAATGATGTCTGAGTGGGAACCTCGTGATATATATGAGGGAGGACATTCCACTTATAAAGTGTATTTTTTTGAAAGTGTGAAAATGAATGGCATATCTGAGGAGTCGCAGTAGTTCTGGCAGGCTAGGATGTGTGTAGAAGTAGAACAGAAGTGAGTTGAGCAGTAAAGGATGTTGGGTCCAGATGGTGCAGAGGCTTCTATGACAGGTAAAGGCGTGGCCTTTACTTTAAAGCCTTGGAAGGTCAGATGGTTTAAAAGAAAGACACCACAGACACATTATCAGATTGCAAATTATAAAAATAACACTGTGCAATCTATATGGAGGGAGGACAGGGAGGCAGAAGAACTGGCAGCAGAGAAACCAATCAGGATAATGCAAACAAAAGCCTCAGGAAAACCCAAAACACTGTTGATGAGTAAAAGTGGCTACGGAAGAAAAAACTGAGATGAGACAATGAAGTTTACTAAGTATAGTTACTCATTTGCTATGAGAATATATCTTCCCAAGAAAACAATCGAGTGTTGGGGTTAAGGCCAAAGTCATCTCTGCACCCTATCCTCAATTCAATACCAGTACTCTCACCCCAGCCATGATTACTCCTTAAATCAAATCAAGTAGTGCAGATCTGTCCAGGACTTCTAGGCACTTATGTATGAATGTAGCTCTCTGAGGGATAGTGTTAGGAGGCTTTTAAAACATATATAATACTGTAATGGATCGATCATTATGCATATTTTAACTAAGCAATATATCTTTATTCTTAACTGTTGAGACTGCTATGCACCATGACCATTCCTCTGATTAATTAGTTATCATAATTGATATGATAATTATGAAGAGCTCTGCTTTTGTCCTCTTGCAAACAAAAATAATTTATGCCTCTTCATGCACATGGGTCTTTCTGATAGATATGTCAAGAACTAGTATTGCCAATTAAGTAAATTTCTTAATTTTTAAAGTTTATTTATTTTAAGAGAGAGAGAGAGAGAGAGAGAATGAGCAGGGGAAGGGGCAGAGAGAGAAGTCGAGAGAGAGAATCCCAAGCAGGCTCCACACTGTCAGTGCAGAGCCTGATGCAGCACTTGGTCTCATGAACCTGTGAGATTATGACCTGAGCCAAAATCAAGAGTCTGACGCTTAACTGATCCACCCCTCAAGGTACCCTAGATTTCTTATTTTAATGAAGTGCACCAAATTGTTTCCAAAAGATCTACAAAATTTTACAATGTTGACAGCCTTGATTAAGAGTAGTCTTTTAAGTCGCTCCTGGGAAGCTCAGTTGGTTGAGTGCCTGACTTTGGCTCAGTTCATGGTATTGGGGTTCCTGGGTTCCGGGTCCCCATGAGGCTCTGTGCTGACAGCCCAGAGCCTAAACCTGCTTCAGATTCTCTCTCTCTCTCTCTCTCTCTCTCTCTCTGCCCTTTCCCTGTGCTCTCTCTATTCTTCAAAAATAAATAAGTTTTAAAAATAGTAGTCTTTTAATCTTTCCAGCATATAATTTTATCAAGTTTTATCATTTAATCCCACGTGACGGGTAAAAAATTTTTTAAGTTAATTTATGTATTTTGAAAGAGAGAGAGGAGGAGGAGGGGCAGAGAGAGGGGGAGAGAGAACCCCAAGCAGGCTCCACACTAACAGTTGACAGTGTGGAGCCCAATGTGGGGCTTGAACTCACACACGCCAAGATTATGAGCAGAGATGAAACCAAGAGTCAGATGCTTAACTGACTGAGCCACCCTGGCACCCTTGTTTTATCATTTGTAAAATATGTGTTCTCTAAGTAACCACTGAAATTGCTTTTGTTATACATCTGTTTAGCATCTCTATCTATTCTTAAAGAAAATAACATCTCATACTTCACTAGATTTTACCTTAGATTGCTCATCTCTTTCTTATTTGTTTCTTTAAATATTCCAAATTTAAGCTTTTTCAGTACCACAGGTTGCAAATATTGTCCCATTCTGGGACACTTTGTCCCACTCTTTCTCTTCTCTTTCAACTCCATATGGTACTACCGTTATGAGATTTTGTTGTTGTTGTTGTTGTAATTTTTACTGTTGTAAGAACACTTAACATGAGATCTGGCCTCTCAACAAAATGTTGTTAACCATAGGCACGATGTTGTACAGAAGATCTCTAAAATTTATTCATCTTACATAACTGACACTTCATACTCATTGAACAGGAATTCCTTGTCTCCCCCACCCCAGATTGTGGAAGTCGCCATTCTCTTCTCTGTTTCTGTAAATTTGACTATTGATATACCTCATGCAAGTGGAATCATGCAGTATTTGCCCTTCTGTAACAACAAGGTTTATTTCACTTTGCATATTGTCCTCCAGATCCATCCATGTTGCTGCATATGGCAGGATTTCCTTCATTTTTCAGGCTGCATAATATTCCATGGTATGTATATACCATATTTTCTTTATCCATTCACCCACTGATGGGCCTGTAGGTTGCTTCCATATCTTATCTATCGTGAATAATGCTGAAGTGAACACAGGAGTTCAGATATCCTTCAAGACTCTGATTTCAATTCTTTTGAATATACACTCAGAAGCAGCATGGCTGGATCCTATGATAATTCTTTTTTTTTTTAATGTCTATTTATTTTTGAGAGACAGAGCACAAGTAGGAGAGGAGCAGAGAGAGAGGGAGACACAGAAGGTGAAGCAGGCTCCAGGCTCTGAGCTGTCAGCACAGAGCTCGACACAGGGCTCAAACTACAAACTGTGAGATCATGACCTGAGCCAAAATTGGACACTTAACCCACTGAACTATACAGGTGCGCCTGAATTCTCTTTTTAATTTTCTGAGGAAGCACCATACTGTTTTCCATAGTGCCTCCATTGTCACCAACTCTATTATCTTTTTTTTTTTTTGCTAATATCCAACCTAACAGGTGTGAGGTGATATCTAATTATGGCTTTGATTTGCATTTCCCTGATGATTAGTGACATTGAGCATCTTACCATATACCTGTTGGCCAATTGTATGTATTCTTTAGAAAAATGTCTATTCAGTTCTTTTTCCTGTTTAATATTGAGTTGTTTTTTGTTATTGAGCTGTAGGAGTTTCTCATATATTTTGGACTATTAAACACTTGTCAAATATAGTTTGCAAATATTTTCTCTTATTCTGTAGGTTGGCTACTTACTTTGTTGGCTGTTTCCTTTGTTGTGTAGAAGTTTTAAGTTTGATGTAGCCTCATTTGTCTAATTTTGTTTTTGTTATTTGTGCTTTTGGTATCATATATAAGAACTTATGGGCAATTCCAATGTCATAAAGTTTTTCCCTTATGTTTTTTTCTACAATTCTAGGTCTGGGTGATGGGCATTGAGGAGGGCACTTGTTGGAATGAGCACTGGGTGTTGTATGTAAGCGGTGAATCACAGGAATCTACCCACAAAACCAAGAGCACACTCTATACACTGTATGTTAGCCAACTTGACAATAAATGATATTAAATAAATAAATACATAAATCTTTAATCCATTATTACTGCTTTTTCTATGTGGTACAAGAGATGCATACAATTTAATTATTTTGCATACAGATATCAGTTCTCCCAATACCGCTTGTTAAGAAGACTTTCCTTTCTTCATTGCACATTTCTGGCATCCTTGTAAATAAGTTGACCATGTATGCATGAGTTCATTTCCAGGCTCTCTAGTATCTCTTCCATAGGTCTGTATGTCTGTTTTCACACCCTGTCTTGACTAATAAGTTTTGAAGTAGGGTAGTGTAACTTTCCCAGCTTTGTTTTTTCTCTTTCAAAATCATTTTGGCTCTTCTAGTTCCATACCATTTCCATATAAATTTTAGGATAAGTTTTCAGTTTCTACAAAAAGGCCTCTGACCCTTTGTCAGGGATACTGTTGAAAGTACAGGTAATTCGGGGGTAATTGAGAGATACCTAAATATTCCATATTTATAAATATTTTAACTATATTGACTAAACTGAGTCTTTAAATCCATAAATATGCAATATCTCTCCACTTATTTGAATCTTCTTTAATTTCTCTCATCGTTTCCTAGTTTTCAGTGCACAATAGTATATTTCTGTTAAATTTATTTCCAGTTTAAAATTTTTTATGCATCATGAATAAAATTATTTTCTCAATTTTAGTCTCAGGTTATTCATTGCTATTTATAAACATACAATTCATATTTGTATTTTGAATTCATATTCAATGGCCTTGTGTCACTCATTGATTTATTTTAGTAGTTTTTTCGTGGATTCCTTAGAATTTTCTATATATGATTGATGTCATCTGTAAATAAAGATCATTTTATAACTTCTTACCAAACTGGACTTTTAAATTTGTATTCCTTAGTGCATTACCTAGACTCTTCAGTATAATGTTGAATATGAAGTGCTCAAAGCAGATAACTTTGCCTCATTCTAAATCTTAGTCAAGTATAATGTTAGCTGTAGGTTTATTCACAAATGGCCTTTATCAGATTGAGGAAGTTCCTTTCTATTTCTATTTTGTGAAGTGCTTTTACTATGAATGAGTATAGGATTTTGATGAATTATTTTTCTGTGGCTATCGAGATGACTATGAAGTTTTGGTCCTTATTTTATTAATATGACATATTATAGTAACTGATTTTAAAATGTAAAACTAACCTTGCCCTTATGGGATAAATCTCACTTAATCAAAGTATATAATTCTTTTTATATGTTGTTGATTTTGATTTGCTATTCTGTTAATAATTTGTATGTGTATCTACTTCAGAGATATTTCTCTGTAGTTTTTTTTTTTGTTTGTTTGTTTCTTGTTTTTTGTCTGCGATATCTTTGGGTTTGGACTCAAGGTTATACTGTACTCCTCACATGAGCTTTTTTTGTCTTACTTTTAACAACATATATTGGTTCCTCACAACCTGAAATCTAAGGTGTCCAAATTTTAGGTTCCAGGTCAGTGTTTCCTTGTCGGAACGCCTTCCGATCCCTCAGAAGGACAATTTCTTTCTCTATCCTCATCGGGCAGAAAGAACGCTGGTCCTTTATTTCTTTATAAAATCACTAATCTCACCATGGGCACTAGAATGAGTTGGATTTTATAAAACTATCCCCTGTTTTTTTTTAATTGAGAAACATTTAGTATTTGTTCTGATGCTGAGTTTTCCTGTAATTTACCAATGCAGCCATCTGAACCTGGGATTTCTTCATAGAAAAATTTAAATTAATAATTGAACTTCTTTATTTTGTTATAGATCTGCTCAGATTTCCTATTTCTCCTTCAGTCAGTTTGGTAATTTATGTATTCCTATGATTTTTTTTCCATTTAACCTATTTGCTGGCACATAGTTGTTTATAATATACCCTTATTATCATTTGGGTTTCTGTAAGGTCAGTAATGATGTTCCTGATCTTGATAATTTATGTCTTTTCTCTAATTTTTCTGTAAGGCTTACTAAGTGTTTTCAATTTTGTCCATCTTTTCAAAGAACAAATTTGGGTTTTATTGATTTCCTTTGTTGTTTTCAAGTTTCCATTTTGCAGCTCTTTACTTGAATTGCTTTACCTGTACCTTGTTTTGAGTTTTAATTGTTCTTTGTTTTACAAATACTTAAGGTAGAATCTCAGGTTGTTGATTTGAGAATTTCTTTTCTGATATAGGAATACCAACTCATACACCTCTCTCAAAGCACTGCTCTAACTGTACACCATAGATTTGGTATGTTCTGTTTCTCTGTTCATATAATTCAGAATAGTTTTTTAATTTCCCTGGATATTTCTTATTTGACCCACCAACTATGTAAAAGTGTATTGCTCAAAGATCAGATTTCTTGATATTGTAGATTTCTAATTTAGTTCTATTGCATCCAGAAACATACTTTATATGACTCATTGTTTTAAAGTTTATTGAGGCTTATTTTGTCACTCAGACTATAGTCTATTATACACAATGTTGTGTATTCTGTAAATGTCATCTTTGATTCATGTTGTTCAATATTTCTATTTCCTTGCTGATTTTCTAACTGTCCAATTGATGAATGTGGGATATGGAAATCTTCAACTTTTACTGTTGAATAATTTATTTCTTCTTTCAGTTTTGTCAGTTTTGCTGCATGTGTTTTAGGTATCTAGTGTTATTGTATATGCATTTGTAAATATTCATCTTTCTGATATTTCTCCTTATTTCATTCTGAAATATCTTTGTCTCATAATATTTCCTGTCTTGAAGCCTTTTTTTGTCTGATGCTGGTATAGCCATTCTAGTTATCTTATAGTTGTTTGTATGGTATATGCTTTTTCCATCTTATTACTTTCAACGTATATATCCTGGACTCTATGAAGTGACTCCTGCGTGTGTCCTTATTTTTAAATTCTGTAGAATGTTGGCTTTTTGTGAGGACTGTTTAGTCCATTTGCTTTGTAACTATTGTTATGGTTGGAAATCCATCTGCCCTTTTGGCAGAACTCCTTGTTCCCTGCTAGTCCGTTGATGCATGGCTCACTGCAAAGAAGGCCCAAATCTCAGGGTAATAGAGCCTGGGCCATCCCTACATACTTGTCACCAATTGGAGCACACTAACTGACAATCAAGGAAGCCAGCTCAGGCAACTGGACCAAAGCCCTCAGCTGTCCCTGTCTTGCCCCTCTGACAGAATTGGAGGCAGTGGGGATAATGAGTGCAGCCCCAGGCCAGAATGTCTTTACCATGGGAGTTATTTCTCAAAGTTCTGTAGTTTTAATGAATGGGCATCATTCAGGAATAAATGGTATTAAAATGGTGTTATTGGCTGTTTTACCACTTGTAGAGTTGCTTTTTGTAAGAGAGGATTTGTCAACCTCCTCACTCAATCGCACTGCAAATGAATATCGGTTCCTATTCATTCCTCTTTAAATGTTTTCTTTTAGGTTGATTACGATCTTTGTTTCATTTATTTTCCATTATACTTTGAAAGCTTTACATTTAATTTTAAAATGCTTACCTTCATATTTTAAGATATTATATCTTTAGAATTTTTAGCCAGTGTTTAGAGTTAATTTACATCCATATTCTTCCCCTAAAAACATAACTTAACATGACTTTATTTTTCTTTTCTCCAGATTGCAATTTCATGGTCCTTTTGTCTGGAAATTCAGTTCTAACATTTTTGGGCATTTGATGGAGGGAAAGAGATAGGATTATAGTGTGTGCTCAGTTTTTTTCTTATTGAAATTATAAATAATATTTGGATATTATATGTGAACTAAGGCTAACTGTAAGGCTTTTATTGTGGAATATTGGTAAGTGGTCTTGCCAGACACTGATGTAGGGAACCAAGATATGTTCCCCTTTTTCTTTCTTTCTTCATTTTTTTTCCTTTTTGTCATTGTTGTAATTTCCCCACCACTGTCTCTGAGGAAGATGGAAGAATGTTTATGCATTTGTGAAGATCTTTCTGGGGATTGTTTGTATTTAAAATAAATGGGACATAAGATTAGAGATTTCCAGGATAAGATGAATATAGAATGAGCTAGGGGATATATTTGTGATTCATCAGGCTACAGAGTTTAGTTAGTCATGAGAGTAGATAAGACCACCGAAAAAAAACAGAAGAGAGCCAAATTAAGATCCCTCAAAAATGTTAATATATACCCTGAATGGGATAGCAAGATGGGTTAGCACGATGAACTAAGTAGTTACCTTTGAGAGGTAAACTTAGAAAGAAAAAAAGAAACTGGATTTATAACAGCCAAAGCTCATTGAGAAAACATCAGTTTAGGAAATAGGAGTGCCTCTTGATTTAATACTAAAGGTGTAACTGGTGACTTTATGGAGAGCACATAAAGGGAACTTAAGTCAGAATGCCTGGGGTTGAGGGGAACAGAAAAAGTGTTTCTAGGAGTATAGATCCTCTCACAGATGTTTGCCATTAAGGGAGGGCCATGAGTTAGGAAAAAGCTACAAGAAAAAGCAGGGTTAAAGGAAAGTGGAGAAACAAGGTAGGGAGAGAAACAGATTTGAGCATAGCTTTAGAAAAGTTGCCAAGACAAAGGATGACTATAACATAGATATTAGAATGTATGTGTGTCTGGGAGGGACTGTGAAAGCCTGTGTGTGCTAGGGGCTGGAGAAGAAGGAGGCAGGCTGCTTTAGATAGCATCATGCAAATGTACCAAAAGATTAAGTAATCTTTCTAATCAGTTTTCAGGTTCCAGAATTCAAAGTGGGATCCTGAACTATGTCAACATTCCCCAAACAGGCAGCCCCCAATAACACTTCAATGACCCCGACCTTCTTGTTGGTGGGCTTGCCAGGTCTGTCAGCTGTACCCTCCTGGTGGTCAATACCACTCATCACCATCTACCTTCTCTCCGCCCTGGGCAATGGCACTATCCTCTGGATCATTGCCCTGGATCCCACCTTGCACCGCCCAATGTACTTCTTCCTCTTCCTGCTTAGTGTGTCTGATGTTGGCTTGGCCACAGCCCTGATGCCCACCCTGCTGGGTCTTGCCTTTGCTGGTGTTCATGCAATCCCTTCTTCGGTTTGCCTCCTACAGATGTTCTTTGTCCACGTCTTTTCTGTCATGGAGTCCTCTGTGTTGCTCGCCATGGCCTTAGATCGAGCACTAGCCATCTGTCGCCCTCTCCACTATGCAACTCTCCTTACCAATGATGTCATTAGCAAGATTGGCCTGGCTATTGCTTTCCGATGCCTGGGTCTCCATCTGCCCCTGCCATTTCTCCTGGCCCACATGCACTACTGCCGCCCACAGGTCCTGACCCATTCTTACTGCTTGCATCCAGATATAGCCCATTTGGCCTGCCCTGGAGCTTGGGGTGCAGTCTATAGCCTCTTCGTGGTTCTGTCAGTCATGGGATTAGACCCTCTGCTTATTTTTTTCTCCTATGGCCTCATTGCCAGGGTGTTGCAAGGTTTGGGGTCCAGTGAGGATCGCTGGAAGGCTGGTCAAACCTGCGCTGCCCACCTCTCTGCTGTGCTCCTCTTCTACATGCCCATGATCCTTCTTGCCCTCATTGACCATCTTAGAGTGCCAATACCTCAGCCCGCCCATACTCTTCTTTCCTATGTCCACTTCCTGCTTCCTCCATTGATAAACCCTATTCTCTACAGTGTCAAGATGAAGGAGATTAGAGAGAGAATACTCAAGAGACTACAGCCCAGGAAGGTGGGTTGTGCTCAATGACGGGGATGCCCCTCCACAGTTGGTGGCTCAAGACTATCTGATACAAAGGCTTCCATGACTAAGAACTCAGTTTGCCATGTATGAAATGGTCACTTGGGCACACACAAGCACATATACGTGGATGTATCTGCCTGTTCTTGCAAGTGTGCATGTGTCTATGAAGGAAAGCTTACAAGCTCCAGAGAATGGCAGCGGTCTACCCACCATTACACTGCAGATCATACCATAGAACGTCCAGGATCTAGGCCATGTCACAACCACCCAAGTGTGTGGCTGTTGTTGCTTTGTTTTTGTTAATTTCCCATGACATCTTATGCCCTAATACCCAAGGAAACTGGAAGAGTTACACATCTACACAGCAGAGAAATGAGAAGACAGAAACCTTCCATGGCATTCTACGTGTGTGTGTATTTGTACATTACTTTAGAGATCTTTTTATGGATTTTGATATATGTGTCACGTATATAATCACATATCACTGATCTATCAGGGTAGCCTTATAGACTGACTTATTAATATGTGGTATAAAGTGATTCCCCTTTCATAAAACAAACAAGAGTTTTGGAATCCTAATAAGAATTACATTATTTTTATAGATTAAGTGTAAGTCAATATTCATAATGATATGCTTTGACACCCAAGAATATATGATAGATGTTTCACTTATGAACACCTTTTTTAAATGTTTCAATAAAATTGTTGGCTTAATTAAATTTAGTTCTATAGTTTTTAAATATATACTTTTATTGCTCTTATAAATAAAATAATTCCCTATTTCTATTTCCAATGCTAGATTGAGGAAAATTGTTTTTTATCTTGCATTAATATATATTTTGCCAAATTATCATATGAATTATAGTTGCTTTTTTTGGATTTTACTTGTATTTATCATATATAAGTAAAAATTCGTGATTGGTAAGTTTTTCCTACTAGTCATACAACTTATTTCATTTTACTTTATATAATTCATTGGAACCTCCAATCTGTTATGAAAGAATAACAGTGAAAGTGAATGTTCAAATCTTGTTATTGATTTTAACAGAAGTGGTATTAGTGGTTCACCTATTAGAACAATGGTTGGCTGCTAGGTCTTTGGATAATTTTTAAATATTTAAATAATGCATGTGTATTCCAATTTTATTAATTATTAATGGGTTTACTTGATAAATCCTATGACGTGCTTTTTCAGCATCCACTAGTATACTTTTCCTGTTTTAATGTGTTGTTCAATATACTGATATTGAAACATCTTTCTTTTCTTGTGATTATAGAAGAATGTGTTTTAAATCAAAGTAGCAAATTGGATCCACTTAGTGGCAAAACAAGAACACACACTAATCTATCAGGATACTTCCAGCAAGGCAGGAACAGTTATATCCTCATCTGATACCAAGTTTCTTGGCAAGGTATGTTATATATCCTCTTACTGAATTAGAAAATTAGTCTTTCCATTTCACAAATGAGAATACTGAGACCGAGGATTTCAGAATGCTTCAAGTGTATAAAATTAGTTGCAAAGGCAGCATTCATTTTCAGATTGACTGAATCTAAAACTCCTGCTAGCTACAAAATATGTTTTTTAAATTATCGAACAGAGAAACAGCCTGGTCTGGAGGCAACAGTGATGAGGTCTCTGAGAAACCCTGCTTTTCCCAAAGTTTACCATTTCCTCCTTCCTGCTACATCCACCGCTAGCTTCTCATTTATTTACTGACAGTAGCATGAGGTAAACAGTTTGAAGCCCCACAGGTCTGGTTTTGAATTCTCACTTAACTACTTCCTGTGTAAATTGGCAACAGTTGTTCTTATGTTTACAAAATAGGTGTAATAAGGATTGCATGAAATCAAGTCCCTTTATCATAGTATCTGAACATAAGAGATATCCAATAAATTGTAGTTATTTGGAATTAATGAAATTAAGGATACCTGTAGTTATACCTGCTATGCCTATCCAATGTGAATAAAAACTTTACAGCTGGAAGATCCTTTCAGCTCATACCACCTCTATTATTTTTTATTTTATTTTTTTCTTTTTATAGTTGGTTGTCAAGTTGGTTTCCATATAACCCCCAGTGCTCATCCTGCCAAGTGCCCTCCTCCATGGCCATCACCCCTTTCTCCTCTCCCCCTCCCCCATCAACCCTCAGTTTGTTCTCAGTATTCAAGATTCTCTCATGGTTTGCCTCCCTCCCTCTCCCCACCTATTTTTTCCCCTACCTCTCCCCCTCCATGGTCCTCTGTTAAGTTTCTCCTGTTCCACTTATAAGTGAAAACATGTGGTATCTGTCCTTCTCTGCCTGACTTATTTCACTTAGCATAACACCCTCAAATTCCATTCATGTTGCTACAAATGACCAGATTTTATTCTTTCTCATTGCCATGAAGTATTCCATGGTATAGACAAACCACATCTTCTTGATCCATTCATTGGTTGATGGACATTTAGGCTCTTTCCATGATTTGGCTATTGTTGACAGTGCCGCTATGAACATTGGGGTACATGGGGCCCTGTGCATCAGCACTCCTGTATCCCTTGGGTAAATCCCTAGCAGTGCTATTGCTGGGTCATAGGGGAGTTCTACTGTCAATTTTTTGAGGAACCTCCACACTGTTTTCCAGAGCGGCTGCACCAGTTTACATTCCCACCAACAGTGTAGGAGGGTGCCCATTTCTCCACATCCTCGCCAGCATCTATAGTCACCTGATTTGTTCATTTTAGCCACTCTGACCGGTGTGAGGTGGTCATACTTCCTCATTTTAGAGAAGTAAAACTGCAACATGGGATCTGCTGAAAGCACGTTTGCATGTAGATCAGTGAAGATTAACTAAACCCTCGTGTTTACTAGTTCAGGGGAACACAGAACTCTCTCACGGCAGGGGCTCCACTCCTCTCTCCCGGTCCAGGACCACATCCACTCAATCCCTTCAGTCTTCAAATGCCAAGTGGTTGGTATTACCACTCTTGGCCCGCCAGGGGGCACTGTTCTCTCTGCAAATCACCTGACAGATTTGAAGGAAAATCCTTCTCCTCTAACAGCACACAGGGGGATAAAGGTATTAGCAAGAATGTTTACAATTGTAAATAAAATAGAATAATGAGACAGGGGAGTTGAATGAAACTGAAAACCAGAAAAAACTTTGCAAAATCCAGGTCTCTGGGTTGGTCCCATTGCTAAACAAAGCTTGAACAAAGCTTATAGACCTGTAACCTGTGAGAGAGAGAGAGAAAGAGAGAGAAGTGGGGGCAAGGATGAGAAAGCAATTAAGAATTCATTAATGGGGGGGTTTATTGGGCCGCTCAGTCGGTTGAGCATCTGTCTTTTGGTTTTGGCTCAGGTCATGATCTCTGGGTTCATGAGTTCCAGCCCTGCACTGACTCTGTTGAGCATGCTTTGAATTCTCTGTGTCCCTTTCTCCCTGCCCTTCCCCCCTCACATGTTCTCATGTGCTCTTCTCTCTCTCTCTCTCTCTCTCTCTCTCTCTCAAAAATAAATAAACGTTAAAAAGGAAGAAGAATTCATAACAGAGACCTTAAGTTCAAATACCTAGAAGAACAAGGTCATAATAGAAATGAGTAGAGCAAGCACACACGCACACTGTGAGACATGTACAAGGGCCAGCACTTCTCAGTGTGCTCCCGCTGAGTTTCTCCATGTGGGAATGCAGGCCTCATGTTGCCATATCTTCGTACTCTTAAGATAACTCATGAATTTCTATTTTTATATGAACTCATCTAAACATATCTTGTCTGAATAAATCTGTCTGAAGACCATATTTGGATTTTACAGCTCTTAAGAGGATTAACATATTAATTCAGACAATGCAGAGAGAAGGAATTATTTTTTTAATTTCAATGTACATATGAAATATAATACACAACACATAGAAAGTAATTTTCTCAAGGCTACATAGCTGGGAAATGGCAGAACTGAAACCAGAGGACTGAGTCTTGACCTCAGTCTTGAGGTTTTTTCAGTCCTCTTGCCACCTCCCTGGCAGGACTAAGTTATCACAGTAAATGATTTAGAGGACATGTCATCCCTGATAGGGCCTTTCCACTCTTTCTTCTATGGGTTGGCTTCTAAAGCCCCTGTCTGGAGTTACTTTATATCTCATTGACTAGCAGTAATCCTGGATTCTGATCCCCTAAATAAAGATGGCCCAGTCCTTGTAGCTCCTAAAGCTTCTTTGCTGACACTTTCTCATTAGGATGTCCTTGAAGTGCTCTAATCTGGCTCCATTTGCAATGCCAGAAAGTGATAGGTGGATCTAGGGAGGCTTGGATAAGAAAGTTGTTTTGAGGTCTGTTTGCCCACAGTGGTGCAGATTCTGTGTTGTGGCTTGACAGGTATGGTTTTACCTAAAGGTATTATGTGCAGCCCTAAATTCTCTGTTTCTCACAAAGGACCCTTATATTCCCGTCAATGTTAACTTCCTGGTAAGAGATGCAGCCAGTGCAGAGGTGAGTTGAGTATAGGTGATGACTGCTCCAATTCACCCCTGAATTTCCACCCCAGCAAAACTTTGGACTATTATTTCAGTTCAGATTGATATATATCTACCAAGTGCATACAATAAACAAGAAATTTTATTTTGAGGAGACTTTTAGAGTTGAATAATTCACAACTCTTTCCTTGTGGAAATTCACAATGTAATCCATGGGAGAGATGTTGGAGATGTCTCTGGGTCTCCATCCGCTATTGTTCCAAGGACTCAGCCCTTTGCCATTACTCCAAATGTTGCCAAATGCCAATGACAACCTAAAATTTCCTCCTACAATTTTTCCCCAATTTGACTTCAGCATAAGACATCCTCTCTAGGTTCCCTTTTCACATTGCGCTAAAAAGGTTTCTTTCTCACTCAAACATTGCTGTGCAACCCAATCATCTAAGACCTTGCTAAAATGCAGATTCTGATTTACTGGGTTTGTGACTCGTTACTTTCCAGGTGAAGCTCCTGCTGCTAAACAGTGTGCCACGCTTTAAGCAGCAGGGAGAAGAACATGCTTAGGCCAACTTAGACATGTTATAAAGGGCTTAATGTAACCCACACAAAAAGGAATCAAGTAAGGGAAGCAAATATGAAGATGCTAAATGGCTCCAAAACTTTGCAGAGTTCCCCCTGTCATCAAACTTCCTCATTAGAAGCTCCTCTGAATTCTTGCTCTTCATTCATACCTGAGGATAGATGCATCAGTCCCCCAAACAGTAACAAAAGCATCCCTACCTACTCTATGAAATGCAGGCCTCCTCTTCCCTAAAAGCAGATATGCTGTAGTATACTAGGTCCCCTTTAGGGCTTAATTGATTGACTGAATAATTAATATAACTTAAAGGCTATGAAGTAAAAGGAAATGTCTCCTCTTTGGAAGAAATATTGCCCTGCTCCTCAGACAATTTATTGTAGAGAAATTGGAACTTCCACCTCTGTCCCATCATTTAGACTTTTAGATTCAGTTTTTCCAGGACTTTTACTCTAATCTGCTGAGTTTTTACACAATACACAATGGGATTCATCAAAGGTGGTACCAACAAGAATGCATCAGCTATCAGAATCATAGCCAAAGGGGATTTTTGCTTGGCAAAGCGATGCATGGTAGCCAAGGTGATGATGGGCACATAGAAGATGAGCACAGCACAGATGTGGGACACGCAGGTATTAAGAGCTTTAAGTCGCTCCCCATGGGATGCAATACCCAGTACAGTCCTCAGGATGAACACATAGGAAACAGCAATGAACACACTGTCTGACATCATGCAGAGTGCGACAAACAGGCCATAGTAAAAGTTAACCCTATTGTCAGAGCAGGCCAGTTTCATGACATCCTGGTGGAGGCAGTAGGAGTGTGAGAGCAGGTGTTTATTACAGTATCTGAGTCTCTTTAAAGAGAAAGGAAGAGGAAGAACTAGTAGAATGCTTTTAATAGCAAATGCCAGCCCAATATGCAAAACTCTGGAGCTGGTAAGAATGGAGCTATATCTCAGGGGGTTGTGAATGGCTAGAAAGCGGTCAAAGGACATGATCAAGAGCACTGAAGATTCCATATCTGTGAATCCATGGATGAAAAATTCCTGGGCAATACATGCATCAGCAGAAATCTCCATAGCATTGAATAAGAAGATCCTCAGCATAGAGGGAAGAGAAGAGAAAGACAAGCCCAGGTCAGATAGGGCCAGCATGGAGAGGAAATAGTACATAGGCTCATGTAGGGAAGGCTCTGTCCTGATGACAAACAGGATGGTGCAGTTGCCCAGGATGGCCAGGAGGTACATGAAGCAGATGGGGATGGAAATCCAAATATGTACATTCTCAAGCCCTGGGATCCCAACCAACAGGAAGGTGGAGATTTCAACTTCTGAGGTATTGAGAGCAAACATCACAAATAGGTCTCTCATTTATAGGCTCCTGGTAGATAAATAACATCAACAACAAATCTCTTAGTTGTGTTTACCAAACACAATTAAGTTCAGTTGTCAGTTAAATATAGCTCATCCCTCAATATCAAACAATAATGTAATATAGTTTTTTCTATATAAATAAAAATACAGCATAGATTTAAACAGGTTCTTCATGATGTTGATTTGAAATCTTTATACTCTTCAAGACTACCTTTATTCCTGGTGGCTTGGAAGCAACAAGGTGTTTGATAACCTTTTTTAAAAATTAAAGCCATCACTTTTTAAGATTCATGCATGAGGTAAACTAAGTTGGCATATATTGCAATCTGGAAAATCTATGGTTATGGTCAATGGTCATATACTCATATAAATCACAGATGCTTTAGTAGCAGGAGTTGAAGGAGGCCTAACATATTATTGTTCATGATACATGTGTGTGAAAATATAAAACTTTACCTACCACAATATTTGGCAAATTAATATGCAGAGCCAAATTCAACCTGTGAGAATTTAAAAAGTGTTGTAAAAGGGTTGTATCAAAAGAAAAAAAAAGAAGAACATATATGACAGAGACAAATACGTGGCCTGAAAGTCTAAAATATTTACTTCCTGACCACTTACAGAAAAAATTTGTTGACCCTTGTACTAGAAAATTATACATACAAGCATATGTGTGCATGCACGTGTGGACACACACATGAACAATTACAGTACAATGAGTATGGTGGAAATGGAGTATGTGTCGAAGGGAACTTCAAATTCAAGACTAATGTTTTATGTTTCATTTTTAAAAAGCCAATAACATGTGAAGCAAATACACAAAATGTTTTAAATTTTCCCATCAGAATTGTGGAAATGCAGGGTGATGGTCAGTACTTTCCTATATTATTTTTAATTATTCCGCCTCCTAATTTGTTTCTTATATAACACCACTCCCAGAAACATAAACTACCAAGAGATCAATCACCAGGACCAAACACTATGAGGCAGAACATTACTGTAGCCGGAGGCAGTCTGAGTGAGCACAGCACTCAGGGAGCAGAGGAAGGACTCCTCAAACACCAGCTATCATCCCCAAGGTGGCAAGCTTTCAGCTAGAAGACCACAAGACATGGTGGAAAGGGAATGGCCAGGTGCAAGGATTCATCCTTTCATGGGGAGTTTATGAGCATTTCTTGGCAAGGGTAAAGAAAGAAGGAATAGCTTCCAGATAGAAGAAGAAATTACAGGGTGAGAAATGGAAATAGAAAGCAGTGAAGAAGGGAAGAACCTTACTAGTCTTTTTCTCTGCTACTAAAATTTGAAGGTCTTTTATCTCAACTAGACTCAAGATAGGGACTATAAAGATTTGTGGAATATATATATATATATATATATATATATATATATATATATATATAATGTCATATGGAGAAGTGATGAGAATATATTTCTGTCCTGAGGTCATTTCACCTCAGCCTCTCAAATTCGGTGGGTGTTTCCTTGCAGTAAAGAACATACCAGTTGTCACTTATAAGTATTTGGAGCAGTCACATTGGTTCCATGCAATTGCTATTTGTCCAGCTCAGAGTGGCCATGGTTCTTGTCCTTCTTCCCCTGTTCTTGGATTCCCTTGCCATTGCTCTTGGCTGTTCAGTGTCTACCCTTTAGATTGCTGACCAATTCAGGTTCTTATCTCTGGTATTTGGACTTGATCTTGCTCATGTTCTTGGTGCCAGCATCACTCACACCTTGGATAACTCTCCTTTTAACAGCTCTAAACCAGGAAAACCCCAATAGTGCAGTGACACTTGGCCCTTGTCAGGGGAGTGGAATTCAAAGGGAGAAGAGTGATAATACACTATCCATTCTTGTTCAAAAGGTCTCCTGAAAATGGCCATTTCTAAGATTCCATGTCTGAGGTATTTTTTGAGAAGCTGCCAGCCTAAATCTAACTAAAGAAATGAGTTACTACTGACATTTTTGTCTTTTCAACTGTGTTCTTCATGCCAATATAAAAATGTACCCCATCCCACATGTTTCCTAATCTTTTCAGCTTTCAATGCTGTCCCAAATGCCGCTTTATCTCTTAGGCTGAAGAAGCCACGAAGCATTTTTACCTACAGCCCTTTCAGAGCCATAGGTTGAACTATGTAAGTTGCAAAATTTTCAATGGGAAACATAAAACAAACTGAAAGAAATTCAACTTGAGTTTCTAGGACACCTACCAGGCTCCTGGGTTCTTTATCCCAGAGCAACAGTGAAAGGTTTTCAAATTCGTTCAGGTTCTGTAACTTCTCTGCTCCAGCACCATACTGGGAATCCATATCCTTATATATACCCTTGTACTCTTCCCTAGCATAGGCACAGCCTCCTGAGAATTAACAGACACCTACTCCTCTGGGGACAATGATTCTCTAGCTTCATTACATCTATCCATAACTTGCTCTCCTAAGAAATGCAGAGAGCAGGCTCTGACTCACAGTTGTAGATTTAATTAATGCTTGAGATGCTGTTTCTACATCAGGTGCAGCTTTGAGGACACCCTGTCTCAGACATTAGTAAGGTGACCTGTATCCAGCTATGGCTCCAAGATTAAGTGTATGCCTTAGTAAACTCAATATAAGGCTACCATAGACCTTATGTGGAATTGTCCCCACAGATATGCTCTGTTTGGTCATCACAACGTCTACTTTTACTTTAAATGTGAGTGGATTTAGGTAGGTCACAAGCTCTCAAATTTATAATTGACTCCTTTCTTCATTGTCTTATATCCAGTCTCTTCATATTTATTGGCCATTGAAGGCATTTAGTCCCACAGGACAAAAAGAAAAGCCCAGAATCATAAGTATCCTGGTATCTTAGACCCTCAATTTCAGAAGAACTACCAATATTTATTTGGCCTCAACTTTGAAAATTGAAAATAAATAAAAAGTATAATTCTGGTGCATGTTGTAGGACATATGATTCTCAGAGAGAGAATAGAAAATAAGATCCAGCAAACACTTTGTCCTGAAACAAAGTAACAATAGATAAATGAACAAATTTGAATAAACCAGCAATGATCAATTAGTCTTCAGATGAATATAAAAGAGGATGTGCTAGAGGTGAGAGCTACAGTAATCAGAGTAGGTCACACAGAAAAGTGGAGAAAAGAGGACTATGAACTATTCATATTGATTTTCCACATTCCAACATATATGTTACAGTCAGAACATTAGGTAAAGTAATACAAATTCTTAAACTCGATATACTTAATCCAGCATCTGTCTAGGACCATAATGGAATTATATGCTTCAATTATGTCTATAGTACATTCTGCCATTGCTCCTTGATATATATCTGCATCATTCTGAGTTGAACATTCTTTGATCTGTAGGTCCTGAAAACTTTAAGGTCACCAGGAAGTAAACCAGCTGGAACTAGAAAACAATTAGTGTTTGTTGTTTTTCTTTTTTTCAGGATGCATGGCAGTGAGAACTCTGTCCTTAAAAGGGCTAAATTTAGGTAAAAGGTAAATTTACCTAAGAACATTTAGGTGAAAGATGCAACAAATTGTATTATCTTCCTCCTGCTTTTCATTCTCCAATTCAAATTGTTGCCCCGTCCCTCCTTCTACATTTCTTCCCTTCCTTTATCCCTCTTTTATGACAATTTTGATATATGTGAGCCTACTCGCTCTCCAGGCCAGAATATCAGGGTTTGAGTTTATGTAGTGAATCAGCTTCTTATAATGCACCACGTCAAATCCTTTAAACTCATTGTCCTGTCACTGTTGCAACAACAGGGCTCATCAATCATTGGCTGGGTTCACACAGAAAGAACATGATAATCCCTTCCTTTAGGCCTGCACTGTGCCCTTTTTTTCTTCTCGTCCCTGGACTGACACCAAGGCATGACACATTTCAGATACTTACTTGGTATTCATACATGTGAGGAAGTATGAGGGAATTAGCAACTCATAGGATAAACTTTGACCAATGGTAAATATGATGTAAAGGATAAATGTTCCCCTCTTTATTTTCCTGGATTGACTATCATTAGACATATTTGATAAGGCTGCAGAGATGGGTCTGCAGGAATGGTCAACAGTCATCCATAATGATGCCTGGCTCATTATTGATTTACCATCTCTCTCCTCCAAAATCCTTTTGCCTACTCTCTGATGATGATGTTGGACTCTATAAATACTTCTCTTTTGTCAGCTAGCACACTGTTAAGACTGGTTAGTGGGAGGTGGTGGAGGGAGACTGTAGGGAGAAGGGGTTCTCTTCCTGGTTTCTGTGTGGCTAAATGTTGGCAGGACTCCCACAGATCATTCTGTTTTTCTGTTGCTTGGCACTGTGTGGCTTCTTCAGGGCTTGGTTCCACTAGTGCACAGTTCCTTCCAGCATTAGCTATAAGCTTGTTCTCCAGCTCTTCACTGGGACAACAGCGACATAACCAGAGGCCCAGACAATATGGAGCAGCACTCGAGCTGAAGGAGCATCTCCTACATCTTTTCCTTAGCTCTGGGTATGTGTATATAGATTAGGGCAACACAGGGCTAGCAAGCTGGCCACCCAACCCTCACTCCAAAAGGGCAGCCTGGAGCTACCCCAGCCTGAGCTTCACATGGAAATGTATTGTAATCCTATAGATTATATGGCACTCACTCCATAGCCCAGTTCCAGCAGCGCCCAGTAGTCATAAGCTTGTCTGGCACCTAGAGTTCAGAGAATTGGCATTTCCCTTGGCACTCCCGGAGGGCAGATTTTTTGCAAGCATCAGCAACAGACACCTTATAATTTCACAGGTTTAGAGGCAGGAGAGGGGGAGCTCTTTCTTGAATGCTTCATCTCTGCCCTAGGAGGAGTGGTTACTCCTTATGTCCTCTTCTCATGTTTTAACTCTTACTAGCCAATTTTCCCACTATCTTCTTCCCTGTTAATTTACTTCTTTCTATTAAACTTTTCTTATAAATAATTGTGTGGGTTTTGTCTCCTGATTGGACAACAATAATTTTTGTATCATTGCACTGTCTTTCCTTGTTTGACTTCCGCTATCCCTCACTCATGCTCCCTGGAATCACCTTACAATACATTGGTCCATTTACAACTAAGCCCCTATTGCCAGTGGTCAGTAGGCTTACAGTGATTCCTGAGATGCAATGGCATCAAAATTACTATGGCTGTCACTTGTGATTGGATGAGATTCAGGTGGAAGGTGAGACGTTAGGTTACATAGTGACTATGGATATTGAATCTAATCTGTAATTTGTACCTTAAAAAACACTAATTATAAAGATTATGAGATGGGATAAATGTAGTGTATCTGCATTAGAAAACTTAAATAGAAAATGATTATTTTAGGACAGCCAATTGACAACTGAGGACATGCTGTGAAAGTCAGAGTGCCCTAATTGGAACATTAAAAGAAATCTTTATCTCCTTCAGCCAAAGATGATATGGTTCTAAAAATTCAGCACATGATTTAGCTGAAAGAGTAACAGAACTGCAAGGCAGATTGAATGCTCAGTTTTGAGAAATCTTTTATAAAGTTATAACATCAAAAAGGACTGGGAATAAAAAATTGAGGATGTGGTATGATCCTCACTGCTGGGACAGTAACATTTGAGTGAATAAGCCTAAAAATCTTGAAATCTTTGAATATCCCATGTTAACCAAAGGAGTTCCCTTCTACTGAGAAGATTTACAGAGCATATTTATTTTACCTTGTATAGAGGCCTTACAAAAACCAAAGCTGAGGACAATGTTTTACAATGCTTTTTCTATGCAAGATCTTACTCTATCACTTCTCAGTGTACCAAAACCAAAAACCAGCCTGATTTCAGTAGAGCCTGAGCAGGGAAATATTACTAACACATGGGGAGAAAATAGTTTAGCCACTGACATCATTGCAAAGACTACCTGATTTTACTAACTAGAATCAAATGAATACCTACAGGATTATATCTTAAAGTTGTTAGATAAAAGTCAGCAGAGGAAGTGGCTGAAGGTATAAATATTAATTAAGATAGAGAAGAATTTGACACGAACTATTTGACATTATGGACAGGATACTCATCTATGATTTGAGGTTTACCATTATACCAAGGATACCTAGCAACTGTGATAATGCACTGTTGGGATGGTTGATTGAAGCTCGAACATAATGATTACCTATAGCAAATTAGGTGGAGATGCCAGATCTTCTTGACATAGTATAAACTATAGAAATCTCAAGGAGGTAGACATGTTAGAATGGATTTATCATGTAGAACCAGAGACTTTATTACATGATGAACTTCTCTGGGAGAAAAGAGAGGACACTCCTTCACTAAGGCAATAAAGAATGCATTTGTAATAGGGTATCTGGTATCTTTGAATAGTTTAGTGATTGCTATTCTCTGTAGGCTGGACTTGGCAATGAAAGCTGCCCCTGTGGAAGTGGCCTCCCTACTGACAATGAAGATGATGGGATCCTGAGACACATGGACGGACTTACAATAATAAGTAAAGTAAACATAATTACTGTATAGAATAGCAAGGGTAAAATGGCAATCGAGGTGACAGGACCCATGGTGACCCTTTGCAGTAGATGATAATGTTTCTGGAGATGAGTGCAATGGACAGTAACTGAGTGCTAATTGACATGCATTTAAAATAAAGAACTGACTGACATCGGACTGACATCAGACTGACATCGGACTGACATCAACCACCCTAGTAGGAAATTTAAAGATTTAAGTTGCTGCACATATCCAGAGCCCATTAACAGAATATGAATCTTGGGGTCCTTGATGAAATAACCTGCTATGCTACTGGAGACATGGAATACAAATGATCCAGATATTTCCCCAAATGGACCTATGTCCATGTACAAATGTTCATTAAGGAAAGGAGAATATCCAAAATCTTTGAGAACTATTAGATATAGGATACAATCTCTCACTGATAATAGGCAGCCAAACATACCATCATGCACCTTTTTGATTAAAGTATGAGATTATTGGGGTCAGATGGTTAATGGAATTGTGGGGAAATTTTGTCTCACAGTGAACCCAGTCATTGTCATACCTGTGCCTATTCCCCAGGTGCCTAAGTATATAATTGGTTATATTACACTAATGAGCTGAGAAAACTTTTATCTGTGAAGTTTGTACCATTATAGTAGGAAAAACAAAGTACAAAGTCCAGTCAAGCACAAATAAACTTAATGAATAGTTGTCCCAGAGTCCCATGACACTTATCACTGATATGTAGATGCTTTTCACTAATTCACATTCATGTCCTCACTGAATGTTTCTGATACATTAATGGAAAGGAAGGAAAATATTCAGGCTTGGTTCATGGAATGGATTAGTTGGCAAGTTAATACTAACCAGAAGTAGAATATAGTAGCACAATAGCCTCACACAAGAGAAGCCATAAGAAAAAAAAAAAAGAGTGCTGAAGGAACACTATATAATGGACAGTGTCCTTAGTTGTTAACTTTGTGTCAAAAGACAGGTTGTCTGAGGTATGTGGATATGCATGGACTGCTGTACTTTGCTGAAAGGCTTGGACAGTTGACCAGTGAATGGAACTAGCAAAGTCGAAAGAAAAGAGATAAGGCAGTCTGTAGAAGATGTATATGAAATAGATATTGAAGTGGACATACTGTATCTCATGCTAATATCCACCAAACAGTACCCACCTCAGAGGAGGAACTCAACAATCTGATAGAAAGAACCTATATGTAAATACCAGCAAGCTTTGGCTATCCTACTTCTGATTCAGGGACCTACAGATAGAGTCGTAATGGCAGAGATAAGGATAAAGAATGAATCAAGAGGGGCACATGAGTGGCTCAGTCAGTTAAGCATCTGACTACAGCTCAGGTCATGATCATGGTTTGTGGGTTCGAGCCCCGTGTCAGACTCTGTGCTGACAGCTAGCTCAGAGCCTGGAGCCTGCTTCAGATTCTGTGTCTCCCTCTCTCTCTGACCCTCCTCTGCTCATACTGTCTCTCTCTGTCTCTCAAAAATAAAATAAAAAACATAAAAAAAAATGAGTCAAGAGTATAAGTTCCCTTTTACCAAGGCTAATTTTAGGAAAACTGTGTAATCCTCACTTCTGGGCTGTTAGTAATGTTATTACCAACTTTTCATGTTTAGCTAACAGCAGTAGAAACTGATCCTGAGCACTTGATATGACATTTTACATGTGCATTAGATATACTCCTACACATAATAAAGAGCCAAAGAACTACATATATATTACCCAATGTTGAATTACATTGATTTGCTTATAAGATTCACTCTATAGAATGGCTTTTTTTGCAGTTAATTGAGAATTTTAAGAAGAACAACATCAAATTACAAATTATCTTTTATATATCATTTAGGAAAGAATAACTGGTTTATTAACGAAGTTTTCTACATTAAATCTGGACTTATTATATGTAGCCTGAATGAATGCTTTATTTAGGACTCATACTACTTGCACATATAGTTGTTTACATACATAGCTCACTTTACATTGAAAACAAAACAAAATTTAGGTGACATTACTGTAGATTTACTGACAAGAAAACTAAGCAAATATCACACAACCTATAAGTTGCACAGTTTGCATTCTTGAAAGCACATCTAGGCTTTTTGGGGATAATTACCCCATTCTACCAAAGCACTCATTCATAAATGGCTTTATCTCTACTCTGAGATCACTAATGATTAGATTTCTTGCTACTGAATTAAGACCTTGACAATAGCCTTTCGAATCTGCTTAGTCTTCACACTATAGATGACGGGGTTGAGCACAGGAGGGATGAGAAGAAAGACATTGGCCATGATGGTGTGGACAAATGGAGGTGCTGAATGGCCATAGCAATGCACAAGAGACAAGCTGATGAGAGGGATGTAGAAGATGGCAACAGCACTGATGTGGGATATGCAGGTGTTGAAGGCTTTTTGCTGCCCCTCAGAGGAGGCAATGTTGAGAACAGATCGGATGATCAGGACATAGGAGAGCAAGATGCAAGGACAATCAAACCCCGTCGTGGAAAAAAGTGCAAACAGACCAAGGATGCTGTTGATTCTGTTATCTGTGCATGCAAGTTGAATGAGATCAACGTGGTAGCAGTAAGAATGCGAAAGGGCCACAGCACGGCAGAAGGACAGCCTCTTGACAAAGAGCACCACTGGCAACATGACAGCAACGTTCCTTATCAACACGCCTATCCCAATCTGGGAAATCCTGGCATTGGTGAGAATGGTGGTGTATCTCAGTGGATTGCAGATGGCTACAAAACGATCAAAGGCCATTGCCAGCAGAACCCCAGACTCCATGAAAGTAAATCCATGGAGGAAGAACATCTGGGCAATGCAGGCATTTAAGGTGATTTCTCGAGCTTCAAACCAGAAGACACCAAGGGTAGTGGAAAGTGTGCACAAGGATAAACTCAGGTCGGTGGCTGAAAGCATAGAGAGGAAATAATACATGGGCTCATGGAGGCTCTGCTCACGGAGGACCACAAATAGGATCATGCTGTTTCCAGAGAGGGCGATGACATACAGGAGACAAAAAGGAATGGAGATCCAGACCTGGGCTGCTCTCAGGCCTGGGATACCCGTCAGGAAGAAGGTCAGAAGTTGAGCATTGGTATTATTGAGGACCGACATAATGAGGGACTGAGAAGACAGGGAGATTTTAATAACTGAACATAATACAAATAATAAATATATAGCTTATCACTTGGAACATCTTTCTGTCACTCTAAATTTCACTGACTTTCTATTGCTGATTTTCTAAGAACTTTAGTTTTTTTTATGAGCTTTCCAGTACTGGAAGCTTCTCCCCATGCTTCTCCTCAGTTATTGAAGAGACGATTCTCTGAATTATTCCACATCAAATTTTTCTTAGGTCTATAATTCTCTTTGGTGACAATAAACATCACAACGAAGTCACTCCTTCTTCTAAAGTTCCCAGAAGAACACTTAAACAATATGATGAGAACATTGGTTTCTGGTATTTTTACTCAAGCATAATTAGCATACGGTGTTATATTAGTTTCAGCCATACCATACATCAATATAGTGGTTTTCAGTATTTTTTTAAATAAATTACTAATCCTGAAACAAAGCACTGAAAACTCAAGTCACATTTGAGATGTGGATATTACTAATTGTTTTCCTGGGAAATATTCAGAAGACTCCCAAAGACAACCCCAAGACACACATGTTTATATATGTGATTACAAGGTGGTCCAAAGGATCACCCTAACAAAAATAATTATAACCTCTGTTTGGTGAACGTCTGATGTTTTATATGCATCATGTAATTTCATCCATACACTAACTCTAGGATGTAGAAAGTAGTATATTTTGCATATGAGGAAACTGAGACTTAATTAGAAATTAATCCCCCAAGGTTATCTTTATAAAGTACTATCTAATTGTTGAGAGAAACCATGTACATAATAAAGGTAGAGAAGGAAGAAAGAAAAGTAAGAAGGAATGGAGAGAGAGAGAGTGAGAGAGAGAGAGAAAGAAAGAAAGAAAGAAAGAAAGAAAGAGAGGGATGGAGGAGAGATTGAGAAGTAGAGGAGTGGGAGGGAGGAGATTAGGAAGAAAGAGTGAGAGAGAGAAAGAAAGAGAGAGAGATACCTTGCCATTATTTTAACATAGTGCAGCAAGCACTACACTTAATGACCATCATATTTCTTGAACACTTACTATGTGCCAGATGCAATCTTCTTCATATCCATAATCTCATCCAATCATTACAACTATCCAATGAAGTATAAAAGGTTGTTATTCCTCATATTTTTATTGGGATATTGGTTTTTAAAGTGATTAAGTAATTTAGTTAGTTAATTTACAATTAGACAGCAGGAGAGCTGAAGTCAGGATCTGCATGTAAGACTCCAATGTCTTCATTCAATAAAGCTGAGGAATGCATAGGAGGAACCTCTAAGCCAGTCTGACAAATGTCCCTGGCAAACATTTTTCAAATGTGTACCTTCCAGAGACATATTTTGGTCAATGTGGCATCTCTGAAGTAGAATCTAAGGTTTCAGGTGTTAATTCTCTATGAATTATGTAAATATGAAGCTCTTTAGGATTCTGGGGAAAGGAATCTCACTGATAGTCTCTGTGCACAAAGGGCCAGAGAGTCAAGTGTTGAGGCTACACCCACTATGGAAAACAACAGTAAAACAGAATTGCCAGATTTGGTTACTCATTTTTTTTTAAAAAAAAGCTTATTTATTTTGAGGGGGGGGAGGGAAAGAGGGGGGAGTGGGAGGGGCAGAGAGAGAGGGAGAGAGAATCCAAAGTAGGTTTCACACCATCAGCACAGAGCCTGATGCAGGGCTCAAACTCACAAACAAAAAGATCATGACCTGAGCCAAAATCAAGAGTCAGACACAACTGATTAAGCCACCCAGGTGCCCCTAGTTGACTCATTTTTGTGATTCATTTATCCAACACTTACCTATTATTCTGAGGATACTTCCTTTCTGGGAATTTTCCCTCCTTGTGTATTGTCACTAGTCTCTATTACTTTTCTCCACCACTCAGCAATTTCTCTGGCTTCCCACTCCCCATCCAAAGAACCTTAACTTTGGAATCCTTCAGCAGTGTACCCTTTGCCCATTCTCAAGCCATTTAAATAATTATCTTGCCCATTTTCAAAGTTTCATCTTTCACCTATTTGAAGAGTTCCCAATAATATCTGAGGGCAGCTGTGGTTTCCAAGTTCTTGAAGATATACCATCCTTATGAACATTGCCACATGGATTTCTCATGAGTAAATCAAATTCAATATGTTCAAAAGCAAACTGATCATTCCCTCCATGCCCTATACTTGTTCTTACTCCTATATATTCTGAATAAACCTTATAATTTTCATAAAATTAGCCAGTTCTCTAAATCAGAACCCTGGGGGTTGTCCTGTATGCTTCCATCTTTCCCAATCAACAAGTCCCTTCTACTCACACTCTAAAGACTTTCTCCTTCCACCTCTTCTTTATTTAAGCACAAAATCATCTCTTTCAGATTTTCATGCCATATAACCTGGCCTATTAAGTTAACCTACAAATAACAATAATGCATTATAAATGTAAAAGGACAAGGGCTCCAAAGCAATAACAAGATCCATTTATTAAACATCTTTATGCCCAAAAAATAAAAATGAGAAAACAATCCTTTAAACTGAATAAAAATGAGAAAACCACATATGAGAATCTGGATGACAAGACACTGGGGTGTAATGCATAGTCTGAAGAACATAAGTTATTGGAAAACAAGGATGTAAACTATCATTTAAAAATTTTTTTCAATATAGGAATCTAGGAAAATATTTAAATAAATATGAAAGAATAAATTAACAAAGATTAAGAGCACAAATGAATGAGTTAACTATAAAACCAAAGTTGATTACTTAAAAAGAAAATATATGGGGACATCTGGGTGGCTCAGTCAGTTAAACGCCTGACTTCAGCTCAGGTCATGATCTCACAGTTTGTGGTTCGAGCCCTGTGTCATGCTCTGTGCTGACAGCTCAGGGCCTGGAGCCTATGTCAGATTCTGTATCTCCCTGTCTCCCTCCCCCTCCCCTGCTTGTGTTCTGTCTATCTCTGCCTCTCTCTCAAAACTAAACATTAAAAAAAACCCAAAAAAATACACTTATTTTAAAGGGTTCCAGACAATTTTAGAGAAAGCATGATCATGAGAGACTTTTGAATGCTGAGCACAAACTGAGGGCTGAGGAGGGAGCGGGAAAGGGGAAGGAGGGTGAGGGTCATAGAAGGTGCACTTGTGGGGAAGAGCACTGGGTGTTATATGGAAACCAACTTGGTAATAAACTATGAAATATGTAAATAATAAAAGAGAAAGCATGATTAACAGTATAAGAAATGAAAAATCAAAAGTATAGAAAAATGAGTTTAAATATAATGGTATAAATATGCATAAGTGTAACAATATATTGGGTAACAGATATGAAATGGACTTTATAGAAAAACATCAATCACCAATTTAGCCCAAGAAATCAAATCCAACAGAAATGACAAAGATGAGGAAAACTCCCACAACCAAATTTAAAGAAAAAAACTTAAGTAGAGTATTTCTAAAATTCTAGTAGAGTGGAAAAGAAGGAATTTCTCTCTCACACAGACACACACACACACACACACACACACACACACACAGAGTGAAAGTCATTTGGCAATGTCTGGGGACAGTTCTGGTTGTCACAACTGGGGAAGGAGTGCTACTGGCATCTAGTGGGTCCACAACAGGGAGGCTCACACCCACAAATGCACAAGACAACAAAGAACCTTCTAGCCCAGAACATTATCTGGGCTCAGGTTGAGAAATTGTATTCTTGAGCATATAAATAGATGAAAAGCTATTCATCTAATTACTTATGATGGCACACGCAAACATTATAAATAACTTCTTAGCAAGTCAGATGTACCTGTTCTTTTAAAGAATATTGCAGTTTGAAACAGTACACTTTGTCTTACAATGAAAAAATTATGCAGCTTAAGAAATCTATTAATGATATGGCTACACTAACAGATTACTGGTGAAAAAATCCTGATCAAGAGATGAGAAAAAAATAAGATGCAATGGCAATTTATGATAAAATTCTTAATATTTAGGAAGAAAATAGCTTCCTGAATGAAAGCATTTTCTAGAGATTTGGAACAAACATATTTATTATTATTTCTATTAAAGTCAGTACAAGATAGAGATATCTACTATCAAAATGACTATCCAACATTCTGTGGAAAAATTTTAGTAAAATGAAAATAAAAGGAGAGTGTTACTCTTAAAAAGAAATTTTAAAAGACTTTATTTAGGTTTTAATTGAATCTTAAAATCTAAAAGAACAGACTGTGAATTCTTCCAATAGAGTTCAGATGTGACCACATAGAAGATCAATCAATGAACAAATTCATAGCTGTTCATAAAAATTAACCACTGAGGAAATTTTATAAAAATAAGAATTTATTTACAATAGCCACAAAACTATAAAATGTATTGGTATAATACAATGTGTTTGGCAGGGAGAGAAGAGGACTCTAAAAATCTAGTGAAGAACATAAAAAACATCCTTTATTTCTTTCCTGAAGATAGAAATATTCAATAGTAAAAAGATGTGAATTCTTGCATTAATATTCTCATAAATTAAAGCATTATTAATCAACAAAACACAGCAGTGTTTACTGGGCAGTGACAGATAGAACCTAAAATGTATTAGATACAGTAAATGTATACATATATTCAGTATAATATTGAAAATGACAAAGAGAAGATTTATCCTTTGACATATCAAAATGTAATATGAAGTTATTATAATAACAAAATATAATATTGTAAAAGTTTAAACATATATATACCCAGAAAATAATAGCATTTCAAAAATGTGTGCATGAGGATGAATATGATGACAATGCATTTTATATCACTAGAAAAAATAACTGATAGGTGATAAATGGAAAAAGTATGAAATTCTCTATTTATATAGATCCCTGCATTTGGATTAAGAAATTCAAGGTAAAACCAAACCCCTATAATAATATTAGGATACATAAAAGAAAATGCATTTGTGACTTTTTTTAAGTAACACCCTCTATTTAAGATAAAAATAAAGCCATTAAGTAAAATATGATACAAAGCACTGATACCAAACTTAAAATGCCTGTAAACAAAATTAAAAGTACAGCAGATCATACATGCATTAGAAGGCCAAGACCAAAGAATGCTGCTGCACACACTTCCAAATAGATTGTGTGTCCCTGGTTTGATGACAGTCTGTGGTTTGATTGATGGGGAGGGAGTTGGGAATGGGAAACACAACACCAAGTCAATTTCTGTTTCCAGAGGCTTTGGTCATGAAGAACATGGTGGGCATTGGGATGTATTATTCTGATCCGGTAGCATAGTAAGGATGAAGGTAGGTGTCCTTACTCCTATAATGATGGGAGGTAGGGCTTGGAGACCCATAGATTCCTCATCTATAAACCTTCAACTGTAAAAAATATTCCTGCCTATTTCCAGTTTGTCTGGGAACACTGGTCAAATACCAAGATGCATTTGAGGTACTTCTTTCCTTTTTTTTAAACTTTTAATGTTTTTTTCATTTTTGAAAGAGAGGGACAGCCCACAAGCAGGGGAGAGGCAGAGGGAAGGAGACACAGAATTGAAGCAGGCTCCAGGCTCTGAGCTGTCAGCACAGAGCCTGATGCGGGGCTCGAACTCACGGACTGTGAGATCATGACCTGAGCCTAAATCCTATGCTTCACCGACTGAGCCACCAGGTGCCCCTGAAGTACTTCCTTCTAAATATAAATGGCTTGTATGAAGACACTTTGTTAGAAAGCTCAGACTACCAGGATCCTGTACGAAGGTGGAACTGATGCTAAGTGAAAGAACTCAAAAAACTTATTTTCTAGCAAATGAAAATATGGAAATTAGTCAAATTTAAAAGCTGAGTGAAGCAATAAAATATACAATTAATGTCAAATCTGGACCACACAGAATTACAATTCCCTCCATTTCTTTGACATAACTGAATTCAGTGTTTTTCTCCTGGGAATAAATATTTGTTTGCAAACTTCCTGCTCATATCCACTTAATTCCCACACCATCCAGCTTGTGCCTGCCACTCTGAATGCCTCTTCCCATTACCTGTTCTCTTCACTTCTGATTGCTGTCCTGTGCTTCTCAGTACCTATCCTGCTCCATGCCTCCAACTGCTCACCCCTTCCTCGCCCTCCAGATTAGCTCTCACAGTCCCTCTCCTTGGTCTGCTCTTTCTGCTCCTGCCATCTTACCTGGCTCCCAGCAGAGGGACAACTGCCCTTCCCACTCACCACCCAGCCACATCTGCGTGTCGGTGGCTCTTGGAGCTGCACTTCTATAAGGAGCCCAGCATGTAACCCAGCCCTGCTGCCAAGAGACCCTTGGGGCTTAGAGACAATATAAACAGATAAGCAGCATGTTTCCAGGTGTGAGGGTGAGGCTTTCCTAGGAGGCTCATCACTCGACTGAAGCAGATGAATAATATACTTACCATTTCCTTTTAATTATTTTTAAAAGTATTTTTAATATTTAATTACTTAAATTTTAACTATTTAAAATTTTATAATATTTTTCAATAAATATAAACATTCTTTTTTTTCTCCATTAACTTTAGATCCTGTTTATTGCCATGTAAGCTGCAGGCAAGAAGTACCCTTATACTTCCTCCTTCTTTCCCTCTTCCATTCCCAAATTTAGTCACCTATAGTGTAATATTTGCCTGGATAAGATATATAAATTTACATAAACTATTTATTTTTTTTAATGTTTTATTATTTATTTTTGAGAGAGACACAGCATGAGGAGGGGAGGGTCAGTGAAAGGGGGAGACACAGAATCTGAAGACCGGCTCCAGGCTCTGAGCTAGCTGTCAGCAAAGAGCCTGATGCACATCTTGAACCCACAAACCGCGAGATCATGCTTGAGCTGAAGTTGGACACTTAACCAGCTTAGCTACCCAGGCGCCCCTGGAGCATGTGCTTTCTCATAGCTATACCAACTCCCATCTCACTGTTCTTGTGAAAATTCAAAGAGAAAGACAAAAATGTACATAGATCTCTAAAGCTGAAAGGACACTTTCAAGAAGCAAAGTCCTTCACTTTACTCACCTTTCATAGCTTTATCTCTTAATGACACTGAAGGAAAGCTATTCAGAGCAGGCGTTTTTAACTTGTGGTCCAGGTGGTCTAAGAAACCTCTGACTGCATGCTAAATGTTGTATATTAAAATGGACATGTTTTTAGGAAAGGGTCCATATTTATCAAGGATACTCAAAAGAGTCTACAATTATCCAAAACATTAAAAGCCATCGAAACTGGGAAACTTTTGATATGTTAATCTTGTCTGGCAGTGCCATAATTCTCAGAAATGACAGAACTTGATGATAGTAATTCAAATTAATTTAGGAAAAGACACTTTTATTGAGTTTAGCCTAATAACAGGGTTGAATTAAGAATCACTAAGATGAGCAGTTAAGGGGCATCTGGATGGCTCAGTTGGTTAAGCGTCTGACTTCGGCTCAGGTCATGATCGCACAGTTTGTAGGTTCAAGCCAAGCGTCGGGCTCTGTGCTGACAGCTAGCTCAGAGCCTGAAGCCTATCTTTGGATTCTGTGTCTTCCTCTCTCTCTGCCCCTCCTCTGATCACCTTGTCTCTCTCTCTCAAAAAATAAATAAAAAATAAACAAAAATATAAAAAAGAGATGCTCAACTTTATTAGAATTTGCCAGAAGGTTCCTGATGTAGCTGTACTTAGTACCTGAGTGCTTCAATTGACCCATATTTTAGCCAATGCTTAGTGTTGCCAATGTTTTTAAGTTTTGTTTTGTTAATAAGTTTGTATTGCTATCTCATTGGGATTTCATATTTTATTTCCTTATGAATAATAATATTGAGTACTTTCCATGTGTGTATTCATCTACTGTCTTTTGTGAAGTGTCTACTTAAATCATTTGCTTAAAAGTTTAATAAGCTGCTTGTCTTTCATTAACTGATTGTGAAACTTTATTTTTCAGTTACATTTATTGTGAATATTTTGTCCATCTGTGACTTTCCTTTCCTTCTTTTAAGGTTTATTTATTTTTGAGAAACAGAGACAGAGAGAGACAGAGTGTGGGACGGGGAGAGGCAGAGAGAGGGAGACACAGAATCAGAAGAAGGTTCTAGACTCTCAGTTGTCAGCACAGAGCCCCATGAGAGGCTCTAACTCACAAACTGTGAGATCATACAGGATGCTCAACTGACTGAGCCATCCAGGTACCCCATGTTTGCCTTTTCAAATTTATAATGCTATCTTTTTTTAATGTATGATTTATTTTTGAGACAGAGAGACACAGAGCATGAGAGGGAGAGGGGCAGAGAGACAGGTAGACACAGAATCTGAAGCAAGGTCCAGGCTCTGAGCTGTCAGCACAGAGCCCGACACTGGGCTCAAACCCACGACCCTGAGATCATGACTTGAGCTGAAGTCAGAGGTTTAACTGACTGAGCCACTCAGGCACCCTATAATGCTATCTTTTGAAATTGATTTTTTAAATTTTGATGAAGTTCAACTGTTGATTTTTTTCTTTTATTGCTAGTGCTTTTTTCAGGCTAAGAAAACTTGCTTTCATCAAGTTCATGAAAATATTATTCGATTCTTTTCTTTTAGAATATTTATAGTTCTAGCTTCAAATCTAGGTTAATATTACAATTCAAATAAAGATTTTTCATAAGAGGCAGGAGTTGAGGTTCATTTTGCTTTTATATAGATAATTAGCTTAGTGTCATAAAGACATTTTTCTGTCCCTGAATTACATGACTTTCTCTGTTGAAAATTAATTGTACTTGGAGCTATTTCTGGTTTCTTTATCATTTTTTTTCAATAACGTATTGATCTATCCCTACAAGGCCACCGCTAAGTTATGTAGGACACAGTAGAATCACTGCCTAAATAGAAAACAATTTAACTAGAAAAGCAATTTAATTAAACTACATTTAGCAATTACTTAGATAAACCAATTAAAACTATGGTTAAAAATCCACTGGCTGGTGAGCTTGGGTGGCTCAGTTGGTTAACTGTCCAACTCTTGATCTCAGCTTAGGTCTTGATCTCAGGATCACAAGTTCAGCCCCACATTGGACCCTGTACTGGGCACGAAGCCTAGTTTTAAAAAATCTACTGGTTCATGTGGAATATAATTATTTATAGATGAAGATTTAAAACAAAGGATAAAAATTTATTTATTGTTGTATTAGTTTGACAGGCTGTCGTAATAAAGTGCCACAAACTGAATAACTTAAATGACAGAAAGGTATTGCATCATAGTTCTGGAACTTAAGACATCCAGGATTAAGGTATCAGCCAGGTTGCTTTCTTCTGTTGGCTATGAAAGTGAATGCGCTCAATGCCTTTCTCCTGACTTCTGGCGGTATGCTATAGCTGGGTGGTAGACACATCGTCTTGATCTCTGCTTCCTTGTCCACATGGTGTTCTCTATCTGTTTATATGTCTCTGTGTCCAAATACTGAGTTTTATAAGGACACCAGTCATATTGGATAAGGGCCCACCCTACTCCAGTGTAAGTTCATCTTAGCTAATTATGCCTTTAATGACTCTATTTAAAATAAGACATATTCTGAGGTACTGGGGGTTACAACTTCAACTTCAATAAATTGGGGTGAAGGGGCACAATTCAACCCATAACAATTTTTTTACTGGATGCATGTTATTGTCTTTATAGAAGAAGTTTATTTACAACTTAGCAAGCCATTATTTGCTTCCCATGATGTATCCAGATGTGATCTGGGTGTTTTATATAACGCATAAACCATAAAAAGCACAATAATTTCTCTCAACAATCTCAAAACCTCCATAGTCATGACATATCACTCAGGGAAGAAGTAAATGTCACTTGGTATGTTAGTGTTTTCATGCTCATTAGCAACCCCAAGATAGTAGAGTAGTGGAAAAACAACTGAAACAGATTTTTTTAGGCCTTCAGTAGAAATTAACTATTGCTACATAACAATGACCACAAATTTGTATTCAAAGAGCTCAAAACATTTATCTCACAACTTCAGTAAATCAGGGTTCTGGGTGTGGCTTAGCTGAGTCTGCAAAACTAATTAAGGTATAGTCAGGGCCATGATCTCACTGGAAGCTCAACTGGGGAAGGATATACATTCAAGATCACATGGGTGTTGGCAGGATTCCCTTAGTTCCTTGTGGCCTGTTAGACTGAGGGATTCAGTTTCTTGCTGGCTGTTGGCTAGAGGAGTCCACGTTTGGCGCCTCACTGGTTGGTGGCTACAGATGGCTCAGGCTGTCATTTCATCAGAGCCAGATTTTAGGTAACATAAGCATGAAAACAATATCCTATCACCTCTGCTATTAATCTATTGGTTAGAAGCAAGTCACAGATCCTACCCATACTCAAGGGCAAAGGATTACATAAGAGTTCAAGAAGTCAGGGATAATCAGGGTTGGTTTTATTATTTTACAGTCTGGTCACCACAGAGGATATGGATGGAAACTGTAGTTAGACTGTAATTCTATGAAGTAGAAACAGTGGTAAAACTGTTTTTTTCCCACACTGACTCATACAATTTTGTGCTATGATTTGCTCATATTTCATTTTTTGTGTTTGAAATATCAGTCCAGACACTTGAGGGGTTCCATATAATTCAAGTCACTTGAATTGAACATCTCTCACTTTCTGGCATTAAGAGTTCTCAAACAAGGAAGCATTGAAATAATAGCCATATGGAAATTAAAGAAAAATAGCTAAGTGTAGAAGAGATTACTGATTTTATTGATATCTAGGTAAACATAAGACTGTCTTTGCCAGTGTGGGACTTCTTGATACAGGAGAAACATAATGTTCAGATCTGGGTCTTCTTTTTTCCCATGAGTCTAGAATTGCTAGGCCTACAGGTGCCTGGGTGGCTCAGTCGCTTAAGTGTCCCACATTGGCTCAGTTCATGATCTCATGGCTCCTGAGTTCAAGCCCCACATTCGGCTCTGTGCTGACTGCTCAGAGGCTGGCGCCTGCTTCAGATTCTGTGTCACTTTCTCTCTCTGCCCCTCCCCTGCTTCCACTCTGTCTAGGTCTCTCTCTCAAAACTAAATGAGCATTTAAAAAAATGTAATGAATTGGAATTGCTAGGCCTAAAAAAGAACTTGCTTCATGATGCAACATCCACATTGACAACAATGGCCATACTCCCTGAAGAGTCCTAGGCCCCCAAACTAATTATCATAGAAAAACAGCAAAAAAACATGCACAGGAGAACTTATTCACCTCCAGTGACCCAACCACTAGCTAAACAGAGCCCATTTTATATATTAGGGGTTGACCCATTTCTTGGGGAAAACCTAGTGAGTGGCTGGGCAGAGAAGGTTTGGGAGTGGAGATACAGTATCCTCATAATGAGTCAATGGGATATTGTAGGGATAGGGGCCTGGAAACTGGGGGCATATGTTCTCTTTTCATTGTCACTATAATTATTCCAATGAACACTGGTTTGTTTTACTGCCTTCTCAGCATACTGATAATCCTTAAACCATAATATGTGTCCCTCTATTCCACAGGGCCTAGGACATTGTCTCAACTCTCCAATTATATGGATAATTAAATGATTTGCTTTTAATCCCTATGGACTACTAGTCACTTGAGTTAGTAGCTAAAATTCTTCTGAGATTATACAGCATTGTCCTGTGTTTACAGATGGAGATGGATGGAGGATTTCAGTTTCCCTCTGAATATGGCCCCAGGGAGATGCACACTTTACCAATGGCCCCATAGCTTAAGCCCACTTTGGTATAAAGTCCATACCTCCACAACCGTATCTCGTTCTCTGAGGGTGAAGACAAAGAAGGCTCCTCTTTCCACAGTGAGCTGGTAAGAAGGTAGAAAAAGGTATTCACTCTGTTGAATGTGTCCTTTGATCATTGCCTCTTCCCAAATATTCACATGGACTTCCAGAAAAGTTGGGTAACATTAGGATTAACCTTGTCTTAAGAAATCCACACACCACACAGATATCTGACTCCTACTAGCTAATAGATAAATATGATAATAGGTTTTCTCAGATTGAATGGAAACCTTGAGAACTGGAGTTTAAGAAGGAACCACAGCAAGCCAGCCTAAAAGGATTGGTAACATATATGCTTCTTATGGAGTATTTACTCTCAGATAATAAACTTTACTGAGTATTTGTAAAAGCTTGATTGAAAAGTATTAACATTACAATAACTACCATTGGTATTGTTTAAGTCTTCCTAGAATTGATTTTTAACAATTTAACAATGAAATGTATTGCTTTCAAAATTATTTTTAACATTTTAATTGAACAAGATTTTATAACATTTATAACATTTCTGTGTGTATTGATTTATCCTCCTCCTCTGTTCCCTGTAACATTCATTGAAATCCTCTCTCATGTCCTCAAACCAGCATCCATCACTCCATACACTTTGAACGGCAGTAAATTTCCCCCTAATGATTCATAAAGAAAAAAGTTGGCTCTGGTTAGAAATAAAGGAAATTCTGACATAGTCTATGACACAGATGACTCTTGAGGTTATTTTGATAAGTGAAATAAGCTAGTCACTGAAGGACAAATACTGCATGATTCCACTTATATGAGATATTAAGAGTAGTGAGAACTCTAAATAGATAATTGGGGAATGAGGACTGAGTTTACAGGGTATACAGTTTAGTTTTATAAGAAGAATAGAGTTATGGAGATGGATGGTGATAATACTTGCACATTATGAATGTATTTAATACCACTGAAATGTACATATAAAAGTGGTAACAATGGCAAAGTTTATATTAGGTGTATTTGACCACAATTTTTAAAAAAGGAAAAAATCCCAAATAGGCACGGCCTCATAATTCCCTCACATAACCCTTCACCAATCTACTCATTTGTCACTTTTTCTACAGTATCAATAGAAATGATGATCCTTATCTTTTGAGGGCTAATTACTATTAAGCTCTATCTTCAATCACCTACTACTTTCTTAGTGGGTTTTCTGTACCAATTGATCTCTATTGTTCTGTATTTTCAATCTCTCACTATCATCTATATCTTGACCCTCATTTTATAAATATACATATTTCCCTAAGTCTGTCTAATCTCGTAGAAATCCTTCATTCACTAATTGTCTTCTTTAGTGATGGTCTATTTCTCCCCTTGCCTTCCCTGATGAGTTCCCAAAATAATTTACCTGTGCCCCTACTAATTTTTCCAATCATTCCTCATGCCATTCCAGCAGGTTCTCAGCTTTCATCCCTAGACTCTGTTTTTTCAAGGGTCACTATGCTCTTTGGGTGCATTTGAAATTTTTAATCCTTAGAAGATCTGACCGCTTAAGCAATTTGACATTGCTCTTCATGTAATACCCAGTCAAAACACCATCTCGCTTGGTTTTAATGGTTCCTGTAAGGCAGTCTAGCCTTCCTTTACTCTATATAGTCCTTTCCAGTAACTTCTATGGAGTTGTTCTTCATTGGTTTTCTTTTGTAAATTTACTCTCTGAGATTGTTCATCTACACTGTTGTACTGAAATGGCACTTTAATAGTGATAACTTCCAAATGGATATTATCAGCAAATCTGGGGACTGTTCCCTGAAAATTTATACCATGTGGCCACTGAAGAGGCATGGATATCTTTAGGTGGGGTTTTCTCAGTCTCTTTAATGTACAATCTATTCAAAATGGAATGCATTGAATTTTATTATCTATTATATATTAATTATCCATCCATAGAATCTTATGAACTAATGAAGCTTAAAATTCTGCCAGGAGAGCAAATAATTATCATCATAAATGTATAAAGTTATTTGTATATGTTTTCCTTGAATTTAAGAGTATACTTAAAATAGAGTTTGATTTAGAGTTTTCTCAATGACAGATTATTTATCTATGACCTAGATAGCTCTCCTTAAGCAGAATAAAATTTACCTAGAAGTTTTTGTGTGACAGTGTAATTTATCATTCCTATAGGATGTGAACATTGTGAGGACAGTATGCTACAAATCCAGGAAAACATGCAGATCTTAAGTAACTTGACATCTAAATTTCCAACCTTCTTATTGACTGGAATTCCTGGCCAGGAGTCTGTCCATGTGTGGATTTCTATCCCCTTCTGCTGTCTCTATGTCATTGCCCTCTCTGGGAACAGCATGATCCTGTTTGTCATCATTACCCAGCAGAGTCTCCATGAACCCATGTACTATTTCCTCTCTATGCTTTCAGCTGCTGACTTGGGCTTGACCATTTCTACAATGTCAACAACATTAGGTATCCTCTGGTTCGATGAAACGGAAATCAATCTAGATAGCTGCATTACCCAGATGTTTTTTCTTCATGGATTTACATTCATAGAATCTGGGGTGCTGGTGGCTATGGCCTTTGACCGCTATGTGGCCATCTGTGATCCTCTGAGGTATACTACTATTCTCACTAATTCTAGAATAACTCAGATGGGCTTGTTAATGATTATACGTACAGTAGTATTAATAGTACCACTACTTTTGCTCCTTAAGCGCCTCTATTTCTGTAGAGAAAACGTCCTTTCCCACTCCTACTGCTACCACCCAGATGTGATTAAATTAGCATGTTCAGATACTCAGGCCAACAGCATCTGTGGATTAATTGATCTCATCCTGACCACAGGAGTAGATATACCATGCATTGTCCTGTCTTACATGTTGATCGTTCGCTCTGTGCTCAGTATTGCTTCCCCTGAAGAACGCCATAAGGTCTTCAGCACCTGTGTGTCCCACATTGGAGCTGTTGCTATTTTCTACATCCCCATGATGAGCCTATCCTTAGTGCATCGCTATGGCCCATCAGCCCCAAAAGTGGTCTATTCAATGATGGCTAATATATATCTGCTTTTGCCTCCAGTGCTCAATCCCATCATCTATAGTGTAAAAACAAAACAGATTCGCAAAGCTATACTCAATCTTCTCCTTACAAAACAAACAGAGCTGTTTGTTTGAGAAAAACCTAAAAAAAATAACTTTCACTGTAGAAAATTAGCCCTGGTAAGTTACTACCAGATTATTTTTGTCACTTTATTCCTTTATTCAACAGATATTTAGAGAGCATTTTTGTTTTTTCAGTCATAATAATGTCACATCCCAAGAATTTTATAGTCAAAAGGGATACACAAAAACATTGATAATGAAATTAAGAAATACTCAGAGTTATTAACAGTTAGTGACTATACTATGTGTTCTACTAACAGCTTGTAAGACATATTCTATTTATTCTTCAAAGAGCTCAGTGAAATATATAATAATATTGATTACATTTTAGAGATGAAGAAACTGAGACCTAAAGACATATAGCCCATCGAAGGCCAGCCATCAAACATGGCTCAGGGGTGAGATTTGAATCCAGGCTTTCTGCATCCTACATGTCATGCTCTTCACTAGTGTATTAACACTCTGCCAATGGCATCTAGGAAAACTATTTTAAGATCAAAAGTAATAACTGAGTCATCATGTTTATATATCATGCCTTAAAAACAGTGTGTTGTCTTTCTTAGAGGACACTTTAGTTTGTTTTCTTCATTCATAGTTAATAGTTCAAAAGATTGGGATAGATATGTCATGTCATGTAAGCCAGAGGTCAATATTTAGTATTGGACAGTCAATAGCACAGCTTCAAGGATTGGGGTCATTTGATAAATCATTATAGGAAATAGGACTTTGGAAAACCAGAAAAATTGAGGCAGAGCTTCTTAACCATTTAAAGCATAATGGTCCCTTTGGAGTCTAATGTAATCTATGAACACTTCTCCACAGAAAAATCACATATAAACACATTCAGATTTTCCATAAAATTTCAGAGGCTTCACAAATGCCATGAAGAACCTACTATGGCTATCATAACCAGCCAAAGAACATAGATAAATAATTCATGATGCTCAGCCTATAAATAGCTATATATAGCCATACATAAAATATTTTGTTCCTAAAAAAGGACTTCTGGTAACCATATCAACTTAATAGGCAGGCAGAGCTTAAAACTCAGTTGTATAACATGGTAGAAAAGTGAAGAGGAAAGTGGAATCACATTGATTTTATAAAGTTGGAAAAGTAATCAATAGGAGTCATGTTTCATGTATCCCACAAACACTGGGACAGAGCTATATTATTAAGCTGTATTATTTAGACTTGTATTTTGAACGTGTCACATTCTCTGAACTATTACTGCCTGTATGGAGTCACAGACAACATTGGATAGCTTTTATACTGCAAAATACAAGCCTTAATAAACAATACCTATTTAGGGGGGGGGGGAACCAGCACATGTGGACCCAGCAAGTTCACAGGGAGCCATGCTGTGCACCTCATCTCAACTCTGTATTCCCCTATGGTCTACTGGCAGCTTGATACAACCATTTATACCTGGGAACTGACAAACACAACAAATGAAGACTTTTTATTTTTCAGAGATTCTTTAACAGCACACCAGCAGCTGGGATCCTACTTTACATTTGGCTTTGAGAGGAGCAATAGAAACCAAAAGTTCAAAAAAACATATTCCCTGTACTCACCAAGCTTAAAGTCCAGTGTGTGACACAGTGATATAAACAAACAAATAATAAAGTAACGTATTAAGTTGATCATGTAAAATTATACCTCTTATTTGTGTTACCAGCTGAGTTGAAAATGTTTCCAAATGTAAATAGTCAAGAACTATATTTTGGTTTTTTTCTAATAGTTTATTGTAAAATTGGTTTCCATATAACACCCAGTGCTTCTCCCCACAAGTGCCCCCCCTCCATGAACATCATCCCCTTTCACCCTCCCCCTCCTCCTTCAGCCCTCGGTTCGTTTTCAGTATTCAAAAGTTTCTCATGGTTTGTGTCCCTCTCTCTCCCCAACTCTCTTTCCCCCTTCCCCTCCCTATTGCCCTCTGTTAGGTTTCTCCTGTTAGACCTATGAGTGCAAACATATGGTATCAGTCCTTCTCCACCTGACTTATTTCGCTTAGCATGACACCCTCCAGGTCCATCCACTTTCCTACAAAGGGCCATATTTCATTCTTTCTCATTGCCATGTAATACTCCATTGTATATATATACCACATCTTCTTGATCCATTCATCAGGTGATGGACACTTAGGCTCTTTCCCTGATTTGGCTATTGTAGAAAGTGCTGCTATGAACATTGGGGTGCATGTGCCCCTATGCATCATCATTTCTGTATCCTTTGGGTAAATCCCTATCTTAAAATTCGTTTGGAACCACAAAAAACCCCGAATAGCCAAAGGAATATTGAAGAAGAAAACCAAAATGGGAGGCATCACAATCCCAGACTTTAGTCTCTACTACAAAGCTGTCATCATCAAGACAGTATGGTATTGGCACAAAAACAGACACATGAACCAATGGAATAGAATAGAGAGCCCAAAACTGGACCCACAAGTGTATGGCTAATTAATATTTGACAAAACAGGAAACAGTATCCAATGGAAAAAAGACAGCCTCTTCAATAGGTGGTGTTGGGAGAGCTGGACAGCAACATGTAGAAGAATGAAATTAGATCACTTTCTTACACCATTCACAAAAATAAATTCAAAATGTATAAAGGACCTGAATGTAAGACAGGAAACCATAAAAACCCTAGAGGAGAAAGCAGGAAGCAGCCTTCTTGATCTCAATCGCAAAAAACACAAAATTTTACCTCTTTTTTTTTTGTTTTGTTTTGTTTAGTCTACCGTTTGGATTCTATTAAGTGAATGTAGATTGTAGGATTTGTATTAGTTGCTTAAGGAACATCTTTTGCTTGAACAATACTATTCTATAAAGGAATTGATTTGTAGATTTAGTTTAGAAATTTGGGTGTGCTTCCTTAATGCATGGAAGACCTTTGCTCTGGAAATTCTACATGCCTGTTAGCTGACTGGAGCTTCAGAAAGATAGAACACCTGAGAATATTAGAGTTGAGGGACTTACATGCTGAGATGCTCAAAGGGCCACAGTATTGCAAAGTTTGCCTGATTATCTCTGGAGGATAGCTGGAGTTGAGTAAGCAAACAAGATAATGGCAAAAGGGATGTGCTTTTGATGTATTTAGGTAACTTTATAAGGTGCAACAAAAATTGGGAAGATTTTAGTTAAGTTGAGTTACATTGTTGATCTACAAAATGTCTAGGACACTACATATGCTTGTTACTTAGTATAATTCATTAGAGGGAATAAACTAGTACTTGGCTTAGTATATAAAGTGGGCTTGAGGTAAATTAACTAAATAAACATTCTAATAAAGTTCAGTAGCTCAATAAAGAACCATTAAAAAAGATTATCATAGGAGTGTCTTGAGGATCTCAATAGTTCATCCTATAGGTCACAAGAGAAAATAAAAGAGAAGAGCAAGGAAAAACAAAAAAAACCCAGCTCTGTGCATGTGAAGGCATTATTTTCATCATTTTGTTTTTCCATACATGGTATATGTCCTGATTCTTTAATTCATGCTCATCTGTTCTGTTCCCTGCCTTTTTCTCTCTCTTTAACTGATCCATCCAGTAAACTTTCATCTGATCAATTATAGAAAAAAATGGAATCAAAATGCTTCTTTCAAAACAACAGATCAGGTCTCTTAGTCTTGAAGTAAAACAGGCTTGCTTATCTACTTCATTAGCCAGGTTTTCTTTTCTTTTTTTTTTTTTTAAGTTTACTTTTTTTTTTTGAGAGAGAGAGAGAGAAAGAGAGAGAGAGAGAGAATGAGTGGGGGGAAGGACAGAAAGAAAGTGAGAGAGAGAGAGAGTCCCAAGCAACACGGGCTCAATCTCATGGACTGCAAGATCATGACCTGAGTTGAAATCAGTAGCTGGATGCTTAAATGACTCAGCCACCCAGATGCCCCAATTAGACAGGCTTTCTCACTTGTATTCTTACCATTCCTAAAATGCAATAGGTTTACTTTAATTTGAATCCTGGTACTTCCTACCCCAAAATACCATATTCCTTCCTCTTTTGCTTTTAATCTATGTTGATTCCTGATTCTACTTTTATGAACAATTATTTAACCAATAGAATAGTGGCTGAGAAAAGTGAGCTGGAGAGATTATATAAGATCAGAAGATCTTCCCTTGGTGTGTTCCATCAGAGGACTAGAGGACCCACCATTCACTAAGCTCATTAGGAATGAGAAGTTGAGAAGTGGCTCTTCTCTGCTGACCAGGGATACTAGGAGATAAGGTCACTGAGACAGGCTCATTAATATCCATGTATATGATGAGGTCTGGACATAACAGAGGCCAGATAATCACCAAAAACCAGAGGGCTGCAATTATCATAAGAATCAACAAGATCCAATGGACAGGAAATAGAGCTTAAAGTGCAAGCAGTTGTGGGGATAGTTAATAGCACATAATATTCCTGGAACAAAATAGACAAACAGCCCACAAGGAGCTAGATAACATTACAAGGAGGAGTCAATAATGGACCAGAGGGGAGCTGGAAGAACTGTTATACTTTGATGTAAGCTTCGCCTTGGGTTAAACAGAAAACTAAGGGAAGAAGTTCTGGTGGAAAGAATCATCTCAGACTGCCATGCAGTTCTAAACAGAATTAGTCAAGGCCATTGAGTATCCTCAAGTCAAAGTCATCTATCAGAGGAATCCTGTGCCTTCTAGGATTGGGCCTGTTTTAGTTTTCCTGCCACATTCAATCACTGGCTGAAAACAGCTCATGGAAATGCGACCTCCATGAAATGTGAAGATGGATTAAAAGCTCAGAACTAGGAACATTGAGATAATCAGAGATGCAAAGGGCACATTTAATAATAAGCACATCTATCAAATTAAGAAGGAAGGATGTAGAGCAATACAAAGAGGAGCCAAACCACTGAACCTGAGACAGAGAAGCCAGAACAGCTATGAGCGGTTCAGGAGAAGAACAGCCTACCGTTTCTGTCTTCATGGGCTTCCCTTGAAGTTTCAAATACTTAGGAAATCAAGTATCAGGGTGAAGGATATATGAAAATTTTAGTATTGTTTTTGCAGTTTTTCTATAACCGAGAAATTATTCTTAAATACAACATTAAGAATTCTCATGAGAAACATATCTGATAGACCCTTCTTAGGTCAGGTATCTAAGTCTCCAGTAGTGCTCAGTCAGGTTCATGAGTATAGGACCAGTATATTGGGCCCACGTCTATGTTTGGGTCTATCAGAAAAGGGGAAATCTTTTACCAAAGAATTGTTTGACACCACTCATATGCTGTTTTTTATCCAACAGATGGTGTAAGAACATTTGATTAAAGACAAACGTCTTTAAGGCAATGGCCAGGATCGTAAGAATTAAATGATTGACTAAATAGAAGAATATTTTCAATTTAAAAATTTTTCTTTAACAAAATTCTTCTAGGCAAAAGTACCAGGGATTACAAAGCCGTTGGTTAGATGGATAGGAAGAGGGCTACATAAATTTATAAAGTGTAAACACATACATTAGCATGTCATATATCTCCTGCAGACCAGCAGACAGATTCAGATATTTTGAAGCAATGATTAAAAAATACTCAAGATTAAAAATCTACTGTGTTAGACATAGACACAATAAAATGTCTCCATGTCTACATTTAGATTCCTCATAAAATTTTCATGTTTATTATATTAAAGAATTACTTATTCTGACAATGACGGCTTTATGAATTCAATATAATACTAGATGCTTTGCTACTAATAACAAATAATGCTACATTCAACCTTACAAAACATAATTCAACCTTAAACAAACCATAAATTCTAGTCTGGGACAATTTATCAGAATTGAAGAAAATACACAAAACCAACTATAAATGTCCATATCAACTTAACTCTATGTTTCTTTGTTGTGGTTTTTTGTTTGTTTTATTGTTTTATTTTTAATACATCCACATTAGTTAACATATAGTGTAATATTGATTTCAGGAATAGAATTTAGTGATTCATCACTTATATATAACACCTAGTGCTCTTTTTTTTAATGTTTATTTATTTATTTTGAGCATGAGAATGTGTGCTCCTGTGCAAGCACGTGTGAGCAGGGGGGTCAAAGGGAGAGAAACCCAAGCAGGCTCAGCACAGAGACCAATGTGGGGCTGGATCCCAGAAACTGTGAGATTATGACCTGAGCCAAAATCAACTCAGATGCTTAATCAGCCGAGCTACCCAGGTGCTCCATTAACTGTATATTTTGTGATTAAAAGTTTTTACTTTGAAAATACTTGACCAAGCTCTTCTCCAGAAGTGCCTAAATCTTTTAAATGTTTTGCGAAACTTCCATACTGTTTCCTTTTATATATATATTTATATATATTTATTTATTTATATTTATATTTATTTAATGTTTATTTGAGAGAGAGAGCAAGAGCATGTGTGTAGGAGGGGCAGAGAGAAAGAGGGAGAGAGAGAATCCCAAGCCGGCTCCATGCTGTCATCACAGAGCCCAACAAGGGGCTTGATCCCATGACCCTGGGATCATGACCTGAACTGAAATCAAAAGTCAGAAGCTCAACTGACTGAGCCACCCAGGCACCCCAAGAAACGTCCATTCTGTTTTCTATAAGACTATACCAATTTAAATTCCCATCAACACTGTACCAGAATTCCCTTTTCTCTATGTTTTCACCAGCATTTGTTTTTCGTTTGTGTTCTCTTTTTTCAATGATAGGCATTCTAAGAAGTGTGAGGTGATATCTTGTTGGTTTTTATTTCCATTTCTTTGATGTTTATTAATGTTGAGCACCTTTTCACATACCTGTTGACCTATATATAATAATACCGAATTGTATCCTTAAACCTTGTTAAGAGGGTAGGTATTATTATCAATGTTTTACCACACACACACATAAAATAATACTAAAGGGGGGTGGGGGGAATACATTTATGGCCTTTCACAGTGGTACACTGATCCCCAAATTCATCAAATTGTATGTAGTAAATATACACGACTTTTTATGTCAATCAAACCTCAATTAACAAAAGATTCCCATGAAAGTTCTACTGAATAAACTTGCTCTATGTATTCCATCTGTAAAACATACTAACTAAGGCTAGCAGCCAGTTGAACACACACAGCTCACTCTCTAGTTGTAAGTCTTCATTGCCTCCCAATAAGTGCACTGTACACTACTTGCTTTTCCTTCATCATCATCATCATTATTATAATGGAAATTGTATACAGTGTATTAAAGATATGGTTTACAAAGGAAGATAATATAAAATTGCAATTTGAAGAACTACATTAAGACCCTAAGTCTACATCAACCTGGCCTGAATGACGAGGACAAAATAAGAGAATGTACCTAAAATTACTTGGAAAAATTAATCACTATATGAATGTTAATTAACATAATCCCTGAAGAAGAGCCAATCTATTTTTTTCTAGGAGTTGCTTCCATCTAAATGGCTATGCTGACAAATCTTACTTCTGTTCAGAGATTACCTGCATGGCACCCCTTAACTTTGTAATTCTATTTTACTGTTTCCTTCTGAATTGTAGGAATGCATTTGCTTATTTGGCAAATATGCCATTCATATGTACTATGTACTTGGCACTATGTTATTACCTGGAGATACTTTCAAAGTATTTATTATTCCACTTAGTTGTACAAAACAAATCTGTGTAATAGATTATTTATAAGAAACAAGTAGAGTAAAAATGAAGAAGAAATATTGGATCCTCATCTTAAATGCTGTATCCATGTTCAAAGAAATGATTCAATATCATTTTTAATTAAAACACATAAACAGAGTTACTGTGTCAATATGTTTATTTTTCTTTGGTTCTTTTTCTCTTGTCAGAGCACCCACATTTCCTGGTGCCAGCTACATAACTTGGGGGCAGAGAGGTGAAGCACAGTAGACTGGCACAGATATCTCACGAGGGTGTATTTATCCAGCTGGGTAAATGGCTACACCATCAAGGTTCTGTATAAACTTTTTTCATACAGAGAGGTAGAGAGGTGACCTTCATACACCCCACTCTAAATAAGGATAAGAGAAGAATTAGCCAGAAGGTTCTTGATATAGCTGTACTTAGTACCCGAGTACTTCAATTGACCCATATTTTAGCCAATACTTAGTGTTGCCAATGTTTTTAAGTTTTGTTTTGTTAATAAGTTTGTATTGCTATCTCATTGGGATTTCATATTTTATTTCCTTATGAATAATAATATTGAGTACTTTCCATGTGTGTATTCATCTACTGTCTTTTGTGAAGTGTCTACTTAAATCATTTGCTTAAAAGTTTAATAAGTTGCTTGTCTTTCATTAACTGATTGTGAAACTTTATTTTTCAGTTATATTTATTGTGAATATTTTCTCCATCTGTAACTTTCCTTTCCTTTTTTTGAATGTTTATTTATTTTTGAGAGAGAGAGAGACAGAGTGTGGGATGGGGAGGGGCAGAGAGAGGGAGACACAGAATCAGAAGAAGGTTCTAGACTCTGAGTTGTCAGCACAGAGCCCCACGAGGGGCTCTAACTCATAAACTGTGAGATCATACCCTGAAGTCAGATGCTCAACTGACTGAGCCATTCAGGCATCCCATGATTTGCCTTTTCAAATTTATAATGCTACCTTTTTTTAATGTTTTATTTATTTTTGAGACAGAGAGACACAGAGCATGAGAGGGGGAGGGGAAGAGAGACAGGTAGACACGGAATCTGAGCAGGCTCCAGGCTCTGAGCTGTCAGCACAGAGCCCAGCACTGGGCTCAAACCCACGACCCTGAGATCATGACTTGAGCTGAAGTCGGAGGTTTAACCGACTGAGCCACCCAGGCGCCCTATAATGCCATCTTTTGTAATTGATTTTTTAATTTTGATGAAGTTCAAATGTTGATTTTTTTTCTTTTATTGCTAGTGCTTTTGTCAGGCTAAGAAATCTTTGCTTTCATCAAGTTCATGACAATACTATTCTATTTTTTCTTTTAGAATATTTATAGTTCTAGCTTTCAAATCTAGGTTAATATTACAATTCAAATAAAGATTTTTCATAAGAGGCAGGAGTTGAGGTTCATTTTGCTTTTATATAGATAATTAGCTTAGTGTCATAAAGACATTTTTCTGTCCCTGAATTACATGACTTTTTCTGTTGAAAATTAATTGTACTTGGAGCTATTTCTGGTTTCTTTATCATTTTTTTTCAATAATGTATTGATCTATCCCTACAAGGCCACCTCGAAGTTATGTAGGACACAGTAGAATCACTGCCTAAATAGAAAACAATTTAACTAGAAAAGCAATTTAATTAAACTACATTTAGCAATTACTTAGATAAACCAATTAAAACTATGGTTAAAAATCCACTGGCTGGTGAGCTTGGGTGGCTCAGTTGGTTAACTGTCCAACTCTTGATCTCAGCTTAGGTCTTGATCTCAGGATCACAAGTTCAGCCCCACATTGGACCCTGTACTGGGCACGAAGCCTAGTTTTAAAAAATCTACTGGTTCATGTGGAATATAATTATTTATAGATGAAGATTTAAAACAAAGGATAAAAATTTATTTATTGTTGTATTAGTTTGACAGGCTGTCGTAATAAAGTGCCACAAACTGAATAACTTAAATGACAGAAAGGTATTGCATCATAGTTCTGGAACTTAAGACATCCAGGATTAAGGTATCAGCCAGGTTGCTTTCTTCTGCTGGCTATGAAAGTGAATGCGCTCAATGCCTTTCTCCTGACTTCTGGCGGTATGCTATAGCTGGGTGGTAGACACATCGTCTTGATCTCTGCTTCCTTGTCCACATGGTGTTCTCTATCTGTTTATATGTCTCTGTGTCCAAATACTGAGTTTTATAAGGACACCAGTCATATTGGATAAGGGCCCACCCTACTCCAGTGTAAGTTCATCTTAGCTAATTATGCCTTTAATGACTCTATTTAAAATAAGACATATTCTGAGGTACTGGGGGTTACAACTTCAACTTCAATAAACTGGGGTGAAGGGACACAATTTAACCCATAACAATTTTCCAATCAGTGCACATATATTTTCTTGTCTTTTTCAGTCTCTAGGGCCTTCACTACATTATTAACATCAGCAAGGTTCTCCCTGAACTTTGAGGAAGCAGAGCATAGCCCTGATTATTTCCCATCTAACTATATTTGATTTCCTTCCTGAAGGAGGTCATTACCATGTTGTGCATGATAAAGCAACTGGTGGTGAGAGCACCTTCTTCAGGAAAGTAAGAAATTAGGAGAGGGGCACTTGGGTGGCTCAGTTAATTAAGTGTCCGGCTTTGGCTCAGATCATGATCTCACAGATGATGGATTCATGATCTGTGTTGGGCTCTGTGCTGACAGCTAGCTCAGAGCATGAGGCCTTCTTCAGATTCTTTATCACCCTCTCTCTCTAACCCTCCCCTGCTCATACTGTCTCTTTCTGTCTCTCAAAAATAAATTTAAGAAAACATTAAAAATTAAAAAAAAAAAGAATTGAGAAAAACAAGCCATCTTTATTCCACCTTCTGAGGTCAGATAGCAGGAGGCTTACTCTTCAGCTTTATGGTTGGAAGTTCTGCTTCTTGAGGAGGTGCACAAAGTCACAAAAGATATTCATTGTAATTAGCGAACAGAGTCTTAACCATAGACTTAGTCAAGGAGGTCAGTTATTACAGTTTTCCGAACACAATGTCTCTGCACAATTACAGTGAGAAAAATGTGAAGATAGTTTGGGCAGCTTTGAAAATCCAGGTAAAGTCAGTTGCCATGAACTTGCAATGGCCCCAATCTGATCATGGGGCTCTTGCTTCTAGCAGTGGCTCAGGGGTACGGGAGTAGCAGGAGTCAATGACAGTGTGGGTAGTAGCTGTGATGGTTAGTTGTTGAGGCTATTCATACAAGTGTGGTTGAAATGATGAACCATGAGGACTAGATTTCAAAGGAAAGAACTTTAAAAGAAAAGAGGACTGAAAAGATTGGGAAAATATACATAGGATATGTCCAGGGATTTGGAGACTGAGTAGCTCTGAGCTGTGGCAGGGTTCAGTCATGTCTATTCATGAGTGACTGAGTATCTACTGTAAAGACAGAGGACAACACAAGTGAGGATAGAAGAGTTGTGAGGCTATGGATGGGGACAATCTTTTGACATAGTTATAGTCAAGTATCGCAGGATTCTCAGATCAATATCCTCAACAACTTTTTCATCCAGCAAATCATCCTTTCCAAACACTTTTCTCTGTTTCTGCCCTTACAACCCCACAAAACCTAACTCACAGATTCACAAGTTCATGGTAACCAACCGTAACTAGGCTCTCAATATTGCCAACAAATCTTTGCACAGTCTACTGGAGACTGAAGTTTAGAAAAGATCTGTGAGCCAGGTACACAAGTCCTCTATGGATCCTGCAGAGACACCACCTTTTGAAACACACAAACCATAAGGAGAATTTTACAAGAGGAAGTCAGTAAAGTCCTGGCCTGCCTTCTATACACTCATTTCAGCAATCTATGCCCAACTAGACCTGAAAAACAGTGCGGCTGACTTAACAAGTTACTTCTATAGAAGTATAGAAGAGCTTAGATATCATGTCTGTTTGGAGCCACCATGCCACTGGGAATCTTAGGAAGATTCATGAGGTGAGGAAACATAGGTCCAATCCCTAGATGTCACATTTTATTTAGGGAGAAAAGTTTCTCTAGTTAAAAAAGAAGGAGAAGGGGAAGCACCTGTCACTTGCTTCTACTTTCATTACACCAAGTATTTAATCTTCGACAGCTAATAGAACCAAACAAAGAAAAAAGTTGTATCCAAGATACCCTCAAAATTACATTGTCAGCCTGATCCCAAGAATAATAAAACCTTGAATATTTCCTGTAAACCAGGACTCCCTAAGAAACACAGTTGTATCCCATATTTTTGTTATGCTAATATCTTAAATAATCTTTGTGAACATGATGATGGCAATTCACCATAAACAGATTACTGTAAACCTGATAATCTCGGTAACATTTTGTATGGTTTATTTCCCTATAAATGTATGTCGAGTTTAGGTGGTGGAGCATAGCTTCTGAATCTGACAGCTTTAAACTCAGCAAATAAATCATTACTTGTGGTTTTTGAACCCTTATTTTGTCAAATCTCCATTTATGACATCTCCTATATCAGGGAATGCTGAGAAAAAAAATAAATAAGAGGCGCACCTGGGTGGCTCAGTCAGTTGGGCCCTCCGACTTCGGTTCAAATCATGATCTCACAGTTTGTGAGTTCAAGCCCCATATAAGGGTTCATGCTGACAGCTCAGACCTGGAGCCTGATTTGGATTCTGGTGTCTCTCTCTCTCTGCCCTTCCCCACCTCAGGCTCTGTCTCTCTCCTTCAAAAATAAATGAACATTAAAAAATTAAAAACAAAAAGAAAAATAAATAAGGGAATACCAGGAAAGCCTACATAGGGAGTATCTGCATAGATTAACTGTTGAGATTGAATGAGGAAAGCTTTCCAGCTTCACAAAGTTTCACAAACAACTATGGCAAGACCTCTACCTGGAAGTCCTTTTGCTTCTCCAGATAGGAAGTGGGAAGGCTTAGAACCAAAGCTACCTTCCTACATACAGAAGCACTAACAGAGTGCCAACACTCTCACCAAACCAACAATCTTGCCTATACATACTTGTATAGATACACTGTGATGTGTAATCACACAGTGTCAGGTTTGGACCTCGGTGTATGCCTTCAGTGGCGTGGTACTCACAGAGCCATGCTATCCCACTCAATATGTAGCCCTAATGCAAATGATTATTCACACCTGTACAAACACACAAGATTATACACATATACACTCACATTCACATGCAAATCCAGTCCTTACACATGTTTACTAACACATCTCTAAGACACACATCAACAACCATATCAGCATACTTTCACATTGCACATTACACATTTTGTTCGACTAACAAAAAATACATGCATACAGATAAGCTCACACTACTGTAATCTCAACAACACACATTCTTGAACATGCTTTCAAATCCCCTGTCTTGGCTAGGTGTATACAGAGGAGAGAGGCAAGTTAGGGGTTAATGTTTCCAGCTTACTCTCCAGTCTCAGAGGAAGCCAGAGGAGGAGGCAGTGGGGCCCAAGAGGGGGGAAAGAATTAAGGTTTGGGGAAGGAAAAGGCCAGACTTTAACAGTTCTTAAATACGTCCTAATATAGTCTCTGCAAAAAGCTGTATCACAGGAGCCAGTTAGAGCTGCTGATGGTCAGAGATAAAGCAGAGCTCAAGGTGAGTGGTCCCCTGTGCCCCAGCCATCTCTGCCCTTCCCAGAGAACAGCAGGACTCCCAGAAGCTCTGAGAACCTGGAATGCAAGGCAGAATGCCCTGCAGAATGACCTGAGTCACAGGGACTCCAGGTCTAGAGATCCATGACTGCTGGATTTCCTTCTGAGATGGGGAGATAATTCACTGCTCACACTGTGTCCTCCAGGGAAATTCTAGAAAAGTAGGAAGCCTGCTTCCACACACAATCCCTCCACAAAGACGCTGGATCTGAACCCTTCCCTGCTCCAGCATTCTTACTTGCTCCATGCCTTAGTTTTAGATACCCCAAAGTGAGAGAACAGTCTAAATTTCCCTGAAGCCATTCTTTAGCAAGATCTCAGCCCATTTTATCCTTACCCTTTCATGCTAGAACAACGCAATTAAACTGATGGAAGTAACAATGAGGTGGAGTAAGTGAAGTCAGCAGAGGTGGTGGTATCAGCACTGGATTCAAACCCACACTCACAGATGAAAGCTGAGCTCCAGCAGTGTGAGAACTTTGTTCTTGCAACCATATCCCCTGAACCAAAAACTATACCAGGTTCTCACAAATTATATTGGACTTTGGAGTACAGAAAATTTGAATCTCAAGTTCAGTGTGGGATCACCCTAGCTATAACGTTGGAAAAGATGACTTAGTTTCTTCTTTCAAGGGGCACCTGGGTGGCTCAGTGAGCTAAGAGTCTGGGTTCAGCTCAAGTCATGATCTCACGGTTCCTAAATTCAAGCCCTGCGTCGGGCTCTGTGTTGACAGAGCCTCCCCTGCTCGTGTGTGTCTCTCTCTCAAAAATAAATTAAAAACATAAAAATAATTTCTTCTTTCAATATGCTCTATGCTCATAAGAGGTTTACCACATGGTAGGCAACAACAGGAACATATTTAAAAAGCAGGGAAAGGGGGAAGTAATATTGGGCAAGATGGGAAATTATGTTTCCCTTCTTTTTCTTACTTTCTGGGAATGTACATTTCCAACCCTCAACCCACCAGCAAGTTTATAAACTGTGTCTCCCCTCAGAATTACTATTGAAAACCTCACACACTGCACAAAAATTTATCTAAGATTGGTTAATCTTGGCTAATGGTTAATTGGTTAACACCCTGTCCGCTCCACATGACTCCTCAAAAGTCTAAGGGAAGCGCTGATGGCAAGGACAGCAGATTCCATGGGACTGTAAGTGTAGAGAAGAAAGAGGGGCTCATGTCAAGAGCCCATCTCCTACCTCAGACTTGGGTCCCAGGTCACCACCTAAGAAGAGTGTGACCAACTCAAAAGGAGTATAAAGAACAGGTAAGTTCTCCACTAAGGCTGATGAGCAGAAGTTTGTGAGAGTTAAAAACAATAACATGTAAAAGTAAATTGTGTTATATTTATAAAAATAGAAACATCTTCCAATAATTGGATTATTATACACTTTGAGACACTGTCGGTTTACCCAGCACCCTCACCACTATTCAGTGTAGAAATGAAGATGGCCTAATTATGCTTTCTCAGAAGCCCATGAGACTCTGACTATGTCCTCATAAATGGAGGGTAACTTACAGCGGTCTGAAGGAAGGGAGAAAAGAAGATTCTGGCTCAAATAGAAAATAAAACTGGAAGCTAGGCAGAAGTGTATCAAAAGACCTTTAAAAACCAGATCATGTGTGTGTTTCTGAATTTTCACTATGCCCCGGACAGAAGTACTTGTTCTGAGCAAACCTGTAACTATTATCTAGGTAGGATAGTAAAGTTTCCAAATTAAAGCAAGATTTATACACTCTGAGCCACATTTCTCTCATCATGCTATAAATACAGAAAAAATCAGGAAGAGATTTGGTTAATTTGGGATCTTGAAAAAACCCGTTTTAGGAACCATTATATGAGGTTGAATGAAATATCATTAATCTCCATAGGCTGGTTATGGGAGATTTAAAAAAATACTCTTCTTGTTTGGGTGTTTCTGTTATGGAAGATATTCAGAAAAAGGCCTGGTCAATTGAGATTTAAGTCTGAAAGGGGGTTGAGTAAGAACCAGGTAAGCTATTGTGGCGTTCACTCTACATAGGTAACAATCAACAGAGGGATCAGACAAGATCAGCAGTGTCTGCAAGTATCAGAAGAGGATGACACGTCTTTCAACAGCCAATCATCTTAGACTCTAGTATGAAAAATGTATATAGCTGTCTCATGAAATGGCATCAAAGCAGTGTTTAGAAGGTTTGATCAGGATGTTTTAAGATACGGTTAATCAGCTGAAAAGTCCAACTGAACAATGACATTTATTTGTTGTTTGCTTCAGCAAATATTTCTAAACGCCTGTTCTGTGCCAAGTACCGAGGTGCTCCAGTTGGTGCACTCTTCAGGGCTGATCTCATGAAAATTTATCATACAGGACAGGAATTAGCAAACTATCACCAGCAGACCAAATCCAGCTCCCAGCCTGTTTTTGAAAATAAAGCTGTATTGGAATGTAGTCACACTCTCACGTTTCTGTATTGACTGGCTGCTTTCATGCTACAATGGGTAAGATGACTAATACCAACAAGACTCTGGTTCACAAAGACTAAAAACTGTGTGATCTGACCTTTCACAGGAAAAAGTTGTTGGCCCCTAATCTAGGAGGAACTATACATAACCGAGTTTAATTGCAGGTGTACCATCTGTCACTCAGTTATCCTCCAGTCCTAAGTGTCCTAGTAACTCCTAGAATCAAAGATAACTCGTCATCACTACATACAATGCCATTAAGACCAAGTGCTTTGCAAACTGGTTTCCTGACCTGAAAAGTTGCCTAAGTGGCTTAAACAAAGGGCTGAAAAGAATCAATTGGAAAGGTTAAACAAATTAGTTTGTTCTAAAGAATAGAAGGGTAAGAATTACTATTAGTGACATTATTTAAGACAGTTTTCTCTTAACAGATTATACTTTTATGAAAATATTGATTCTTATGCAGAAATTACACTAGAAGCTAGTGTGTTCTTACACACTTTGAATGACATAAATATGAATGAAGACTAAAGAGTGACGTGACTTTATGTTTAAAAATTTTATTCATTAACACATTTGAAATTATTCCAGTTTACCTTTAAGCCAATCTTTTATTTAATTGCTTCCCCCAAAATATTATAAATAATAGTAATAACTTATTTGATTGTTATCACTTGTAGAGAATAGATTACCTTTCCCATGGAAACCAAATTAACCATCCTGTGATGCCGGCTTCAGAGAACAGCTCTTCACATCCTGCATACTTCATCCTACTTGGGATCCCAGGACTCGAGAATTCCCAGTTTTGGATTGCCTTCCCATTTTGTGCCATGTATGCTGTGGCTATAATTGGCAATATCGCTATCCTCCATATAATCCGAATTGACCACACTCTGCATGAGCCCATGTACCTGTTTCTAGCCATGCTGGCTACCACTGACCTGGCCCTCTCCTCATCCACCCAACCGAAAATGCTGGCTATCTTTTGGTTTCATGCTCATGAGATTGAATATCATGCCTGCCTCATCCAGGTGTTCTTCATTCATGCCTCTTCCTCTGTGGAGTCTGGGGTACTCATGGCTATGGCCTTGGACCGTTATGTGGCTATCTGCTTCCCACTCCGTCACTCAAATATCCTGACCCCAGCTGCAGTGGGTAAATTGGGAGCAGCTGTGATGGTGAGAGCATTGCTGTGGGTGAGCCCCTTCTGCATAATGGTCTCCAGGATGCCCTTCTGCCCCAACCAGGTCATTCCCCAGTCATACTGTGAGCACATGGCTGTGCTGAAGCTGGTGTGTGCAGATACTAGAGTAAATCGTGCATACGGACTCTTTGCAGCCTTCTCTGTGGTTGGCTTTGATATGATTGTCATCAGTATATCCTATGTGATGATTTTGAAAACTATTCTAGGGCTGCCTTCTGGTGAAGCCCGGCTCAAGGCTTTTGGTACCTGTGCGTCTCATATCTGTGTCATCTTGGCTTTTTATATCCCTGCCCTCTTTACTTTTCTCACCCACCGCTTTGGACATCATGTGCCCCGAGCAGTACATATCATGTTTGCCAATCTCTATCTCCTGGTTCCTCCCATGCTCAACCCCATCATCTATGGAGTTAGAACCAAGCAGATCAGGAACAGAGTTATTCAGGGTTGTTGTGGAAAAGATCCCTGAGCCAAAGTTATAGTATACAACTAACTCAATCACCCCACTGATCTAGGAACATAAAAGCAGACAGTTTGCCAGGCCAGCACATATCAGCCCAAAGTCATCTCTGTGAACAAATGGCCCAGAGGCTAGCAACCCTCCAGACCAGAAAGACCAATTTCCAATTTTCAGGATGCCCATTACCAGAGCTCTCTAAGAGAAGTGATTAACTTTAAATGCTGAGTTGACCAATGTTCATCATCATAATAAAATGGTGTAAAATGTCAACCTATCAAATTACAAAGATTTGAAAAGAATGCCATTTCCACAGATCATCCAGGTCAAAATTATTTTTAAACTATCACTAGAAGTACAAGTTGGTATATCTTGTTTAAAAGGACACTTGAAATTTGTACCAAAACAGTTAGAAAACACATGTATTTCCCCATCTTGGAATCTCTTTATAAAAACAAATTTGAAAAAAAATGTACAAAGACATGTATAGATTCATTATTTATAAAAATAAAAACTAGAAAACCTTCTAATATTAATCTAAGAGAACCAGATGAAAAATGAGCAATTTCATATCATATATCATTTAACTAATGTATTTGCAAAGAGTGTGGAAAGATATGTAAAATGATCAAGATAGAATACTAAAGAAAAAAGAAAAATAACATTTGCCCACAAGGCTGATGCTGGTTCTAAAATGAAATATATAGTCATAGAAAAATAATCTGGAAATACATCCAAAATTTAATAATAGCAACTCAGAGGAGTCAGAGTTGTGGTTTCTTAATTTTCTCTTCATTTTTATAAATTCTTTAAAATTATTCTTGATTGAAAAAGTTTAATTTTAGTGTGAGCAAAAGTAATTGAAACAACTAAAGGGTAAAAAGAGGTTAATTCAGTGCCAAAGCCTAGGGGAAGGCAGTGGGCAATCTGAGAAGATGAATCTAGAGAAGACTCTAGAATAACTTCCAGGAAAGCTTGAAAATCCAGGTGTGAAATTAACCAGAATCACAACCTCTTGAGACTGGTAAGAATGAGGATTACGTATGCTGAGTATTGGATTCTCCTTCTAAAATCTCCTAAATCCCTGATTCAAAAGATATCAGAATGACAGAGTTGGGAAGAGAATGAAGGAGAGTATCTCTTCTGAACATCACTATACTCTATGGTTAAAGGTAGTGAGAAAGTCACTAGAAGTTTTAGTATTTGTTAAGATTTAATTTTCCTTTTATATTAAAATTTCAAGCTATCTTCAAAACTGTATTTTTTATTTTTATTTTTTCAACTTTAGGAGGTTTACTTCTACAAAAAGTTACACATATTTAACGCATATATTTTGATGGTTTGAATGTATGCTGCACACATAATACCATCACCACAAACAAGGTAAAGTCATCCACCACAGTTACTGCATTGGTATTTTTTCATCCTGCACACTCTTCTGTCAAAGTCAATACTGAAGAGGGTCTAGGAACTCAGGCTTTATGTTACTAAAACCAACATCAGATGAAAGTATTTAAGAAGAAGCAATCAGCAACATGGTTGCTTCTCTCAGAAGAAACACTATTGGAGACTAAAAGTCTCCCCAGAAATGAATTAGTATTCTGAAGGAGCATTTTCATGATTCCCAAATTTTAGAGTTTTCAAGGGACTGTGATCTTATTATCAGCAAATCAGTTAATGATTGTAAGCCCCTCTTTCCCTTTTTAAAATCAGCTTTGTTGCTGTAAAACTTGTGACAATAAAGTTTAAATATTTTAACACACTGTTTGAAGACTTCGAACACATATAAATGCCTCTGTAGCTACATAGAACATTTCCATCACTTTGGAAAAATTTCTCTTGCCTTTCTGGAGTCAATTACCACCTCGGTACCCAAACCATGCAAAGCCTGACCTGATTTCTTTCACTATATATTAATTTCTCTCTCATTAAAACTTTAATAAATCTAAGAATAAATAATATATTCTTTTGAGTCTGGTGCCTGTCACTAAGTATAGAGATGTTCAGATTCAGCCATACTGTTGTATGTAAGATAAGTAGTTATTTTCTATTATTTCTGAATAGTATATTCTATTTTGTCAACATACTCTGGTTTCTCTTCAGATCGTATAAATCTTTCGCCTTTTACTATTTTGTCAACATACCAGTTGTTACCTTTTTCTTTTACTTCAGCCCTTCTAGTCTTCTTCCAAACATATCCACTTCTTATCTGTGTTAGGGATTTGCTCTAAATCTTCCCACATCCCCCGTTGTTATTTTCTAGAACATTCTATCTTCCTTTTAACATCCTTTAGATCTCAACTAATACCACCTCATCAGTGAAGTGTGCTTAACCTATATATGTCAACTAATGCTTGCCCCCTGTAATTTTCTTTCAACATAAATATTTTATTTCTCCCTTATCTTAACACGATGTATAAATATTTAAATATTTATTCACCATTGGTTTCTATACTTGAATATAACTTCCATAAGTATAGCAGTTGTTCACTATTCTATCCCCAAACTTAGTTCACTATAAAAAAAAAACTACATGAATGAATAATTAAATTTTTACATGTGCCTGGTACCATGATCCCAATGATTCCACTCCTGACCACGAGATGGCATTTGTGGGTCCATTGTTGCCTCATTCCTCCAAAATGGGATACCAGACTTTTCAGTCCTAAGACCTCCTTTCATTATTGATAAATAACAATGTGTACCTTACTCACTTCTTTATTTACAAACATAAAATATTTGGAACATTTTAAATTTCTCTTCAGGAATACCTGTTGAGTGATTATGTTGCACCAAACACTCTATGAGAGGATAGTAATACCATAGAGAGAGGAAAAACTGCTAATCAGAGAACCTAGTTAGTACAAAACGATCAAAAGAAGCACACTGAATTCCTAAAATTCCTGCTCCAGTAGAAAACCTAGTTACGTAAACTGTGCAGCTCTATCATGATGAGAAGTACCCGTAGGTATCATGAATCAGTGAAAATAGATAACTGCCTTCATTACAACCTGAAGAACCAGTGTGTCCAGGACATCAAATCTGTAACTAACTCCAGGTGCCTGTACTCATTTCCAAAAACTATCAAGTGAGTGGTTTGAGTGAGGGACTTGACTTCCCTTTCGTACACAAGAAGAGTCATCTCAGTGCCTCTCTTCTCTCAGGTAGCAACACCTCCAAGGTGACCTAGTGCCTAAGAGAAATCAGGCAGAACTTAACAAAAGCAGGTCAGCTTCTCCTAGTTTTTAAACATTATTCATGACTGAGATCTGCTATCTGGTCTCAGTTCTAGAGTAACTTCAAGAGGGGAATAATGTATCATCACTATTGTCTACTCTGCACAGAGCCAAACACAGTGTTATTAGTATGATGACATTTCATACTCAAAGTCAACAAGCATTTCTTCACCACTCACTATGTGCCAGTACTGAGTTTGGTGCTGGGGTTATGAACATAACAAGTTCATAGTTCATCCTAAAACCCCCTCCTCCAAGCTCTCACAGCACCTGCTACAATCTACAGTCATCACACTCACCCACTTATATCCTCATAATCTGATTGTGTGTTTATTGTTGGTTCTCTGCTATATCTGTTATGCCTGAAGTCACTGACTAATCCTGCTCTATCTTTTGATGCTAGAGCTTGCAGGGCAGAAGAAGAAGAAAGGCCCAAGAAGGAATGATGCCTCACTTAGCAGAGCTCTGTCCTCATCCGCATCCCAGATAGACCTGGAGTCTCAGTCTCTGATTTCCAGCTCTTAATGTGTATAACTGACGTATGGATCATCATGGAAGAGTTTTGTAATTCGCCAGTTTCTAGAAGCCCTAGAGTTACCAGCCATATTATTTCTTTTGCTCTTTAAAGTTTATTTACTTGTTTTGAGAGAGAAAGAGACAGAGGCAGAGAGAGAGAGCATGGAAAAGGCAGGGAGAGAATCCCAAGCAGGCTAAGTGCTGTCAGTGTGGAAACTTTTTCTGGGAAACTTTGCCTTACAGACACACCATTTTGATAGCTACCTTCATGGCTACATGGTAATATATCTTTGCTTATGTGTCTCTGATTTCAAATTTCCCCTTTGTATAAAGACAGCAGTCATATTGAATTAGGGCCCACCCTACTCCTGTATGTCTTCATTTTACCTACCTACACTCTGATGATCTTATTTCCAAATAAAGTCATATCTTGAGGTACATGGGAGTAGACATTCAACACAAAATTTGGGGGGGGCACAGTTCAATCCATAACAATTGTCCAATCAATGCACATACATTTTCTTGTTCTTTCGCAGAGGTTAGGACCTTCACTACAGGGCTAACATCAGCAAGGTTCTTCATGAACTTTGAGGAAGCAGAGAATTGCCTTGATTATTTCTCCTCTAACCATATCGGATTTCCTTCCTGAAGGTGGTAGTGAACTCTGCAAGGTGGAGCAACTGGCAGGGAGAACACCATCTTTAGGAGAGTAAGAAAGAGGAAAAAAAAGCCATCTTTATTCTGAGGTCAGATAGCAGGAGGTTTAATCTTCAGCATTATGGTTGGAAGTTCTGCTTCTTGAGGAGGTGCACAAAGTAACAAAAGATATTCATTGTAATTAGTGAACAGAGGCTGAACCATAGACTTAGTCAAGGAGGTCAGTTATTACAGTTTCCCAACACAATGTCTCTGTACAATTACAGTGAGAAAAATGTGAAGATAGTTTGGGCAGCTTTGAAAGTCCAGGTGAAGTCAGTTGCCATGAACTTGCAATGACCCCAATCTGATCATGGGTCTCTTGCTTCTAGCAGTGGCTCAGGGGTACGGGAGTAGCAGGAGTCAATGACAGTGTGGGTAGTAGCTGTGATGGATAGATATTTGTTGAGGCTATTCATACAAGTGTGGTTGAAATGATGAACCATGAAGACTAGATTTCAAAGAAAAGAACGTTAAAAGAAAAGAGGACTGAAAGGATTGGAAAAAATATATAGAGAGAAGGTTTGAAGGAATTGATGTTATAAAAAACTAGAAATGAGGGGCACCTGGGTGGCTTACTTAGTTAAGCATCTGACTTCAGTTCAGGTCATCATCTCACCGTTGGTGGGTTTGAGCCCCCTGTCAAGCTCTGTGCTGACAGCTCAGAGCCTGGAGCCTGACTGGATTCTGCGTGTGTGTGTGTGTGTGTGTGTGTGTGTCACTTTCTCTTCCCTTCCCCCACTCATGCACTCTTACTCTCTCCCTCCCCAAAAATAAACATTAAACAATATATTAAATTAAAAAAAAAGAAAACACAAAATGAGTTTAAAAAAAAGCTAGAAAGATATGTTGGTGTCGCTAGAGTAAGATGCTCAAGGATTCAGTGACTGAGTAGCTATAAGTTGTGGCAAAGTTCAGGCCATGTACATTCGATATTGACTGAGTATCTATGTGGAGACAGAAGAAAACACAAGTGAGGATCGAAGAGCTATGAAGCTATGGATGGGGAACTTTTGACATAGTTACATTGAAGTGTCCCAGGATTCTCATATCAATATCCTCAACATTTTCTTCCATCAAAACTTCCTTTCCAAACATATTTCTCGGGCTCTGCTTTCAAAACCCCACAAAATCTAAATCGCAGATTGGTGCAGCTACAAGTTTATTGCAACGAACCCTCAGTAGGCTCTCAATACTGCCCACAGATCTACACTTTCTACCTGAGACTGAGATTTAGAGCATGGGTATGAGCCAAGTGCACAAGTTTTGGGTGGATCCCGCAGAAACATCTTTTGAAACATACTAACCATGAGGAGAACTTTATGAAAGTAAATCAGGAAGGTACTGACCTGCCCACTACACAGTGACTTCAGCAGGCAACACCGAACGAAACTTGAAATCAGTGTGGGTGACCTAACAAGTTAATTCTACAGAGCTTGCATATTATGCCTGCTGGGAGCCACCATAGCACTGGGAATCTTGGAAAGATTCATGAGATGAGGAAACTAGGTTCTATCCCTAGATGGCACATTTTATTTAGTAAGAAAAGTTCCTATCATTAAAGAAAAAAAAGAGGAGGACAAGAGAAGAAGAGAAGAAGGAAGGAGAAGAGGAAGGGGGATAAGAAGGGCAGGAGAAGTAGAAGAAAAACAACAACAACAACAACAACAACAAGGCAATTTCTTCTACTTCCATTGCACTAAGTGTTTAATCTGCGACAGCTAAAAGAAGCAGACAAAGAAAAAAAGTTGCAACCAGAGATAACTCCAAAATTATAATGTCAGCCTGATCCCAAGAATAAAACCTTGATACTTCCTGTGAACCTGGACTCCCTAACAAAAACAGCTATATCCCAGATTTTTTCTTATGCTGATACTTTAAAATAAATCATGACCTTTGTGAACATCATGATGGGAATTCACCATTAACAGATTTTTGTAATCCTGATAATCTTGGTAATATTTAGTGTGATTTGTTTCTCTGTAACTATATGTTGGGTTTTGGATTTTGTAGAGCACAGCTTCTGAAGTAGGACAGCTTGAATCTGGGCAAATAAATCTTTACTTTTTGTTTTTAGTTATTTATTTATCAAATATTCATTTGATATATCCTTTATCAGGGAATGCTGAGGAAAAAAAAATATGAGAATATCAGCAAGGCCCTACAGAGGGAGTGACAGGAAGCTCTGCATAGACTTAACCATGCAGACTGAGTGAAAGGGCTTGCCAGCTTCACAAATTTTCACAAAGAACTATGTCAAGACCTCCAACTGGAATTCATTTTCCCTCTCTTAATAAAAAGTGAGAGGGCTTCGAACCGTTGTGCCTTGGTACACACAGAAGCACCAATAGGCTGTCAACACCCTCAACAACCTTGCCCATACATACTCATAGAGATACACAGTGATGTGTAGTCATGTAGTGTCAGGTTTGGAGCTCAGTGTATGCCTTCATAAAACATGTGTATTCAGTAGCCTTGTGCTCACACAGCCATGCTATCCCACTCAATATGTATACCAACAGAAAATGATTATTCACACCTGTACAAACACACAAGATTATACACATATACACTCACATTCGCATGTAAATCTAGTCCTTACACATGTTTACTAACACATCTCTAAGACACACATCAACAACCATATCAGCATACTTTCACATTGCACATTACACATTTTGTTCGACTAACAAAAAATACATGCATACAGATAAGCTCACACTACTGTAATCTCAACAACACACATTCTTGAACATGCTTTCAAATCCCCTGCCTTGGCTAGGTGTATACAGAGGAGAGAGGCAAGTTAGGGGTTAATGTTTCCAGCTTACTCTCCAGTCTCAGAGGAAGCCAGAGGAGGAGGCAGTGGGGCCCAAGAGGGGGGAAAGAATTAAGGTTTGGGGAAGGAAAAGGCCAGACTTCAACAGTTCTTAAATACGTCCTAATATAGCCTCTGCAAAAAGCTGAATCACAGGAGCCAGTTAGAGCTGCTGATGGTCAGAGATAAAGCAGAGCTCAAGGTGAGTGGTCCCCTGTGCCCCAGCCATCTCTGCCCTTCCCAGAGAACAGCAGGACTCCCAGAGGCTCTGAGAACCTGGAATGCAAGGCAGAATGCCCTGCAGAATGACCTGAGTCACAGGGACTCCAGGTCCAGAGATCCATGACTGCTGGATTTCCTTCTGAGATGGGGAGATAATTCACTGCTCACACTGTGTCCTCCAGGGAAATTCTAGAAAAGTAGGAAGCCTGCTTCCACATATAATCCCCCCACCATGGACACAGGATCTGAAGCCTACCCCCACTCCAGCATTCTTGCTTGCTCCATGCCTTAGTTTTAGATACCCCAAAGTGAGAGAACAGTCTAAATTTCCTTGAAACCATTCCTTGGCAAGATCTCAGTCCATTTTATCCTTACCCTTTCATGCTAGAACAACTCAAACTGATGGAAGTAACAATGAGGTGGAGTAAGTGAAGTCAGCAGAGGTGGTGGTATCAGCACTGGATTCAAACCCACACTCACAGATGAAAGCGGAGCTCCAGCAGTGTGAGAACTTTGTTCTTGAAACCATATCCCCTGAACCAAAAGCTATACCAAGTTCTCACAAATTATATTGGACTTTGGAGAACAGAAAATTTGAATCTGAAGTTCAACGTGGGATCACCCTAGCTATAACATTGAAAAAGATGATTAAATTTCTTCTTTCAATATGCCCTATGCACACAAGAGGTCTAGCCCAAAGGGGGCAAGGACAGAATACTATCTAAAAGCAGGAAAGGGGGAAGTAATATTGGGCAAAGGGGAATTCCATTGCCCTTCTGTTTTCTATTTTTTAGGGAATGTACATTTCCATCTTTCAACCCAGCAGCAAGTTTATGAACTATCTCCGCTCAGAATACTGTTGAAAACCTCACACGCTGCACAAAAATGATCCAAGACTGGCTAACTCCCTATCCACTCCCCATGACCTGGAGCCTTAATTCTCCAAGTGTTGAGTTTATAAGTTGAGGGAAGAAGAGACGAGGGAATTGCTGATAGTGATGATACCAGATTTCACAGGAGTGTAAGTGTAGAGAAGAAAGAAAGGCACCTTTCAAGAGTCCCCATTTCCCTCTTCAGACTGGGTCCCAGGTCACCACCTAAGAAGAGTCACCACTCCAAAAGGAGTATGTAGAACTGATAAATTACCCATTAAGGCTACAGGCAGAAGTTTGTGACAGTTAAACACAATAACATGTAAAAGCTAATAGAGTAATATTTACAAAAATAGAAATGTCTTACATATTATTAAGGAGACTGCTATGCTCTTTGAGACATTGTAGGGTTAGCCACCAGTATTCACCAGTGCCTAGTCCAGGAATGAAGATGGTCTAAGTGCTTTTCCAGGTGCCCATAAGCCTCAGTGTCTTTGTCCTCACAAATGGAGGGTGACTTAGAGGGGGCAGAAGGGAGGGATAAAGGAAGACTCTGAGTCAAACAGAATACATAACTGGAAGACCAAGCCAGCAGAAAGGGATTAAACAAGAGCCTTAGACATCAGCTAATGTGCATGTTTCTGAATTTTCCCTATGTCCTGGACAGGAGTATTTGTTTTGAGCAAACCTGTAGCTATTATCTAGGTAGGATAGTAAAGCTCCCAATTTAGAGCCAAAGTTACAAATTCTGAGCTGCATTTCTCTCCTAATGTTATAAATATAGGGAAAATCAGAAACAGGGTAAGTCTGTTTGGGATCTTAAAGAAACCCTTTTACAGAACTATTGTATCAGGTAGACTTAAACATTTATTAGCCCCCAGAAGTGATTGTTTAAGGGAGATTTGAAAAGTTACTCTTCTTGACTTGCTGTTTCTCTTATGTAGGAGGTAAGAATGATTGTGCTCAAGGAAAGTCTCAGGTAGAGTGAGATTAATCAGTGGAAAGGTTGAGTAAGACCCAGGTAAGCTTTTGTGTCATTGACTCTCAGATAGGTAACAGTCTCCAGAGGGATCAGACCAGATCAGCAATGTCTGCAAGTATCAGCAGAGAATGACATTCACATCTTTCAATGGACAGCAGGTCAGACTCTAGTATGAGAAATATATGTAGCTGTCTTGTGGTATGGCATCAAAGTAGATTTTAGAGAATTCTACCAAGTCATTATAAGATATGGCTGATCAGGTAAAAAGGCAATTACCCCTGAACAATGATATTTATTCATTATTTGTTTTGCAAGTGTTTATTAAACACCTATTTTGTGCCATGCAATAGGGATGGTGCATAATTCAGGGCTGACCTCATAAACATTTATCACGGAATGATAGAATGGAATTAGCAAAATATCACCGGCAGACCAAATCCAGCTTAGTAGCCTGCTTTGGAAAATACAATTGTATTGCAATGTAGCCACACCCAAACATTTCTGTATTCACTATGGTTGCATTCATGCTGTGATGGCTAACCTGATTAGTTGCAACAAAACTATATGGTCCACAAAGTCTAAAATATGAGTGACCTTTTACAAAAAAAAAAAAAGTTGCTGACCCCAATCTGGAAGCAGACATACACAATAGATAATGGGTTTAATTGCAGGTGTACAATCTGTCACACAGTTATCCTCCAGCCCAAATTCTCCTGGTAACTCCTAAAGTCAAAGATAGCTCATCATCACTACGTATAATGCTATGAGCAATTAAGAAAAAGTGTTTTCCAAACTGTCTCCCTACTCTGAAAAGTTGCCTAAATGGATTAAACAGAGGGGGAAAAGAACCTATAGGAAAGAGAAATGAATCAATTCATTTTAAAAATATAGAAGGGCAAGAATTACTATTAGTAACATTATTTGTGAAGATAGTTTTCCCTTAGCAGATTCGACTTTCATGAAAAATATTAATTCTTATACAGAAACTACACTTTCAGCTATTATGTTATGACTCCAGTTTGAATGACACAAGCATGAATCAAGAATAAAAAATTGCATTACTTTAAGTTGCAAAAATGTATTTAAGAGTTGAAATTATTCCAGTTTATCATTAAAAACTATTGCTCTATTATTGAATTGCCTCTTCCAAAAGATTATTAATATAATGATCATTTATTTATTATTATCATCTGTAGATAGTACATCACCTTCTCAGGGGAGAGCAAATTAACCATCCTGTGATGCTGACTTCACGGAACAGCTCTTCCCATCCTGTGTCCTTCATCCTACTTGGGATCCCAGGACTCGAGAATTCCCAGTTCTGGATTGCCTTCCCATTTTGTGCCATGTATGCTGTGGCTATAATTGGCAATATCGCTGTCCTCCATATAATCCGAATAGACCACACTCTGCATGAGCCCATGTACCTGTTTCTAGCCATGCTGGCTACCACTGACCTGGCCCTCTCCTCATCCACCCAACCGAAAATGCTGGCTATCTTCTGGTTTCATGCTCATGAGATTGAATATCATGCCTG